>CM039589.1:23800759-24109301 GCA_022457205.1 Saccharum spontaneum | reverse complement strand
ACCTGAAAAGTACCCTCTGCCTGGGGATCTTTAAGGGTAAGCATCCGACTGCTTGTATCTATGACTGCTTCCCAGTCTTTCATCCAGTTCATTCCTATTATTACATCCAGAACTAGTCCAGGCATAACTACCAGGTTCACTCTGAACTTCCGACTACCTAACTCAAGGGTTGCCCCTCTAACCATCTTATTGGTTAACACATCAGCTCCTGCTGAACTTATGCGATAACCATAACTCAATTCTGTGCATAGTTGTTCATGCTTCCGTGCAAATGCTTGACTCATAAAAGAATGCGAAGATCCAGAATCAAAAAGAACAACTGCAGGGTGATGGTTCACAAGAAACTTACCGGCAGTTACAGGCTCTCCCTCAGGAACTTCATCAATGGCGGTGTGGTGCACACGGGCATTGTAAGTCTGTTGCTTCTTTTTAGGCGGATAAGGGCAGAACTTGGAAAAGTGGCCTGGCTGACCACAGTTGTAGCAGGGTCCTTTCACTGTACCGGCAAACCCGACTGCTCCCTTGGAGTTGCTCTGTTCTGCAGCTGCGTTGGTCTTTGTTGGCGGCACTACCATCTTGTAAGGTTTCTGTGGCCCCTTGTAGTTCTGAGTCTTATGCTGCGGCGGCCTGAACCTCGCACCAGGTGCGGACGGACGATAAGATGAACGGTTGGCAGGGACAACTCTGGACTGGGATGGTCCTGACTCGAACACTCTCTTGCGGTTCTTGGATGCGGTGTAAGCGTTATTGTTCTTCTCTTGCTTCAAACAGTCACTGATAAAGTCGTTGAATCTGTTGCGGGTATTGGTACCCACATGCTTCATCATCTTCGGACTCAACCCTCTCTTGAAACTAGCAATCTTCTTTGCATCTGTGTCAACCATGTCTGGAGCATAGCGGCACAAATTATTAAAGGCATGCAGATACTGTGTCACTGTCTTGGTACCCTGATTCAAGGCTAAAAACTCTCCAAGCTTCATCTCAACCAACCCTGGGGGAATATAAACTCCCTTAAAAGCTTCAGTGAAATCCCTCCAAGAGATCTGGGCATTAGGAGGAAAAGTACTGCGGTGATGCTTCCACCACATTCCTGCTGGTCCTTGTAACTGATGTGCAGCATACTCTACTTTCAGAACTTCTGTCATCCTTAACACACGGAACTTATCTTCCATAGTGTTAATCCATTCTTCGGCATCAAGTGGCTCTGCTGCTTCTTTGAAAATAGGTGGCCTCGTATCCATGAAATCCTTGAAACTGCTGTACTGGTTCACTCCATGGCCACCACCTTGATTATTTCCTCTTTGAACATTTTCCGCGATGGTACGCAGAAAGTCTTCCATATTCCTCTGTGATTGTTCAGTATTGCGCTGACTTCCAAGAAACTGTGTGAAGAACATTTCTGCGGTAAGCGGCGGAGGAGGGGGCAAATGTGGTTCTGGACGTGGCTCCTGGTGGTTGACATTGTTGGCACCACTTCCACCAGCTCCTGCACCATTGCCACCAGTCTCAGCGGCTTCATACGTAGCACGACGAGTGTTGGCCATCTGCATATTTCAGCAACAAGCACCATTGAGTGAAGTTGTAAAATTATGCCCGAATGAACAATTATGCCATACTGAATTCATTGGAGAGAACAAGTCATACAAGAAAACAGAGGCGCAATAATTTCATTCCAATTAAACAACAGCACCAATTCAGTTACTTCAAATGCAACATCACGTCCCATACAACCACGTTGCCAGCATACATACACTGGACTTCTATGCGTTCGGGTATCGCATACACAACCAAACTCCAAAAGATCGTCAGTCTCAAGGTCGAACAGGATACATCATGATACATGAAAACCAAAAGAAGGCCATCGCGTCAAGCCTAGCTACTAACGCAGGACACTATCCTACTCCTCGGGGCCATCGTCGATGTCGGAGGCGTCGCCATCGCTACCTTCAGCAGCGGCGTCGTCGTCGATGTCCATCTGAGCGGCGTTCGGAGGAGCATATGGGCCCATCCCGTTGTAGAGGGCATGGAACTCTTCATGCAAGTTGGCATTGTACTCTTCTAGCTCCTCGACCCTCTGCCTCAGAAGGTCCCTCTCGTTCCAGGCTTCATTCCTTTCTTGTACTAGCTGCTCCAACAGGCGATCTGCATTCCTGTTGGCCTGAGTCAGCCTCTGAACCTGCTGCATGGAACTCTCGCCTCTCTCGAGAGCTCGGTCCCGCTGCAAGCTCATATCAGCCAACTGCTCCTGCAAGCTAGCTATGGCACGCGCTTGCTTTTTCTTCTGCTTCCTTGCTTCAAGCCGATCATCACCACGTAGGCCAGTCAAGGTCCAATAGGTATTCTCCAGACCTTGGTATGCTCTGATGGCAGCATACATGGCACTCATGGTGTGGTTGTCACTAGCCCGTCCTTCACTGGGGCCTCTAACCAGGGCACTTCCTTGCGGCTGTACCCAAATGGCATCGCGAGGATCATCTCTCGGGAAGGTACCGGCCAAAGCTGCTGCTAACTCATTGGGAAATCTGCTCATGATGTCTCGGATGACGCGAAAAGCTGCGCCCTCTGCACCCTCGACTGGAGTGCGTCCTTCAAACTCCAGATGCCAACCATCCCATTCTGGCGCATCGCCAAGAGCAGGGACGGTGATCTCTACCACAGCAAGTCCATCTTCAGCTAGCTGACTCTCGCTCCAAGAGTAAACTGGCTCTTGTCCCTCCGGGTACCCCACATCATGGAGCACTCTCCAAAGCAAGGTGGGCATGCCAAACTCGCTTAGAAAAGTGTCCGTGTTGCGGTGCTCCCGCGGGGCTAGCTGACGACGGGGTGCTCTTCCGCCAGTGGACTTGCGGGCAGTCTGCTTCGTGCGGGCCATCTGTAGCACAAGTTTTAAATTACCCGGTGAGAACATATTTTAGTTGAGGTCACTTTTATCGAAATGGGATAATCCTTTTATAAGGGGAGGAATGCATGCCATGAATGGAATGCACAACAATATGATGCATGCACGAGTCTTACGTTCTCACAAACTTATGAAAAAGCATCTAACGGTGAATTCGGTGGCATACAACGATCTCTCTTATACGTAACTAATTCGGTCTACACGATACGCTGTTATGTACCTGCAGAAAACTCATTTCAGCCCATTCCCCATGAATGCATGAAAGCAGTAAATCTACCTACACGCTTTACACGAATCCCCAGATGCGTGTACAACGGTAGTGACTACCCAAACACATCGTCCTATTGACGGCATCGCCTCAACGGACGGAACACCCACACATGCGACACTTTTATAAAAACATGTGTAAAACATGTAATTATCCAAGTATCATATAAGCACTTTCCCTAGATCGGCGGTGTATCCGATCATGCTCTCACAACTCACACTTACCGAAGCGTAGAGGTAACTGATCCATACATTACCACTCAATTAAGTGGCACTCATACAATAGCACGCCGTATGAGCAACGAAAAAAAAAAAAATATGGTGCAAGAACCCCAAGTTAGTACTTAAATAGCCACCTAGAGTCCTTAACTGGGCATACAGGATATGACCACTGGCACACTTTTTAGTTTCAAAATCACACTTTTTAAGCAAGGTTTTGGTTTAAATACACTTATGAACAGTAATTACGCTAAACCATGCTCCGATGCCAGCTGTAACAGAACCGCCCAATTATACGAGATTAAGTAAGAAAATCATCCAACGGACGGACAATTTACCCAACTTAAGCCCGTATAACCCGGTAGTCCGTGAAATCTCGACGGATTTCAAACCATTTCACATCACAGCCAAGATCGTAATAAGTTCAGCGATTACCTTCATAAGTTACACAGTAGTTTGCGGCACAAAATACATCGGAGTTTAAACATAGTTATTACAAACCAGTTCAGATAAAGTAGCGGAAGCATTAGTTCAAGGCACACACACACGCACATCCTTTCCGAAATACAGTGCCAGCTCGCGATCATCTCCCACAAAAGCATCAGGCGAGGAGTAGTGAGTGACCATTGCCCATGGTCCTAGGCTTCGCCCATCGCAGGGTAGAGACAGTTGATACAATAACCATAGTACATCTGTCCATCTGCAACAAGTGGGAACAAAGCCCTGAGTACGAGAAGGTACTCAGCTAGACTTACCCGACAGAACCAAAACAAAATGACTCCAAGGATCATGATAGGCCTTTTGGTGGGGTAGCTGACTCATTTGCAAGAAAAGCATTTTTAGCTTATCAAATCATTTACAAAAGCATGTCATATTTTAAGTCTTTATTCCCCTGTCAACTATGTTTGCACTTATGCTAAAGTAACCATGTAATTAAGCAAGCAAGGATCACCATTGATATTTAACAATAATTACCATGTCATTTCCCACATAACTATCCAAGTGTTGCTTCCATATTACTACGATGAAGTAACTCAAGTCAAGTGTTCACTATCCAGTGAACGATGGCGATTCGAATCGATTATTGACCAGCTGGTAATTTATTCCTCACACAAACCTCACTCACCCGCTAAAGTGAGGTATTGGTCACCGAGTCAACCATTCAGGTAAAGTCGCGAGCTTGCCAGGAACCACATGTACCCGGGGGCCGCCCGACTGCTCTTTGGCCTTATCATCGCGCCCCCGTTTCCTGCCACTACTGCTCCGGTACAGTGCGTTGCGGGCAATCTACTCGGCCCGAATAATCTCCCGGCTTCGCGGTCGAAAGGTACTTTATCCGGCCAGCTAAATGTGAGGCATGCGTTCAACATGACCCGAGGCCCGACATCGGACGGTCCTTAATCGACACAGACGGAAGGCACTACAGTCCAGAACCCTGCAAGCTTCCGCCCGGTCTCATATTCATTTCCACACTTAGTTATTCTCACATGACAATTCTTTCACATAAAACCAGGTAATCCCCTATAGCTCGCGGATGACAGGCAATCACCCGACTTCTACCGGTCTAAGCAAACTAAGCAAGTATTGACCGTGGACACCAGGGTGACAAGGATCGGGTAAAACAAGGTGGAACAAGGTATAATGCAGCAACGTTTGCAAACAACTCCTAAACTTAATGCATCAGATTAAGTGAAATTAATAAATAATTATTTGCAAACCGAGGGAGAATGCTCCGGGGCTTGCCTCGCTCGAAGGTACTGGGACGATGATCGGGGCACTCCGGAAGCTCTTCACCGGACTCCTCTTCTGCTTCTGCTGGCTCCGGCTCCTCGGGCTGCTCCTCTGCGTCCTCGGGAACTACTGTCGGAACCACCTCCTGCGATCCTGTATGATGCAGAAGTATGAGTGCAACATGCATAGGTGCAATGCAGAAGTGACATGAGATGATGAAGATGCGGAATGTATGCGATGAAGTGAATATGTTACATTATCGGATTATGTGGAACTTATGACTCTTCTACAAGGTAGTCTACGTCATCCAAGAACATGTACTCGGAAACTACCAACACTAGTTTCTACCATGCGAGAGTACTTGACTAACAAGGTGCTTCAAAGATACACCAAAGTATACCTTACTAATTATCTTTGCATTAAAGAAAAAAAATGGAAACCCTAATTAGCCCTACATTTGAACAGCAACACATATTTTAGTAGCTCAGAAAAATCTTAGAAAATTACAGTGGATTAATACTATCAAAACTAGCATGACACAAGATTTTTACTACATTTGGATAATTAGAACTTACTATACAAAAATAACAAACTAAGGCCTAAAATAGCTATTTAAAATACTTTACCTTTTGAAAAGTATCAAACAACAGATTTAAGAATTTTTCTACTATCTACTACCTAAACAAACACTATGGAAAAATTATCACTTGCATGTTTTATTCAAAGTTATTTAAATAACAAAAATAACAAATATTGGTAATAAAAAGCATTTGAACTGCAACTATGCATTTTTCTACAGAACAACCATGAAATAAAATTACCCTAGCAAGTACATGGCATAACAGGATTAATAAACTTGGAATCACATTTTTCTGATTTTTCTATATTTTCTTATCAATTTTTCAAGAAAACACCAATTTCAAAGATTAATTAAAACACTACAGAAAAGTAATGAAATATTGACATGCAACATTTTTATATTGTAGATCTGATTCAAATGAGTATATAAAAATTTATTTCACAAATTTTGGAGCTAAAATGACCAAGAAATCATTTTCCCAAGTGTTTTTCATCAAAAATAAAAAAAAAGAAATGAAAACGGGTTTATTAAACGTCGCTGGGCCGGCCCGAGGGAATGATCGGCCCACGGCGGTCGCGGCCTGCTCACGCGCGCGGGGAGAGGAGAGCGAGCCGGCCCGGCTCGGGCTTCGGCCCAAGGCCGGCCTGGCCTTGCGCGGTCGGGCGTGGCCGCGGTCACGCCACGGCGGCGACTCTGGCCGCGGCAGCGCGGCGACGGCCACCGGCCAGCGGCCGTCTCCGGTCGCGAGCGGACGGAGTAAGGAGCGCATGAGAACCGCGACGAAGGGGCGAAACCGTTATTGGAGCTAGGGAGGCGAGAGGGGTAGCGGGGAGTCGCCTCGGCGGAGGCCGCGCGCGGTGGCGCCATGGCCGCCGACGGCGAAGGCATGGGATCCCCACCTGCTGGGCTCGGAAGATGGCGACAAGGTGCGCACGAGCTGTCGGAGAAGGAGGCGAAGTCGGGTGCGCGAGAAGGTGGGCAATGGCGGCTCACCGGCGGCCAATTTGGCCGGCGGGTGCGGCGGTGGCGGTGCTCGCGCGGGCGAGCGCTCGCGGAGCAGAGAGCGGAGGAGGGCCGGGCGAGGGAACTGGGAATGGGAGAGCGGGTGCGGAGCGCGGGCGGCTTAGAAGACCGAGGCGCGCGCTGCGGGGGCCACCGGCGGCCAGATGGCGACGGCGAGCGGCGCATGCCGGCCACGGGGCGCGCGGCGTCTGCGCGAGCTCGCGCGTGTCGCGGCGTGCGCTGGCGAGCGGCCACGACGCGCGGGCGAGCGGGCGGGCGCGCGCGGGCGGCTGGGCTGGGCTGCCTCGCGAACGGGCCGAGAAAGGAGGCTGCGGCCTGTTAAGGCAAAATTCCATTTTTCCAATTTCCAAATTCAATTTCAAATGTATTTCAAACTTCAAACTACATTTTGAACAAGAAGAAGACATTTTATAAACTTGGCCCAAAAATAAAAGTTGCTCAAAATTAAATTCCTTACAACTTTGATTAAAGGGCCAACTGAAAATTCTTGATAGATTTTGAATGGCAGAATAAAAGCTAAAATAAGGGAAACTTTGGAATATTTTTCATAATTATTTTTGAACAAGTTTTGGACAAAATTTGAGCTCCAAAATTTGAACTAAGGTTCCAAATGATGTAAGAATTATGGTTGCAAGGCTTTTGATCTAATGTGATTATCATATTATTATAATCCATTAAATATAGCATGTTTAAGCTCTTATTTTAATCGAATTATACCATTATCATACATGATTATAATGATATGAATGCAATGCAATATGATTGCCATGCAAAAAGGCATTGCATAACACCGGAGTGTTACATCACCTCTACTCATGAGCTTAAATATTAAAGCCCATTAGGAAACATATGTATTAGGCCTTTGAGATTTATTAAAATTTCTACATAAACAAGCTCTCAAAAAGCAATACACCCACGTCACCTCAAATGGTAAATGGCAAACTGTTGGGTGATTCACACTCAAGCATCTGTATTGAATAAAATTTTCAGAAAAAGTACATCTCCGGAGGTATTTATAGAGCATGGTGCCTTCGTTCTTCCTAGCACAATATCCATCAAACCCCTAGGACAATTGCTATAATTAAATAGAGACTTCTTTACATCCTAGGACAATTCGGTCATTACATAGCCATTAGTACATTTCTAATTCGACTACCTGGCTTTGCGTGACCAGTCTTTGGGATGGGTCTTCGCGCTTCATCACGAAGTGGGCCGCTCGCCTTCGTCCTTCGTCCTCAGTTTCACTCTGTCCCGAAGTTGGCTAATCGCCTTCGGGTTTTCTCCTTCGACTTCATTTCTCCGTTCCTATCTTCGCTCTTCAAGCTTCGTCGAACACTCGCGAAGGTTCCTTAAAGACTACTCCCAATTCCTCTTCGCTCTGGCTTCGCTGATGGCTTGGCGTGCGCTGACGCGTGGCCGGGGCTACAGCAAGTCTGTGCCTGAGAGACACGAGCGACGACGCAGCATGCTGCAATTTCAAGAACCAACGTGCTGCGATTTCGTGTCCAGGAACGTGATTCGCGGATAGGTCACTGATCCACGGGCCCGTTGATGTTGAACCCCACAGGCAATGAGTCGACGGATTTTGATGTTGAAGGGACAACGAAAAATGCTACATAAACTTTTTGCCAAAATTTTTGGATCTAAACACTGCCTCATTTTTTCGCCTCATGTCCGGAATTGTCCTCTGTCCTCTCCGTCGCGTTGGAACAGTGCCTGGCGGTGTCTCACGCTCGCAGGTGCATGCGCGGGCATCCGGTGCTACTGAGCACCCATGGATGTGTCGTCTTGTTGGAAAAGTGCACGGACGGCCCTGCATGCCATCTCGTCGGTGCTACCGAGTACTGATGGTGTGCCGTCTTATCAGAAAAGTGCACGGACGGCCCCGCGTGCCATCCAGTCGGTGCTACCGAGTACCGATGGTGTGCCGTCTTGTCGGAAAAGTGCACGGACGTCTGAAGCACATGCGGCCATCGCTCCTCACCATAAGGGTCATGCACTCACACGTGCGGAGCCTCTCTCACGCCCCTAGCATTTGGGACTCGAGGTTACTAGCTCCCTCTTCTTTATCTTCCTCTCCAGGTTAAATATGACCTCCTATAAAAAAAGTTAAATGCGACCTCACTCACTCTTTGGTTTAGAACCCTAGATCTAGAATCTCATACGTTT
This sequence comes from Saccharum spontaneum, assembly GCA_022457205.1. NCBI lineage: Eukaryota > Viridiplantae > Streptophyta > Magnoliopsida > Poales > Poaceae > Saccharum > Saccharum spontaneum. The sequence continues at coordinate 24,100,413 of CM039589.1, read as the reverse complement.
GTCTCGCTTGCCGGAGCTTTTTGCGCCTCTCTACTGCCCCCTTCCTTTCTTTGTAGTTCCTACAGTTGGAGTCACGCGTACGTCATCGTCATCGTCCGAGGAAGTCTGACAACAGGGCCCCGATCCCCGATCCCCGACAAGTAGTAGGTTAGTAGCTCAGAACATGTTTTTCCTTTCTCATTTTGTTTCTGACGTGGACAAAGTAGCGGTAAAAGATGGCATCCCGAAAATAGTACACTTAGGGTTTAGCTGTTTTAACCCTAAACCCTAAACCCGAAGAGTAGTTTATTACGGGGTTAAAACAAATCCAAATATAGTTAAAATACCTTGTAACTCATAATATATTGTATCCGGTACAAAATAAAAAAAATGATAAAAAGTACATCCGTCTAAAATTATAAGACGTTTTAACTTTTCTAGATACATTGCTTTCAATATGCATATAGACATAGTGTATATCTAAATGTCTAACAAAAGTAATGAATCTAGAAAAGCCAAATGTAACATCCAAAAATTCACATTAAAAAATCACTCGCGTTAAAAATTATTTTCAAATGCATTTCAAAAACTATAAGTCATCTGAGCTCTATATCCTTCTAAATCTTATCCATCTTATATCCATCCCAGCTACCTCTCTTCAATTTATCATGCACCGTGGCATCGGCATCACCCACCCGTTCCTCATCTCTCTCCCCCCTCTCTCTCGTTTCGTCCGATGCCCGACAACGCCGCGTGCACCGACCCCACCACCATCGTCGCAGCACGCACCCGCGCTCGGACCCCCCTTGCCGACTGCGGCAGCTCGCACGCCTCTACGACAGCGGGTCCCACCTCCCACCTTTCCCTCTATCTTTCTTCTCCATGCATGGCCACAACACATTCGTATATACGCGGCAAATGAAGCAAGACAAAGCACCCACCGAGGCAATATTCACTTTTACCATTTACCACGCAAACAAGCAAGGCACATAGGCAACATGCATACACCACCAGCATGCAAAGCACAAGCAAACAAGTGTCAACAGTGCACCCACACATGCACACATACAGATGGCTAATGCATGCATGCAAATTAGGCACCGACCACCATACAAGGTTAGGCACGTTTATTTGCATGCTAAGCATCTACTCGCTACGCGTCGCACCGCCCAAGCATCCGACCACAGCGATGCCATTGGAGGCAAGCAAGCAAGCCAGTGGCACATCCCTGCTTCCTGGCCTATAAAAAGACACGTCTGGTTGCTCTCCCACAGCAGTACACTCAGCTCACCACACGCTTGCCTGCTCTCGTTTCACTTGTCTCGCGTATACCGTATATGGCCGTACGCACGAGCCGGGCTCGACCGTCGTCGCACGACAAGGTGAGCAGCCCATGAGCATCCCCTTGCTCTTCCCACTCTTTCTGTGGTCTTCTCTTTATTTCCCTCCTTGCCCTTGCCTGTGCCGAGCCGCTCCCGAGCTCCACGAGCTCAACCATGGCGTCGTCCATGCAAGAAGCAAGAAGAAGACCCTTGCTAGCTTTTCTCTCCCTTCCCATGCATGTGTGTATGACATGTGGGTCCTAAGCTATAACTCCATCCAAATAGCACACGCATAGTATACACCATGCACTACCAGCCAAGCCAAATGCCCACGTGATCACTCATTCCTTAATCGCGCATTATTCTTTTCCGCGTGATTAAAATTCGGCCATCTTGTAGAGCCACATGCCAACTCCGATTCCAAATATTATTCTTTCTAAATTCATCTTAAATCATGATCTATCTCTCATATAAATTTCATGATTTTTAGAGCTCATTTGAATTTATATGATTATTTATCTGTGCTTGTTTGTTTGTTGCGTTCGTTGTGTACTTCTAGCCGACGGAGTGAACGAACCGGAGAACGAGGACGTCGGAGGCGAGTACCGCGAGTTTGACGCCGAGGAACTGGACTGCCAGCAGGAGTTTGCCGAGGACACCGACGGAGGCAAGTCCAGCCTATTCCCCTTTGATGCATGTTGATCCTATTTTTAAACACGACCCGTAGAAGCCGTTTTAAATATTGCATATACGTTATATATATACGAAGTATTTTCGCTACTTAGCTAAAACCCGTTTGAATAGCCATCCTTGAATTGATATTACCTGATAATTGTCTTGTTCAAACTTAGGAACAAATAATATGCTATGATAAAATATTATTATTTAGTATGCTCAGGACTTGGTATTCATCATGGATACTTATCATATGTTTTTCTCAAATGCAATGATTTTAAATGCAAAATTGTGTGAGTCGTGATAATAAATTGTGGGTATTATGAAAGGGTTAATGAACAAGTTATAGATGGTGATTACCCTAGAGATGGGGCGGATCGATATTCCTTTTGTGGGATGCCGTGGTGTTGGGGCTTGTACCTTTTGTGGTTAAGCATGAAAATATTCGCCTTGTCTCGATTAAGGACTGAGTTGATGATTCATCTTGCCTAACTCATTTATCGTACAACCACTCGCCTTGCATGGGAAAGGCTTAGTCTAAATCCTTCTAGTTGGTATGGCAATCACCTGGAGGTAGGTGTGCAACGGGACACTAAGAGATGTATGTGGAAATTGATGAATATTGTATAAAATATAAAGAGCTCTGTAAATTGTTGTCTTATGAGATGTGGCCTTAGTGTTCCTGTGGTGAGCGCCATTACTTAGCTATGGAGGGTAATGGCTTTGATGGATCTGTGCTTACACGACGGTGTTAAGCTACGGTATCCTACTTGTGGAGAAAGTATACAACATCTGCAGAGTATAAAATTTATCCAAATAGACGTATCCGCGGTATCGGACGAGTTATGGTTTGGTTTCAACAACTAGATGGGTTAGGATGAGTGAAAACATGAGAGTGAGTGTGATTTTAGAAATGAATGGTTGTCTGCCATATGTTGCGGGAACAGAGGGTTCAGCAACACCTAAAATTGTGATCAACCCCTTTTTCAGAAATACTATTATATATGAAAAATATGTCTTTTGCAAAGGTATTTATAAAATGAAACCCTGCATGTGTAAAAAGATAGCTTTATGCAAATAAATCAAGCATTATCCTTGAATTATCCATATGCATATACTGATATCCCATTCCGTAGGGTAAGGTTGGATTTGCTGAGTACTTTGTACTCACCCTTGCTTTGTTGAACAGAGGAAGATCCGGACTTCAATCCTGACGTGGCGTACGAATAAGGTCATGTCTGCACCCAACTAAGCCTGTGGCATTAGGATCCGTCAGATGATATGTATTAGCGAGACCTTTTTCTGGGTCTGTTGGACATGCATTATGTTGTGGTTACTTTTAATCGTAGCATGTCTTTATTGTCCACGCTTGTCGAGACTACTACAATGAGACCTATCTGATGTAATAAATATGTTACTAGCCTCCTAGGACTAGTATTGTTTCATATTTGAGTTCCTAGTTAACCAGGGGCACTTCAGGTGGTATCGGAGCCGTAGTTGGTTGTAGGACGCGACCTTAGACTTTCTGGACCAGTATTTTACATACAAAAGTATTTTCTAAAAAAAGTTCTTACCCTCTCCCCTTTGAAAAAAATATTTACTCTTATCTACTTCTCTCAGATGACAGAAGGAGTTTGGACCAGTAGCTACTATCTAAGTGTCGAAGGCTTTCCTAAGCTCTTGTATGCTACCATGTAAAGGCTTGGAATCAAGGATCACCTGGAATATGAAGACAAAGAATACATAGAGTATGAAACCGAACGATGTGAGGTCACCGTATATGTCGGGAAAAGTGAAGACTTCCCTGACATAGCTGAAGCATGGAGTATAACTGCGACCGGATTTCAGTTTGTAGATACATATCAAGCTGCCGCCCGCAAAGCCTTGAGGTACTTGTGCCAAACCTACGAGAAGCCCATCGCCCATACACCCATAAGATTCTTTCCACCCCGAGAAAGAGATCGGCCAGTTTGGAGGACCCGCATGGACATCTTGCAGGGACGTTATTCCCTTGAGGATGACCCAACTGTGGTATTCATGACTACCTACCTACTTGCTCTGGATGAGCAATATGATAAACAGGCCTCGGAGTTGAGGAAGTGCATCCATCGTGCGGAGTAAGCTGAGATCTTGGTTAGAAAGCTCCATGTGCAGCTTGCAGAAGCTCAGGCCCAAGCAGCTGCATCCGAGAGTCATAAAACTGCCATTTCTGAAGCCATGAAGGATGCTGAGGATCGTCATGCCCAGGAGTTGAAGGATGCCTACCTTGTCACCAGGGCCAAGAGAAGAATGCTAGCTCTGAAAGACCAAGAGCCCATAATCTTGGAAGGGATCCCAATCATGCCCCTAAAGACAGGAAAAAGATTGGCGATTGAAGGACCATCAGCTCCCCCACCCACAACAACCTCTCATGAAGCTTCGGAGTTGGAGCCTAAGGAAGAAGAAATCCCCCTCCTCAGCCAGCCACCACCAAAAGATGACGGCGACCCGCCTCTTATTCCGAAGGAAGAACCACAGATGACGAAAGAATGATCCTTCTCAAACACCAAGGGGAATGAAGCCTTTCAGTTCGAGAAAGTTGAAGATTAGTTGTACCCAGTTCCTCCTTTTGTCTTGGGGAAGTGAAGTTTACTTCACTTTTATTTACCCCAAAGGAGATGAATCGTATTGTAGCACGTATATTTTTATTATGTTGTAAACCACCCTCCTATTCAAAATATATATTTGTGCTTGTTGGTTGTGCTAATTGAGTGCTCTACGTGTGTTCCCTTACGGGATAGCAAGTCTTAAAAACTTACACTTTTTTATAAAAATATAATGCCTTAATAAACAAAACATCACTCAATAGATCTAACACTTATCTAATGCTTTCCTCCTCATCTCAACCAACAGATGCCTCCCAAGCCAGCTACTCGCTTCCAACCAAGTGGCTGTGCATCTAGCAGGCAAAGTCAAAATCCAGTTGATAGTCAAGCCAATGCAAATGCTGATGATGTCCATGAAGATGAAGTGAGTCAGACTAGGAACCATAATGGAGAAGATGAGTTGCCCCCTCCTCCAGCAATTGACTTAGCACAAGTCATGGTAACTCGAACCCGCCTTTTAGAGACTTTAACCCAAGGCATGAACCGCCTCAGGAACAACCATGGAGCTAGAGTCCAGGACAAAATGACTGAGTTCATGAGGCTTAAGCCACCCACCTTTGCTGGGTCTGACAACCCCATAGAAGCAGATGATTGGCTTAAGGTTATTGAAAGGAAGTTGGACATAATTGAAACGATCCTGCATTCCACGAAGGGAATGCCATAGATTCGACGTGTAATAGATGAACAAGTTCATGCCATTACCCAATCTCAGTCGAATAACAGAGTCATACACAAATATCAGAGTACAAATAGAAGGTTTACATTAATTATTATCATCGCCACCAGGGCGGAACATGCTCACACACAGCATCTGGAACAGTTTCTCGAAGACAGCAGCGGAAACTAGGACTCCTCGCACCAAACTTGAGCGCAGGGCGAACCCCTACTCCTCCCAGTCCTCCTCCTCCTCGTACTTGGGCTCCGAGCCTGCCAAAAATCTATCAGTACACTTGTTACTGGCCACGCATCGCCCACCCTATGATGCATTTGTTTTGTGGAACTGGATGCAATTGGGGTGGTGAAGAGAAACCTGTCACGGAACCGCCCAAATTATAAGAACAAAAGTACAAAAACAATCACCGGAGCAATTAAATTCCCGTACTTAAGCTCTTATAACTCCGGTAGTCCAATAAAATCCCGAGGGATCTCAAACCAACCAACATACAAGCCAAGATCGTAGTGGTCCAACATAACAGGTCATATGTTACATCCATTTCATAAGTAATTCAACATATATCGGAGTTCAGTAGAGTTATTACAACTCAAGTTCAAAAGTAGCGGAAGCAAAGTAGTTTGAAAACTAATATCACCTTAGTTCAAATACATGCCAATACCAAGGTCAATTTCCAACAAAAGCATGAGAGATAAGATAGCTCAGAAGGATCATGCCCATGATCACACTCCGTCACTACAGCCGGAGTCTTCCAATTCTTGCAGTAGCTATGATACATCACAACCTGCAACAAGTGGGAATAAACCCTGAGTACGAGAAGGTACTCAGCTAGACTTACCCGTCATAAACCAGAAATAATGACACCAAGGAGTATGCAAGGCTTTCTTTCAGTGGGCTAGCTTGACTCATTTGCGAAAAGCATAAGTTGTCATGGATAAACTAATTTAAGTCCTTTTGCAACATATTTATTATAACCTATTCAATCTAGGTAAGCACCTATGCTAAAGCAATCACTTGATTAACCATTAATATCAAAGGTTACCATCTCAGGTTTAGCATTTCCAACATTATCCACATAACCATCCATGTTCCATCATTATTACTACGATGCCGTAACTCGAGTCAAGTGCTCACTATCCAGGAGCGATGGCGATTCGAATCGATTATTGACCAGCTGGTAATTTATTCCTCACACAAACCTCACTCACCCGCTAAAGTGAGGTATTGGTCACCGAGTCAACCATTCAGGTAAAGTCGCGAGCTTGCCAGGAACCACATGTACCCGGGGGCCGCCCGACTGCTCTTTGGCCTTATCATCGCGCCCCCGTTTCCTGCCACTACTGCTCCGGTACAGTGCGTTGCGGGCAATCCACTCGGCCCGAATAATCTCCCGGCTTCGCGGTCGAAAGGTACTTTATTCGGCCAGCTAAATGTGAGGCATGCGTTCAACATGACCCGAGGCCCAACAACGGACGGTCCTTAATCGACACAGGCGGAAACTACAAGCACCCCAGAACCCTGTCTGGTTGCCCCATACTTATTCCGCTCGGTCTCCAATTATTCATCAACACTTAGTTATTTCCAGGATATCATCCATTCCATAGCTAAAGTATTCCAGTAACCACCTATAGTTGCCGGTGACAGGAAATCACCGATTTCTATCGGTCTAAGCAGGGCTAAGCAATATTTTCGATCCCGAACCAAAATAGGATTTCAGGCATATTTGCGGGACAAGGAAAAGGATATATATGCAGCAAGTGTTTTCAATCAACTCCTATAACTTAATGCAACAATACATATATAACATATATATATACTCAATTGCTTTTGTAAAGTAGGAGGCTTAGAATGCTCCGGGGCTTGCCTGGGATCAAACACTGGGTTAGTGATTGACAGATGACACCCGCTTGGCGAGCATCTCCCATCCGACACTTGTTTAGTCCTGCCATCTTCGGGATAGGTCCACCAAACACCGTCTTCAGGTTTGGCTTCAACATCTCATCCTTCACGTGGTGCATCTAGCGTACCTAGATGAGATGCAAGATGCATGCGTATGAATATGATGAATGGTAACACAAGATGCATCACATAATCATTCATGTAAACACATGATTAAGACATAGACACCAAAAGCTAATTAACTAACATCACACAACCAATTAAAGAGGGCAAGCACATTAAGCATAACACAAGTTTAACAAGATCATAAGTATCTTAACTTGACCATCATCAAGGTATAAGCCACACTTAGCAACACATGGAGTAAACAACCATAATTAGCATCTGACAATTTCTAGACTGCAAACAACATCTACATGTTTGGATCATAACTGGAGTTATACAAATCCAATAGCCATGCAACAAGACATTCTGGAAAGCTTATGAAATTGTCCATAATTCATCTTTAATCATCTTAGCATGATTCTTAAGTTAACCAAGTCAAACATGCATAATTACAGAATCTGGTCCAGAGATTCCAGAGAACAACTATTTCTGGAACCCAACTTGAAACAGTCATTACTCACAAACTATAAGGCCAAATGCCACCAAAATTTAACACAAGCTAGATTAATGAGTTATCTACAACTTTGTTATAAGCATGTTTCTCAGAAAACATCATTTTCATGGTGCAATTACCAAAGTCCCAGAAACTGTCCAGGAAAGCATCAATTGCAAGAATAAATATTAACTTACATTCCAAACACACATTTGGCCACAACCAATGTAACCATCATAAAGTGTATGTTAAATGATTACCAAAAAGTATAGTGTTCATTATTAAATAATTTCCTTTAATGCATTTCTTAATTTATTTAAATAGCAAGGTGAAATAATAAACATATATCAAAAGTCCATAATAAAATCTATAAAAATTACAGTAGCTCTTACATACACCCAATAGTCTACTGTACAAATTCAAGCCATTTGGACATGTATATCAACCTCTACGAAAAAGACAAATGGTTATTGCAAGAATTCATGTGAGAGCAAGATATACTAATAACTCACTCAAATGGCAACCAAAATTCATGAAATTTTTACCACACATCAATCATCACATGAGTAGCATGCCACAAAAATTTCACTTCATTTGGAGCCCTAGATCTATAGTTATGAAAATAACAAATACATCTAGCAATGAAAACCTAGCTGCACAAATTTATTTTTACAGAGAAAACTTTAAACTACAACATGTTATATTATAGATCTAGTGCATAGAGAATTTCACAAGGATTCCAAAAAGTCCTCATTTGCTATTTTACGATTTTCCTACAATTTACTATGATTTTCCAAAGTTCCTGCAAAAATAATTACAAATCAGTCCTCGCGGCACTATTCATCTGAGTCTATGACAGTGCAGTTAGGCCCCTGGCTTTTATCGAATTCTTGCGCGACGTCCCCAGTCGCGATTTCAGCAGGGGGAGTCGTCGGGAGCTCACTGTTCCGGCGAAGAGGGCCACGCCGGCGGCCGGGGAGTGGCGGCGAAGCACCGGGAGGCCCGCGCGAACTCATGGGTGGCTGCGGCTCGCCTCGAGGTGGCCCGAGGAGGCGGGGCCACGCGGAGCAGCGGCTCACCGGCGGCGGCTCGCCTGGCTGCAGGGCTCCGGCGGCTTTCGACTTGGGCAAGCGTGCGCGCGAGGTGTAGCACGACGAGGTGAAGGCGGTGGTGCACGTGGCTGCGGCCGTGGGGGCCTGGAGCGGCGAGGACACGGGCGGCGGCGAGCTTGGCCGGCCGTTCATGGCGGCTCCGCGCTCTGCGTGCGCGAGAGCGCTAGCAGAGGAGAAACGAGCGAGGAGGAGAGCTGAGGCAAGTGAGGGAGGCCGGCCATCCATTATGGGGAGAGCAGAGGCGCTGGGACGCGCGTTGGCATGGAGCAGGGAGGTGGGGGCGCTGCTGCCCTGCATGGTGGCCACGCGCCCATTACGTCGAGCACGTGGCGTGCGAAGACTTGAGCAAGGTGGGCGCTGGTTCGGGCCAAATCCAGGCCGAATTCGGACATGGGCCCAAAACGAAGATTGAAGACCACACAAAGCTCTACGTTTTTCATTAAGGGGCCAAGGTCATTAGAGCAACGGATTAGCGGTTAACTAGTCGCCAAAACTGCAGTGTCAACACCTTGATGACAGTCACGGAAACTCGCTTTCGGTGGTAAAAACTTCTGCAAACTGAATCCAACTTTTTGTATGCTCTTCACCAAGGTGTAAACTCCAACTTTTGTTTTTGTACCAAATCAAGTTGCTTAACAAAATTTGGAGAACGCGGAATGCCAACGTCGTTGCTTAGTGAAACTCCAGACTTAGAATAATTCTAAGTGTTGAAATCAGCAGCAGGTTCCAACTTCGAGCCTCTGTTTGACTTATTTTCAAGTCGATCTAGCTCTTGACCATTAAATAAAGTTTGTTCTACACAAGATGAACTATAACTTTTGTTTAAGGTCAAACCTCATAACTGGTACAGAAGTCAAACTTCCACTTTGGTCAAAGTATCAACCCGGTAAAGCTGAAACTAGGGTTTTAGGCCAATCGGGACAATTTCTTGACCTTTGCTCAACATGAACTCTTCATGACTTTTGTTATAGAGTCCATATAGAGTCATTTGGGCAAGGTTACAAAATTTGGTTGATGACCTATATTTCCATCCACTTAATAATGCAATTCCAACACTTAGTAAAGTCATTCCAACAAGCATATAACTTATCATTTCATGTGACTTTTTGATTCCAAACGCCATGAAACTTTTCCAGTGACCAATATAGATAGGTACTAAGGTGAGACACCTGAAGATATTGCAATAACACCACCCAAGCATATATATTGAAAACTGCATATATGTAAAGCAATGGTGCAGCATCCAAGTTTAGGTTGGGGCTCCTGTCCATAGGTTGACCTTGACATCCTCATCTCCACTTAATCTATCATGTTTAAGCTCAAACCCACTGCTTAACTGGTGGCAAACACCTCGGGTGTTACAGCCCTCCCCCCTTAAAAGAATCGCGTCCCGAGATTCGGTGCGAAGAACTTTACAAGGGAAGAGAAGCATGTTATCCAGTTCCAACATCTGCAAGCGCATCAGGCTGCTTAGCTTCAAGTAGCAGAGAGGCTAATTTGGAAGATAACTTTCTGGTACTCACCCTACACAGAAACTTTTGTCTGAGGAATTTCCTTCACTGACTTCCATGAAGCATTGTTATTTTGGAAGGAATCCAAGACAATACGGTACTTTGTTCACGGTGCACGGAGAGTACTACAAGCATGGGCTAATTACTCGTAGCATTTACTTTTCTAGTGGCATAGCATGTACACTTTCGATAAGGGTTGGATCCATATACGAGGTAAACATTCTTTGACGCTATCAGAAACCGTCTAACCAATAGACAATGTCTATACTGGTCATAGACTATTCACTCACTCATATGCCAACTGATGGAAAACTACATATTGCTCCACGTGTGTAGTTCTCTTTCTCTGATGCCAACACTGTATTATCTGAGTCTATTGAGGGAATAATGAAAATGATAGCTGACTCTGTCGGCACTGGATGTCTGCCAAATGTTACCTAAGAAGATTCTCTTATACAAAGGCACATAGGGGTGCAATTAGTCTTTCCAAGGGTACTGAGGGTTGTCTAACAGCAAGATACCTATCAATTGCAAGTTCTTGCATGCATTACAAACATAACCTTCCGATGCGAAGGATGATCGCAGTCAACAGAGAAATTACCGATCCTGTACCCTTTTATTTTCTATTCATATCACATAAACTACTGCTCCAATATGCATCAATATTCATGGGCATATAGATCCATGGGTCTTCTAACTACTCGTCAAAATTGAGCTCAAACGGACACCATTTGACTCTCCAACAACCCATCCACCAAAATAGCTCTGTTCTGAAATGGCAGTAAACCAAGCTGACAAGACATCTCTCAAATCCTATGTTTTACTCAACCAATACTCATACCAACTTAAGACATTGAAGGTTCCTAAGCAAGGAATGAGGTTACCAAGTTTTTGGGGTCAATCCAACTTCGTTTGAGTCACTAACCGTTGACTTGAAGATAACCGGTGTAGTGCCACAAAATTCTGGATAGATTTCGTGTTCTTCCTTTTCTTTTTTTTTTGCTTCACACGTTAAGGTGTGTGTTTTGCACTCTCTGATCTTTCTCATAGTAGCAGAAGCCTTTCTCTAGCTGAGGATGGAGGCTATAGTCTTCCTGACATGTTTCTCAGGGGACAAGTTCAACCGTTGATCTAGTCACCAATCTTGACGATGCACAAGCATTGGAGTTGTGGGCTGTTTTCCCAGAGCACAAAGCATCATTCCACATGGAGGGCATCCCTACGTAGATAAGGAACCTTTTCTGAATATTTTCTGGCATTTCGTCCAATAGAACCTTGAACCAAAACTGTTCGTGGTACTTAGGGGCACAATGATGCAGATCGAAACCATGGACATGCTTTCTCTAGTCCTTCACATGGCTAATACAACATCTTGCACTATATACATGATTGTCCAAGATGGAATTGACTTGATAGCACATTTGGAGAAGATGCAACACCTGCATTGCTGACCGGCTTCATGGCTTCTTTGCTTACTATTGCTTGTCGAGACATAACTATCACAGCTATCAAAGAATCGTTACTTGGCTGGAGATTAACCTTCTTACTGGTAACTAATCAGTTGTCTCTCAACATTTAAGTTCTAAATCTTCACTCTTGATCACAACAATAATTACAGTCGAAGCACAAACAAGTGGTCGGCATTGAAGTCTACAGATAAGGAGTCACACCAAAGAGAGTTGATTTCATCTGTATGACTGTCATCTACACAAGGATCAAGACTTTGTTAGTTAGGTCATATGCACCATGTGACGATCGGTTCTTTTCCAATGGATAACTTGTCCAATCATTTAGTGTTAGGTGCCCATTCGATTCAATAAGGATGACATACATTGCTCAATCGATGACCGACGTCGTACAAGGACACTTCGGAGAGTCACTTGTCTACCACCTCTTGCAGTCTATTAATGTTTATGTCGGTGACTGTTCTTCAAAGGTCATCTTCTTAGCAACTTCAAGGGATATCTACTACATAAGGTCTAAGATATGAATCTTCAGATAAGATATAGGGAGATAACCAAGGAAAACGGTCACGAGAATTAACACGTCGACTGTCGTTTCATAATGGATCATGACTAGTAACCCTGATACCAGCGCGTGCCGAGCAGCACAACCTTGCGTGCGCGCCCACAGGAGGCTCTCGGTTTCGTCGCGGCACCATAGAATGCTAATCGTAACACCATTATTAAACGCACAAACAAAGTGGAATTTCAAGTGGTACCGATTGGGTGGTAAGAACAAGCACCAGACAAGGGAGGAGTAGCAAACAAGGGTAGTTACAAGGTTTAGAGTCAACACGGAGGCGATCCGAGGATTAAAACACAGCGCAAGGGAACATAGCTTAATTGCCGAAGACAACTGAGCAAGGGTTCTCGGTCACATTGGACAACAACATGAGATCAAGATTAATAACGTTGAGAGACGTTAGAAGTTGAGATGGACTTTAGTAGACTTCTAGAACAAAATGATACACCGATCAGAGATTGGGTTGATAAGATAGCCACTTGATTTCGCAAGCAAAGATTTCTAGATCAGACGACGAGAGATTAGCGTTGCTCGTATCACCTGTAGGAGAGACAATCGGGAGGTCCAACATGGAATTGGGTAGGGTCTCCAAAACTTGGCAAGCAACAACTGTGGTCAAGATCGACGTTCGTTAGGACTTAACTGGGTTGGTCAATGGAACAAGGGCATTCTCAAAAAGGTAGCGGACGTCCAAGACCTAAGCAAACGTATAAGGGGACTACGCTAGGGCCTACGGTTCAAGCAAGGCATGGATACAAAAACATTCAAGGGCTAGCAACCACGTCTAAGGCTCTGGCTCCTACGGAAGAATCTAATTAGAGACGACGACCATGCGATTACGCAACGTGAGCATTGTTCTAGGATAAAGTATCTTCAACACCCACATGCTCACCGAGGACAAAAGAGAGGTCAACTATGACACTACCTGGATAACAAGCATCTACACAGCATCACAGTTTTAAGCGGACACTTGAGATTATTAGTTAGGTTAGCTTAAGCATCCAATACTAAGCATAAGGTTTACACCTAACAAGCATTGTTCAACAAGAACTAACTACAAGTTTAGCTAAAACAAAAGCATGCTAAAGTAATCAACTTAGTACATGCACAACAATCACAAGTTACTTATTTATTAGGACAAAGGTGGGAGGAGCATAGTTATATGCACAAAGCAACAATCATGATAATGCATGCTTCGTCTTATTCGTCCTCACAAGATTGCCAACCTAAGGTGGCAATCACGTTCTATGTCGGTGGCATAACACGCATTCTCTCGATATAGGGCTAGTCGTCAGCTACATTCAACTTACGCATTCGCGGTTAGCGTACCTGTAGAAAATTTCATTGCAGCCCAACAATTCCCAATATAGCACCCAATGAAAGCAGTAAACTAAATACTCTCCATACATACATCCCCTGATGCATATACTTCGGTATCAAAGCTACCCAACAAATGTACCCACAATTAAGTACTTTCACAAGTACATGGTTAAACATGTAATTATGCCAGTAACCACAGCTAACTCTCCCCTAGACCGATGATTGAACGGTCATGCTCTCCCAGCTCACACTTACCTTGGCGTAGGTGCGACGTTGCAAGAATGTAACTCTAGCGACATATATGGCTATTTCATATATGAAGGTTACCTCTACCATTCGACCACAGGGTAACAGTGCGGTCAAGTTATCACTCATACATACCTTGGCTTGGGCGTAGATGCAAAAATTTAAAACCCCCAAGTTAGTACATAATTAAGCCACCTAAGGGTCCTTAATTGGGCATAAAGGAAATGACCACTGGCATACTTAGATTTAAAATTCAGATTTGAACAAACCTATATATGCAGTAGCTATAAGTTGTCAAAAACTGAGTTTTGCAAACAAAAACCTTTGTTTTCAATACACATATGACATGTTTAGTGTTGAACCTTGCTCCGATACCAGCTGTCACGGAACCGCCCAAATTATAAGAACAAAAGTACAAAAACAATCGCCGGAGCAATTAAATTCCCGTACTTAAGCTCTTATAACTCCGGTAGTCCAATAAAATCCCGATGGATCTCAAACCAACCAACATACAAGCCAAGATCGTAGTGGTCCAACATAACAGGTCATATGTTACATCCATTTCATAAGTAATTCAACATATATCGGAGTTCAGTAGAGTTATTACAACTCAAGTTCAAAAGTAGCGGAAGCAAAGTAGTTTGAAAACTAATATCACCTTAGTTCAAATACATGCCAATACCAAGGTCAATTTCCAACAAAAGCATGAGAGATAAGATAGCTCAGAAGGATCATGCCCATGATCACACTCCGTCACTACAGCCGGAGTCTTCCAATTCTTGCAGTAGCTATGATACATCACAACCTGCAACAAGTGGGAATAAACCCTGAGTACGAGAAGGTACTCAGCTAGACTTACCCGTCATAAACCAGAAATAATGACACCAAGGAGTATGCAAGGCTTTCTTTCAGTGGGCTAGCTTGACTCATTTGCGAAAAGCATAAGTTGTCATGGATAAACTAATTTAAGTCCTTTTGCAACATATTTATTATAACCTATTCAATCTAGGTAAGCACCTATGCTAAAGCAATCACTTGATTAACCATTAATATCAAAGGTTACCATCTCAGGTTTAGCATTTCCAACATTATCCACATAACCATCCGTGTTCCATCATTATTACTACGATGCCGTAACTCGAGTCAAGTGCTCACTATCCAGGAGCGATGGCGATTCGAATCGATTATTGACCAGCTGGTAATTTATTCCTCACACAAACCTCACTCACCCGCTAAAGTGAGGTATTGGTCACCGAGTCAACCATTCAGGTAAAGTCGCGAGCTTGCCAGGAACCACATGTACCCGGGGGCCGCCCGACTGCTCTTTGGCCTTATCATCGCGCCCCCGTTTCCTGCCACTACTGCTCCGGTACAGTGCGTTGCGGGCAATCCACTCGGCCCGAATAATCTCCCGGCTTCGCGGTCGAAAGGTACTTTATTCGGCCAGCTAAATGTGAGGCATGCGTTCAACATGACCCGAGGCCCAACAACGGACGGTCCTTAATCGACACAGGCGGAAACTACAAGCACCCCAGAACCCTGTCTGGTTGCCCCATACTTATTCTGCCCGGTCTCCAATTATTCATCAACACTTAGTTATTTCCAGGATATCATCCATTCCATAGCTAAAGTATTCCAGTAACCACCTATAGTTGCCGGTGACAGGAAATCACCGATTTCTATCGGTCTAAGCAGGGCTAAGCAATATTTTCGATCCCGAACCAAAATAGGATTTCAGGCATATTTGCGGGACAAGGAAAAGGATATATATGCAGCAAGTGTTTTCAATCAACTCCTATAACTTAATGCAACAATACATATATAACATATATATACTCAATTGCTTTTGTAAAGTAGGAGGCTTAGAATGCTCCGGGGCTTGCCTGGGATCAAACACTGGGTTAGTGATTGACAGATGACACCCGCTTGGCGAGCATCTCCCATCCGACACTTGTTTAGTCCTGCCATCTTCGGGATAGGTCCACCAAACACCGTCTTCAGGTTTGGCTTCAACATCTCATCCTTCACGTGGTGCATCTAGCGTACCTAGATGAGATGCAAGATGCATGCGTATGAATATGATGAATGGTAACACAAGATGCATCACATAATCATTCATGTAAACACATGATTAAGACATAGACACCAAAAGCTAATTAACTAACATCACACAACCAATTAAAGAGGGCAAGCACATTAAGCATAACACAAGTTTAACAAGATCATAAGTATCTTAACTTGACCATCATCAAGGTATAAGCCACACTTAGCAACACATGGAGTAAACAACCATAATTAGCATCTGACAATTTCTGGACTGCAAACAACATCTACATGTTTGGATCATAACTGGAGTTATACAAATCCAATAGCCATGCAACAAGACATTCTGGAAAGCTTATGAAATTGTCCATAATTCATCTTTAATCATCTTAGCATGATTCTTAAGTTAACCAAGTCAAACATGCATAATTACAGAATCTGGTCCAGAGATTCCAGAGAACAACTATTTCTGGAACCCAACTTGAAACAGTCATTACTCACAAACTATAAGGCCAAATGCCACCAAAATTTAACACAAGCTAGATTAATGAGTTATCTACAACTTTGTTATAAGCATGTTTCTCAGAAAACATCATTTTCATGGTGCAATTACCAAAGTCCCAGAAACTGTCCAGGAAAGCATCAATTGCAAGAATAAATATTAACTTACATTCCAAACACACATTTGGCCACAACCAATGTAACCATCATAAAGTGTATGTTAAGTGATTACCAAAAAGTATAGTGTTCATTATTAAATAATTTCCTTTAATGCATTTCTTAATTTATTTAAATAGCAAGGTGAAATAATAAACATATATCAAAAGTCCATAATAAAATCTATAAAAATTACAGTAGCTCTTACATACACCCAATAGTCTACTGTACAAATTCAAGCCATTTGGACATGTATATCAACCTCTACGAAAAAGACAAATGGTTATTGCAAGAATTCATGTGAGAGCAAGATATACTAATAACTCACTCAAATGGCAACCAAAATTCATGAAATTTTTACCACACATCAATCATCACATGAGTAGCATGCCACAAAAATTTCACTTCATTTGGAGCCCTAGATCTATAGTTATGAAAATAACAAATACATCTAGCAATGAAAACCTAGCTGCACAAATTTATTTTTACAGAGAAAACTTTAAACTACAACATGTTATATTATAGATCTAGTGCATAGAGAATTTCACAAGGATTCCAAAAAGTCCTCATTTGCTATTTTACGATTTTCCTACAATTTACTATGATTTTCCAAAGTTCCTGCAAAAATAATTACAAATCAGTCCTCGCGGCACTATTCATCTGAGTCTATGACAGTGCAGTTAGGCCCCTGGCTTTTATCGAATTCTTGCGCGACGTCCCCAGTCGCGATTTCAGCAGGGGGAGTCGTCGGGAGCTCACTGTTCCGGCGAAGAGGGCCACGCCGGCGGCCGGGGAGTGGCGGCGAAGCACCGGGAGGCCCGCGCGAACTCATGGGTGGCTGCGGCTCGCCTCGAGGTGGCCCGAGGAGGCGGGGCCACGCGGAGCAGCGGCTCACCGGCGGCGGCTCGCCTGGCTGCAGGGCTCCGGCGGCTTTCGACTTGGGCAAGCGTGCGCGCGAGGTGTAGCACGACGAGGTGAAGGCGGTGGTGCACGTGGCTGCGGCCGTGGGGGCCTGGAGCGGCGAGGACACGGGCGGCGGCGAGCTTGGCCGGCCGTTCATGGCGGCTCCGCGCTCTGCGTGCGCGAGAGCGCTAGCAGAGGAGAAACGAGCGAGGAGGAGAGCTGAGGCAAGTGAGGGAGGCCGGCCATCCATTATGGGGAGAGCAGAGGCGCTGGGACGCGCGTTGGCATGGAGCAGGGAGGTGGGGGCGCTGCTGCCCTGCATGGTGGCCACGCGCCCATTACGTCGAGCACGTGGCGTGCGAAGACTTGAGCAAGGTGGGCGCTGGTTCGGGCCAAATCCAGGCCGAATTCGGACATGGGCCCAAAACGAAGATTGAAGACCACACAAAGCTCTACGTTTTTCATTAAGGGGCCAAGGTCATTAGAGCAACGGATTAGCGGTTAACTAGTCGCCAAAACTGCAGTGTCAACACCTTGATGACAGTCACGGAAACTCGCTTTCGGTGGTAAAAACTTCTGCAAACTGAATCCAACTTTTTGTATGCTCTTCACCAAGGTGTAAACTCCAACTTTTGTTTTTGTACCAAATCAAGTTGCTTAACAAAATTTGGAGAACGCGGAATGCCAACGTCGTTGCTTAGTGAAACTCCAGACTTAGAATAATTCTAAGTGTTGAAATCAGCAGCAGGTTCCAACTTCGAGCCTCTGTTTGACTTATTTTCAAGTCGATCTAGCTCTTGACCATTAAATAAAGTTTGTTCTACACAAGATGAACTATAACTTTTGTTTAAGGTCAAACCTCATAACTGGTACAGAAGTTAAACTTCCACTTTGGTCAAAGTATCAACCCGGTAAAGCTGAAACTAGGGTTTTAGGCCAATCGGGACAATTTCTTGACCTTTGCTCAACATGAACTCTTCATGACTTTTGTTATAGAGTCCATATAGAGTCATTTGGGCAAGGTTACAAAATTTGGTTGATGACCTATATTTCCATCCACTTAATAATGCAATTCCAACACTTAGTAAAGTCATTCCAACAAGCATATAACTTATCATTTCATGTGACTTTTTGATTCCAAACGCCATGAAACTTTTCTAGTGACCAATATAGATAGGTACTAAGGTGAGACACCTGAAGATATTGCAATAACACCACCCAAGCATATATATTGAAAACTGCATATATGTAAAGCAATGGTGCAGCATCCAAGTTTAGGTTGGGGCTCCTGTCCATAGGTTGACCTTGACATCCTCATCTCCACTTAATCTATCATGTTTAAGCTCAAACCCACTGCTTAACTGGTGGCAAACACCTCGGGTGTTACAAAACCTATTCCTAGATGTGGTTTCCTATGCGAGTAATCAATATTTTAATAAGTTCATCAAATATTAACCCATCTCATTCACACACGATATCCCATCCCAGCACACATCTCCACATCACATCTCATCTCACTCTCTCATCGGCATGGACAACTCCCTCTCGTCCATGTCTCAACGGCCAAAGCCGGATCACACACTGAAATCTCGGGAAGGTAGAAAGACTCCTCTCTCTAGTCAAGTGAAACTGTACTTAGGAAAGGTCCATAGCCAAAAGGTTCGGCAAATGTATCGATCGATCAACCAGAAACTCTGCAAAGGTTTACACATCCCACAAGATAGCTATCCTCGACGATGCCTCATCTAAGCTGATTCTGGGCCGCCTTCCGACTAGAAACGGTACCACCCTATCACTCAGAACTGGGGCCGTGTCAGAGTACCACCGACACGCTGAGACTGTGAGATGTAGCACCTGGCCCCTGGGTACTATGCTGTCTTGGAAGGGTGTGGGTCCTCTTGCCCGTACCTCCCTACACTATCCGCTAACCTCTCGATAGTAGTGGCACCGTACTAGCAAGTCGAACGTCCGTCTCCTCTCCACAGAAGCGAGGGGATGTGCAAGGATTCCTAAAACCCGGTCCACAGACGTAACAGTCCTTAGGGTGACTAAGCAGGATATCTTCACAAGGGGAAACCATTTTCCGCTCAACGGAACACCCGGCACCCCATGCCATCATAGCACCTCCCATCCCGGGGCTTCATCCCACGAAGACACTCCACCCCAGGACCTCCCCCTGTCACATGTACCTGCCACAGGCACTTCACATGGTGAACACCCAGGTAGCATCCTCCGGCAAGACTCGTCCTCGCGACTCGTCGCAGATCCTGCTCGGTCAACTCGACCCTCACCATACGCACCCAAGACTCACGCCAAGATCTCCCCAAGTTTATTACCAGGTTATTAACAAGTTTATGGCACCTCGTGCCTTATCTCAAGCGCCTCTCACTCACCAGCATCACATCACAGATATAATGCGAGTAAGAGTAAAGTAGAAATAACAAGTAAAAGCAGCGTCTAACCTAACAGCAGGGTGAGCAGGTGTGAGGTTGCAACAAGGTAAGTGGCTCAGAAAGCAGTAAACTACCATGCATCCTATCAATTATATTATTGCATGAAAGAAAAGCACTAGCAATTCCAAGTATTTGCAATGCGTAATAGGATCTACGAATGGGTGGGGCGTGGCACCTGGCAGGTCGTCACCCAAGTCGTCGGTGTAGTCGGGGTCAAACTCCTCAGTCGGTGGCTCCTCCTGGTCTGATAAACGTAACATATAGCCGCGTTAGCGGCTCCTAAAGAGATGCACAAAGAAGCAACTAAAAACCGAAAGATCCAAATACACTCAAGCATAGGCCTATGACATAGAGCTTATTTTTAGAAAAATTTGGGCTCTGGTTTGGCATTTTTCTGAGCTACGGTTAATTAGTTATGAATTTTTGAAGGTTTAAACCATTTTTATAAAAAGAAAAAGGATCAAATAACCAGGGGCTGACACGTGGCGAATCCGGATTGGTTCAGTGAACAGTGAGACTGACAGGTGGGACCGGTCAATGTTGACCAGGTCAACGATCAACGGTCATAGTTGACCGGGCCGGGTCTGGGCTCCAGCGGGCCGGGTCAGGGCTGGACTTGGGCCGGGTTGGGCCGGCCCGGGCCCGGACATGTGGCGCTCGGTGATAAAGCCACGTCGCCGTTTGGGCCTCCACTAGGCTTGAGTCCACAGACGGCCGATTCACGGTGGTCTCCGAGTGAGCGGTCCATGCACTGAAGGCACGGTCCGTGGTGGACCAAGCCTACTTACCTTTTTCCCTCCCTCGGCTCACGGTGGTCTGGGTTCACTGAGCTGCAGCCGTTCTTTCCCTTTCCCCCCTCTCTTCTGCTCACGCGGTGGCGCCCTGGGAGCACGGTGGCTCCGACAGGGCGAGGCGCTCGGCGGCCCTCCTACTCCTCCCTCCCCCTCTCTTGTTGTGCCCAAGGTGTTCCACGAACCCACGAAAGGTCTAGCGTCCCTCCCTCCATCTCTACCGAAGTGTGTCGATGGGAACGGCCCTGCCATGGCCGTGCTTTGGCCATGGCAGGCGTGCTCTGTGCTTAAGTGCGCGGCCGGCGTTCCCGAGCCGTTGGGGCTCGACGATGGCAGCGGCTTAGCCGTGGTTGTGTGTGTCGGTGTGCGGGTGCGGTGCGAGCGCAGAGCGCCGTCCGATTGGACCCCGGTACAGGGTGTCGAGGCTATGCCCATGCGCATCAGTGTCACCACTTCGTGTTCGTGTGCGGTGAACGAAGAACAGCGAGGGGCGAACTGCGGGGCTTACCGTTGGTGGCGGGGTGGACAGGGTAGCGATGCCGTGACGAGCCGACGCGGTGTAGCCAGTGCCATGCCGTCCTCCACTGGGAAGAAGACGACGGCGTGGTTCCGACTCCAGTGTCCCGAACAGCTCCGGCAGCGACCTCCTTCCCCCCTCCAACCTCTCCCCCTCTTCCCGCTTTGGTGTGGTGAAACAGAGCCAAAGGCGATGGCGGCGCTAGGGAGAGGGTTGGGGCAGCCGGAGCTCCTCGTTTTATAGGGGGCCGTGGCCATGGCGGCCACGGAAGCTCGGCCAACGATGGGGATAGGAGCTGGGGTACGTGGAGGGCGGATAGGGGCGCTTGGCTAGGGTTCCCGGTCCTTTGGCACGGTGTGGCGACGGTTGTTGGCGCGATTTCGAAATCGGCCGGTCAAAAAGTGGACGGCCATGGCATCACCGGCAGCGGGGCCACGGCGGCGACGTCAGCGCGGCACGGTTCACCTGGGGAGGGGCAGTGCGGAGCGCTCCGGATCGTGGACGTGGCGCTTGCCCAGGCGTCCGCTCCCGCGTGCTCAGGATCAGGCGGCAAGGAGCACGGGTCCTCCTCGGATCCCTTCGGCGAGCGCTGGTGCTTTGCTTCACCGGTTCAAAGCAGAGGAGGTCCAGGGAAGGGGACGACATGGTGGGGCCTATGTGTAAGCGGCTGCGGGCGGTTGCTGGCTCTAGTGGCCCGTCGCAGCATAAGAGCGGGGCCGGGCCGCGTCGCTAGCTGGGCCGGCTCGCGGTGATGGGCCAGAGCATGGGAGCTGGGCTCCTTAGCTCGACAGCGGGTGCTCTCGGCCGGGCAGGCCCGTGGCCGCATGGGCCAGTGCGGCTGCTGGGCTAGAATGGCCTTTTTCCTTTTTTCCTCTATTTCTTAAAGCTTTTCTATTTCCAAAATATTTTCTAGCCACCCCAAATGCAACTATCTATGAAAGGGTGTGTGCCATGCACACACATACACCCTTAGGGGTGGTCTCTAGGGTAGGTTAGGGTTCCATCAATGTAGGTACTTAGGTTAAGTTAAGTAATTAATCACAATTAGTTAATTAGTCGAGTTTGTTTATCTAAAGAGGTTGTAGATTTTATTTAGCAACACAAAAGAGCGAATAAAATCCAACTCACACCTATGATTAATTAGAATGCAAGTGCTCAACTACAAGTAGGTGCTACTTGTGCAACTAAACAGAGGGGTTTTTCCTACATGACACTCACCAAACATGGGCATATTGCGAAAAAAAATTTCAGTTGTGATTTTTGGGTTTCGGAAAAACTGGGATGTTACAATAATCCACTGCAATGGAAGGGATAGAGTTCTGTTAGCAACTCACCAGCTGACAAGAATCACCCTTTCATGGTGGGAAGCCTATAGTGGAGCTATGGACAATGCCAATACTATCACATGGCAATAATTTGTGGAAGAATTCCGTCGGTACCACATTCTAGATGGAATCATGAAGTTGAAGGCTGATGAATTTCGCAACTTGAAGCAAGGAAGCAAAACTCTGAGTGAATACATCTTCCAGTTCACTGAGTTATCTCGCTATGGCCTAGAATTAGTCAACACTAATGCCAAGAAGCAGACAAAGTGATGAGGACATCAACACCGATCATACATCCACGCCGTCCACGCCGACACCTGCTGGTCCTATTACCCGTGCTCGTGCTCGAACACTTAATCATCAAGTGAGTTCCTTCTTGAGCTCTTGTCCATCCTGTTTAGATCTTGGAGACACGTGCACTCTTGTTTTGATTAGGAATCAAGGAGAAGACCAAAAGGGAAAAGGACTCGCGTAGGCTGGATTCGGACTGCAGCACACCTCCAACTTGTGACGGTCGCCACGATTACATACGGAGTCGGATTGGGGTGATTCTGGACTTGTTGGAAAGCTAATAAAGTTTACTTTCATACGGATCTGACCTCATACTCATACCTGCTCAGAAACGGCGTCAACAGTCCAAAAATCACCGAGAGGTCTATTCTGTCCAGGGTGCTGCGCCACCTTAAGTTAGCCCAATGGGCTTGTATCTTTTAGAGTCCAGTAGGGACGCGTCCTAGGGTTGGAGCACGACCCAAACTCTCTTGTGGTCGTCCTCCACACATTATATACCCCTTAGCCGCCACCAGGAACACTTGGGTTTTGTTTAGATCAAGTTTAGCCTTTGCTACTTGCTTGTAGGCGCGTGTGCTGATCCAGCCACCCGTCTCCTTGTCTTCAGAACTCCACTCATAATAAGATTCAGTTTGAGGATTTCAATTTCATCTTGCAAATTCAGTGCTTGTTTCCTTGTTCTTGCTAGTTCTTCGATTGCTTGCAGGACGGGAGCCCTAGTGGCTGGTTGTCGCGCTCCACAAGATCGTGACAGCCTTTGGAGGTGGTGTATCGGTTGCTAAGGCGTGGTCTTGGAAGGCTGTAGTCGGGCCGTGAACGTCATCTCCATCCACCAAATCGAGTGATCTCACGCCTCTCATCGAAAGATCATCCATAAACCCTAGCGGGTTCATATCAATTGGTATCAGAGCAAGGTTTATCGGTGAGAGACTTATAATTCTTCGCTGTTTTTATTTTTCCTACAGTTCCAAAAAAAAAGCCAAAAAAAAAGTAGATTAGTTTTCCTACAATCCTATAGACTTTTGGGCCGTGGCTAGTGCTACCTAGTTAGGGCTTGTTGAGTCGTCGGTTGCATCGGTTGTGTCAAGTTGCTGGTCTTAGTTTTAGTCCTTTAGAGTTTCGAGTTCTTGTCACGTTCTATCACAACACACGCTATCATATAGTCTCTCTGTTGGCCGAATCCAAGTAGGCTTTGAAGTTTGAATCGGACAAGGAATCGGCTGTTCCTCTCTGTTGGCCAAATCCAAGTCGGTTTTCAAGTTTGAGTCGGATCAAGGAATCGGATATTCCTCGCTGTTGACCAAGTCCGAGTAGAATTGGAAGTTCTAATCAGACGAGGAATCAGTTTCCCTGTGCTACAAATATCAAACGAACCACGCAGCAAGTATTCATATCTAAACGAGTGCTACAAATATCTTTTTTTTACCGGAATACCCCTGCCCTTTCAGAAAAAGTGTGTGTGCTGAGTTGCTCTTTGGGAGTGTTCTTGTTCATATAATCAGTTTTGAGAGCTCCTAAAAAAAATATTCAAAAAAAAAAGAAAAAAAAAGAAAAAAAAAAGAAAAAGAAAGAAGCAAAAGAAAAGAAGAGAAAGGGGCTGATCTTAGAGATTCTTCGTTCACTTTGGGTGGTGTGTTGTGCTCTCCTTTGTGTCTAGGCTCGCGTCTCTAGCACGGTCTAGACTAGGACCAGCACAGTACCGCCGGTTGAACGATTATTCAGCTTGCTTTTTGTAACTAACGTGGTGCTAGTTCGTTCCTTGTTTCAGCCCACCTATAGCTCCACATATCCTACAGCTTGACAGGTCTCGTGCTGCGGCACCGATACACTTCATCCATTGCTGCAGACTTGTTGGTAGCTGACCCCTCCTATCGAGCAAGGTAAGAACTGGTAAGAACTTGTGTAATAGGTGGAGAGTGAGCGACTTGCTGTAGCTACATCCTAGTAGTTGTGGGGCTTTTATTTCTTCACTTGTCTTCTTGTTGTCTTTGTCTTTGAACCATGTCAGGGACCGACGAAGATAACCAAATTCCACATTCGCCTCGCACAAAGGGCATCATACAACATTTTGAAAGGAAAGTGAAGTTGCACACGGAGGGACTTGATAATGACTTGCAGGTGACAAATGACAAACTTGGGCAGTTGGAGGCTACTCAGATTGCCGCAAACAACAAGCTTGCAGGTTTGGAGCAGTCCATTGCTAGTGTGGACAAAAGCCTTGCTGCTCTGCTGAGGCGTTTTGATGACCTCCACAACAATGATAAAGACCAGCATAAAGAAGAAAAGAAGGAGGAAGATCGAGAGGATGCTAGTTATGATGAAGAATACACAGGTGATACTGAACATGATGATCGAGACACTCGTGATCGACGTCGCCTACGTCACAACCGTAGAGGTATGGGTGGCAGCCGCCGACGCGAGGTACACAATAATGATGATGCTTTCAGTAAGATTAAATTTAAAATACCTCCTTTTGATGGTAAATATGACCCTGATGCATACATTACTTGGGAGATTGCTGTTGATCAAAAGTTTGCATGCCATGAATTTCCTGAGAACACGCGTGTTAGGGCTGCTACTAGTGAGTTCACAGATTTTGCTTCTGTTTGGTGGATCGAATATGGCAAGAAAAATCCTAATAACATACCTAGAACTTGGAATGCACTGAAACGAGCCATGAGAGCTAGATTTGTTCCATCTTACTATGCCCGTGATATGATAAATAAGTTGCAGCAATTGAGACAAGGTTCTAAATGTGTAGAAGAATACTATCAGGAATTACAAACGGGTATGTTGCGTTGTAATTTAGAGGAGGATGAGGAACCTGCTATGGCTAGATTTTTAGGTGGATTAAATCGGGAAATTCAGGATATCCTCGCTTACAAAGAATACAATAACGTAACCAAACTGTTTCATCTTGCTTGTAAAGCTGAACGGGAAGTGCAGGGACGACGTGCTAGCACAAGGACTAATGTTTCTGCAGGGAAAGCTAGTTCATGGCAGTCGCGCCCATCTACAACTCCGTCTACACGTACTCCTACGCCATCATCTAGTGACAAGACTCGAGCTGCCCCCACCAATTCAGTAGTGAAGACAGCGCAAAAGCCGGCTGCGAGTACTTCATCCGTGGCATCGACAGGTAGAACAAGCAACATACAATGTCATCGGTGCAAGGGATATGGCCATATGATGCGTGACTGCCCAAACAAGCGTGTTATGATTGTCAAAGATGATGGTGAGTGTTCATCTGCTAGTGATTTTGATGAAGATACACTTGCATTGCTTGCGGCTGACTATGCAGGTAGTGAGGAACACATAGAAGAACACATCAATGCAGGTGACGCGGAGCACTATGAGAGCTTGATTGTACAGCGAGTGCTTAGTGCACAAATGGAGAAGGCTGAGCAAAATCAGCGACACACTTTATTCCAAACAAAGTGTGTCATCAAGGAGCGTTCGTGTCGCATGATCATTGATGGAGGTAGCTGCAACAACTTGGCAAGTAGCGACATGGTACAGAAGCTCGCCCTCACCACCAAACCACATCCCCATCCCTACTACATCCAATGGCTGAACAACAGTGGTAAGGCAAAGGTAACGAGACTGGTGCGAATCAATTTTGCCATCGGATCATACAAAGATATTGTTGAATGTGATGTTGTGCCTATGCAAGCTTGCAATATTCTGCTAGGTAGACCATGGCAATTTGATAGAGATTCGATGCATCATGGTAGATCAAATCAATATTCGTTTCTATACCATGATCGAAAAATTGTGTTGCATCCTATGTCTCCTGAAGCTATTATGCAATCTGATGTTACTAAGGCTGCAAAAGCAAAGAGCGAGAGTGACAAATCTGTTGTTGATGACAAAGATGAGATAACATTGAAAGGACGTTGTATGCTTGCTACAAAATCTGATATTAATGAGTTCAATGCATCCACCTCTGTTGCTTATGCTTTGGTATGCAAGGATGCTTTGATTTCATTTGAGGATATGCAACGTTCTTTGCCCTCTGCTGTTGCTAACATTTTGCAGGAGTATTCTGATGTGTTTCCCATTGAGATACCAGCGGGGCTGCCACCAATACGAGGGATTGAGCACCAAATTGATCTTATCCCTGGAGCATCTTTGCCAAACCGTGCGCCATACAGGACAAATCCAGAGGAAACGAAGGAAATTCAGCGACAAGTGCAAGAACTACTAGACAAAGGTTATGTGCGTGAGTCTCTTAGTCCTTGTGCTGTTCCAGTGATTTTAGTGCCTAAGAAAGATGGAACATGGCGCATGTGTGTTGATTGTAGGGCTATTAATAATATCACCATTCGATATCGACACCCTATTCCACGATTAGATGATATGCTTGATGAATTGAGTGGTGCTGTTGTGTTTTCAAAGGTTGATTTGCGTAGTGGGTACCACCAGATTCGTATGAAATTGGGAGATGAATGGAAAACTGCTTTCAAAACCAAGTTCGGTCTATATGAGTGGTTAGTCATGCCTTTTGGGTTAACTAATGCACCTAGTACTTTCATGAGATTAATGAACGAGGTTTTGCGTGCTTTCATTGGGAAATTTGTTGTCGTCTACTTTGATGATATACTGATTTATAGCAAATCCATTGATGAACACCTTGATCACTTACGTGCTGTTTTCAATGCTCTACGTGATGCACGTTTGTTTGGTAACCTTGAGAAGTGCACTTTCTGCACCAATCGAGTATCGTTTCTTGGCTATGTTGTCACTCCACAGGGAATTGAGGTTGATAAAGCCAAGGTGGAAGCTATACAAGGATGGCCTGTACCCACGACGGTCACACAAGTGCGGAGTTTCCTAGGACTTGCTGGTTTCTATCGCCGTTTTGTGAAGGACTTCAGCACCATTGCTGCACCATTGAATGAGCTTACAAAGAAGGGAGTGTCCTTTTCTTGGGGCAAAGCACAAGAGCACGCCTTCCATGTGCTGAAAGATAAGTTAACACATGCACCTCTACTCCAACTCCCTGATTTTAATAAGACTTTCGAGCTTGAATGTGATGCGAGTGGAATTGGATTGGGTGGTGTTTTGTTACAAGAAGGAAAACCTGTTGCATACTTTAGTGAGAAATTGAGCGGGCCTATTCTTAATTATTCTACATATGATAAGGAATTATATGCTCTAGTGCGGACATTAGAAACATGGCAGCATTATTTGTGGCCCAAAGAATTTGTTATACATTCTGATCATGAATCTTTGAAGCATATTCGTAGTCAAGGAAAACTGAATCGTAGACATGCAAAATGGGTTGAATTTATTGAATCTTTTCCTTATGTTATCAAACACAAGAAAGGGAAGGATAATATCATTGCAGATGCATTGTCTAGGAGATATACTTTGCTGAATCAACTTGATTACAAGATCTTTGGGTTAGAAACAATTAAAGAACGATATGCTCATGATGCTGATTTTAAAGAAGTGCTGCTGCATTGTAAAGATGGGAAAACATGGAACAAATTCATCCTCAATGATGGGTTTGTGTTTAGAGCTAACAAGCTATGCATTCCAGCTAGCTCCGTTCGCTTATTGTTGCTGCAGGAAGCGCATGGAGGTGGCTTGATGGGGCATTTTGGAGCGAAGAAGACGGAGGACATTCTTGCTGGTCATTTCTTTTGGCCCAAGATGCGACGAGATGTGGAGAGATTTGTTGCTCGCTGCACAACATGTCAAAAGGCTAAGTCCCGGTTGAATCCACACGGTTTGTATATGCCTCTTCCTGTTCCTAGTGCTCCTTGGGAGGATATTTCTATGGATTTTGTGTTGGGATTGCCACGGACTAGGAAAGGGCGAGATAGTGTTTTTGTGGTTGTGGATCGATTTTCTAAAATGGCACATTTCATACCATGTCATAAAACTGATGATGCTACAAATATTGCTAATTTGTTCTTTCGAGAAGTTGTTCGCTTGCATGGTGTGCCAAATACAATTGTTTCTGATCGTGATGCTAAATTTCTTAGCCATTTTTGGAGAACTTTATGGGCCAAATTGGGGACTAAGCTTTTATTTTCCACCACTTGTCACCCCCAAACTGATGGTCAAACTGAAGTTGTGAATAGAACTTTGTCTACTATGTTAAGGACTGTTTTAAAGAAGAATATTAAGATGTGGGAAGATTGTTTGCCTCATATTGAGTTTGCTTATAATCGTTCGCTGCATTCTACTACGAAGATGTGTCCCTTTGAGATTGTTTATGGCTTGTTACCACGTGCTCCTATTGATTTAATGCCATTGCCAAGTTCTGAAAAGTTGAATTTTGATGCTAAGCAACGTGCTGAATTGATGCTAAAACTACATGAAACCACTAAAGAAAACATAGAGCGCATGAATGCTAAGTACAAATTTGCTGTAGATAAAGGTAGAAGGGAATTGATTCTTGAACCTGGAGATTGGGTTTGGTTGCATTTGCGAAAGGATAGGTTTCCTGAATTAAGAAAATCTAAATTGATGCCTAGAGCGGATGGTCCTTTTAAAGTGATGCAACGAATAAATGAGAATGCATATAAGCTTGATCTTCCTGCAGATTTTGGGGTTAGTCCCACATTTAACATTGCAGATTTGAAGCCTTATTTGGGTGAGGAAGATGAGCTTGAGTCGAGGACGACTCAAATTCAAGAAAGGGAGGATGATGAGGACATCAACACCGATCATACATCCACGCCGTCCACGCCGACACCTGCTGGTCCTATTACCCGTGCTCGTGCTCGAACACTTAATCATCAAGTGAGTTCCTTCTTGAGCTCTTGTCCATCCTGTTTAGATCTTGGAGACACGTGCACTCTTGTTTTGATTAGGAATCAAGGAGAAGACCAAAAGGGAAAAGGACTCGCGTAGGCTGGATTCGGACTGCAGCACACCTCCAACTTGTGACGGTCGCCACGATTACATACGGAGTCGGATTGGGGTGATTCTGGACTTGTTGGAAAGCTAATAAAGTTTACTTTCATACGGATCTGACCTCATACTCATACCTGCTCAGAAACGGCGTCAACAGTCCAAAAATCACCGAGAGGTCTATTCTGTCCAGGGTGCTGCGCCACCTTAAGTTAGCCCAATGGGCTTGTATCTTTTAGAGTCCAGTAGGGACGCGTCCTAGGGTTGGAGCACGACCCAAACTCTCTTGTGGTCGTCCTCCACACATTATATACCCCTTAGCCGCCACCAGGAACACTTGGGTTTTGTTTAGATCAAGTTTAGCCTTTGCTACTTGCTTGTAGGCGCGTGTGCTGATCCAGCCACCCGTCTCCTTGTCTTCAGAACTCCACTCATAATAAGATTCAGTTTGAGGATTTCAATTTCATCTTGCAAATTCAGTGCTTGTTTCCTTGTTCTTGCTAGTTCTTCGATTGCTTGCAGGACGGGAGCCCTAGTGGCTGGTTGTCGCGCTCCACAAGATCGTGACAGCCTTTGGAGGTGGTGTATCGGTTGCTAAGGCGTGGTCTTGGAAGGCTGTAGTCGGGCCGTGAACGTCATCTCCATCCACCAAATCGAGTGATCTCACGCCTCTCATCGAAAGATCATCCATAAACCCTAGCGGGTTCATATCACAAAGTTCATAGAAGGACTGGCCTGTGAGTTGAGGACTCTTATGACCCTACAGATCTATCCAGACTTCAAAACCTTGATGAACCGAACCATTCTGACTGATATGGCCAAAACTAAAGAAAGGAAGGAGAACAAGCGTAAGTTCTTAGAGCGCAAAGTTCAAGAAGGAGTTAGATCCCAGAGGAAGAAAATATTTAGCCAACCAAGCCAGTGAACTCAAGCCCCAATGCAGTTTCGCTCTCCTGCTAGTGCCTCTAACCAGATGCAGCCATCATATCAGCCCAAGACAACGTATCAGAATCAAATTTATGGCAAGACCCAGCAAAACATCATCGGTCAAGTCACCAACAATGGCAAAGCATGCTTTCATTGCCATGAAACTAGACACTACATCGCCAAATGTCTTTATAAGAACAATCCAGCAGTGTCCACCTAGTCCCACACTGTTAATGGACCAAGACCTGCAGTGTCTGGAGCCAACCATGGTTTTCCTCGCAACAACACCAACACCACCAACAACAGCCAGATGGTGAAGCAACCTCAACAATCCTATGGCTGAGCTTGTGTCAACCACATTCATGCTCAGGATGCTCAGACTGCTTCAGGAGTGATACTTGGTGAGTTCTTAGTCAACTCAGTACTTGCGACAGTATTGTTTGATTCTGGAGCATCACATTAATTCATATCATCAAGTTTTGCTGAGAAGCATAAAATACCCACAGTACTACTAAAGTTACCCCTAATAACCCAAACACCTAGGTCTGACATCAAATGTCATCTAGGTTGTTTAAATGTAAGGATTATCTTAAGTGGGATAGTTTTCCTAGCAGACTTAGTAGTGCTCAAGTCTAAAGGAATAGATGTTATCCTTGGAATGGATTGGTTAACATGACACAATGGAGTTATTAGTTGTGCAACTAAGAAAATATCATTGGTTAACCAAGAAGGGATTAAGGTGAAATGCCAAACCCAAAGATCTAAAGTCAACCCAATGGTCTTCAATTTGGATGCAAGGACCATAGAAGAAGTGCCAGTAGTGCAATAATACCCTGATGTATTCCCTGAGGAACATGGGCAGATTTGGGCCTAGGGCCACTAGGGCCATGGCCCTAGGCGTGGCCCAAATTCCCTCTTACCCCTCTTGAATTTCCATGGCCCAGCCTGTCTTACTATGGAGTGGCCCTAGCCATCGTTGGCCCAGCAGTGAAGGTCTCAGCCAATCTCGCACATTAGCCTACCTGAGCCAACTACCTTTCTCATGCATTCCTCTTGGTTGTGTTTGCTTGAGAGGCCCATCCGGCTGTAGGCCATCTATCCAATTCCTTGTTAACTTGCTCAGTCACCAAACCCTTGAATAGCGGGCTATGCGGCGAGGTGGGCAGCAGCACACAACCTATCGTGTTTTACTCGGTATCCACTGAGGACGAAAGTTGAGAAGACGCTTTCAAGCTTGGATGATTTTTAGATGATCATTCATTTGCTTCATGCTTGGATTCCACTGAAGACGCGTTCTCTAATCTAAATTCTATCTTATTAATGTTTAAGTTTTTCTGATCTAGTAGAAATTTACCGTGATAATTAATTAAGTATATCAATTTTTATAGACTATAGAGTTGTGCAATGTATCTGTGAGCTAGTTTTATTATCTATTGGTATTAGACCCGGTATAAGTGGTATTTTAACTGGATAAAGACGATATATACAATTTCTAAGTGGCCCTAGGCGTCAAAATGGACGAGCTCCGCCACTGCTGAGGAACTACCTAGAATGCCACCAGATAGGGATATAGAGTTCATCATTAATCTTATCCCTGGGACTGCTCCTATAGCTAAGAGACCTTACAGAATGGCCCCTGTAGAGTTAGCGGAACTAAAAGAGCAATTGAGAGAATTGCAACAGAAAGGTTATATCAGGCCTAGTTCTTCAACATGGAGAGCCCCAGTCCTGTTTGTAAAGAAGAAAGATGGAAGCATGAGAATGTGTGTGGATTATAGATCCCTAAATGAAGTCACCATTAAGAATAAATATCCCCTACCAAGGATAGATGGCCTCTTTGATCAGCTTAAAGGCGCCAAGTATTTCTCCAAGATTGATTTGAGATCAGGTTACCACCAACTCAAGATCAAGGACAGTGATGTCCCTAAAACAGCCTTTGTAACAAGATATGGACAATATGAGTTTACAGTGATGTCCTTTGGATTAACCAATGCCCCTGCTTATTTCATGAACCTCATGAACAAGGTATTCATGGAGGAGCTAGATAAGTTTGTTGTAGTCTTCATTGACGACATACTTATCTACTCTAAGAGTGCTGAAGAACATGGGCAACACTTGAGAGTAGTGCTGGAAAAGCTAAGAAGACACAAGTTGTATGTCAAATTCAGCAAGTGTGAATTTTGGCTTGAGAAAGTTGCATTTCTAGGTCATATCCTGACAGCGGAAGGAGTTGCAGTGGACTCTGAGAAAATAGAAGCTGTCTCTCATTGGCAACAACCCACAAATGTTAGTGAAGTCAGAAGTTTTCTTGGATTAGCTGGATATTACCGAAGGTTCATAGAAGGATTTTCCAAGATAGCCAGACCCATGACAGAGCTTCTCAGAAAAGGTAAGAAATTTACCTAGACAGAGTCATGTGAGAAGAGTTTCCAAGAATTGAAGAAGAGATTGACAACAGCACCAGTATTAACTTTACCAGACATTCACCAAGATTTCATCATATATTGTGATGCCTCAAGATAAGGTTTAGGATGTGTTCTCATGCAAGGAGGAAAGGTTGTAGCTTATGCATCTCGTCAGCTTACACCTCATGAGCAAAATTACCCTACCCATGATTTAGAGTTAGCAGCTATAGTGCATGCTCTCAAGATTTGGAGACACTATCTCATTGGAAACAAGTGTGAAATCTACACGGATCACAAGAGTTTGAAGTATATCTTCACTCAGTCAGATGTCACACCCAGTTTTAAAGACAAAACCAGACATACACTATATGTGAAATAAAGGAGTCAAATCTCACATATAGCCACAGATAAGTGTAATACCAAGAGACAAATGCTTAATATACATAACTCAATAGTATAAGATATAACCTTAGAGAGCAATACATCGGCAAGACAACTCCGAACACCGGGTGTAACCTTCACTCCAGGATCAAACTGACTGGTTGATCACAAGCCTATTAACTCCAGAGACTATCCTGAGGTGTGGGAAATAGCAAGAGTGAGCCCATGTCGAACTCAGCAAATATCTCATGGGGTTCATGAGGCTCAAAAGATTTGACACGGGTTTACTGCAATAGCTTTTAGTGAGTCATCTTTTAGTAATTGAGTAGCAACAAGTTTACCATAAGCCCAAATAACCTCATGATCATGTAAACGAGAAAAATGTATAGCAAGAAACAATAATCATTAGTGAACATCAATATCATCAGTATTATCATTATCATCAGTGTTCATCATTTATTCTGTAAGGGTCCAAGGCCACTCGTGACCGTGAGCACGGCTGTTATAACAGTTTTACACTCTGCAGAGGTTGTACACTTTCACTGTGAGTCGTGATTACCCATATGCCCGGGGCGGCCAATCCCCAAAACACTCCCAAGGTGAGCAGGCAGGGAAACACTATGAAGCCTTTCAAAGGTTCGTCTAACAAGTTAGGGCCGCTAGGTTTCAGAAGTCAGTCCGTGTGATACACCACGCAGGGATCCACAGTCTGCTTTACCCCATTTGCGCCACAAGGGTAACCTCTAACAAGCTAGAAAAGGTCCTCATACTGAGCTAAAGCCAGAGCCATATAGCCCTCACAGTTGTACTGTAAGTCCCGGATGTTCGCTTACAGATAAGTCCTTATGGAGAGAAACTAGAGCACCATAAAAACAACCCAATGCTCTAGCCCCCTTGAGCCATGTTGCTATAAAACATCTTTTAAACGTTTATTGCATATATCATTAATCAAGTTACAGATCATGGTTATTTATCTTGAGCACTAGCATAAATACTACCCAATGCAATGTCCCATGGGTGTCAAGGTACAAGATACAAAAGCTAGGATATCCTTAGTGGTAACAAGGTAGACACATGCACATGAATTAAGTGTATTAAAGGTGAATAGGAAACAAGGATGATCCCATGCTATACTTGCCTTAAATTGAGATCCTTTCTCTGATTCAAATCTTTAATTAATAGCTTCTTGAATCTCCACGTAAATCTCACCGACTGGACTTGATCAATAAATCACCACACACGGATCGAGCAATCATACGAAGCAAACAATGAATAATAATTAGAACAGTACACCAAACAATTAAAGAAATTTGTAAACTAACCTACACGTTGCTACGAACACATAAACGCGGAAAACACGCTAATCGGAGCTACGGTGAAAGAAATACATACACCGAAAGATTTTATTGTATAAAACGGAAAATTATAGGTCTCATTTGTTTTAACTATATAAAATCGTATAGTTCATTTGTTTTAAAATACTTTTTATAGATATTCAAAAGTGACTTAGGCTAAATTACATTTAAATTTAGAAAACTAAAGGAGAAATCAATAATATTTTATTTATAAATCTAGTTGCACAGTTATTAATCAAGTTAGATCTAAACTATAAAATTTCAGAGATTTTGATAAAGAAAACATTAATACTAATATGTAGTTCATGTTGTTATAAATCCATTGAAATTTGAACGGACTAATTCGGAATTAAAACAAATAAGTTATGAATTAAACGAGATTTTCTTTAGTAAAACAATAGATTAAATCTAACATCAAATCTTAAAGATAGAAAACCTAACCAACAGTACCACTACTAGAATAAAAAGTTTATAAAACTCTTCTACACGTTACTACGATCACACAGACGTAAAGATCACGAAATTCGGATTTAAAACGTGAAAGTTATGAATTTTCTAAGATTTCCTACATTATCTGTAAAGGGTTAGATGCTTGAACGATCCGCTGTGCTGTCTGATGACCCAGATCTTTGAGTTCCCAGACTTCAAGGGTATCAGACACTGTCGAGGACAATAGATAATCTCTGAAGGCCATAATCTCAGCATTTAGCTCTGGCTTGTGTTCCAAAATCTTGGAAAATATAAACCCTCTGACTTCTTGACTGAGGTCCTCTGTCTTAGGATCTTCTAGAGGAACATGTTTCTTTATAGCAGTGTCATCCTTAGCTTTGTATTCCATGTTTTTTTTAGGGCAAGCTCCACCCCATAACCACTCAAGGTGACTGCATCTACAGCACCAACTGAACCACAAAAGGTGGACGTAGTCCCACATCCAGATGGTAGGACAGGACGCAGAGCATACCTGACTTTTCCCTGCTTTGATGCTTCTGCTAGTTGAACATGCATCTCTTTGAAGCAATTTGTCCCAGCAGCCCCGTAAAATATAGCAACCCGAGCAGTAATATTTGTGCGAGGATATGTATGGTCAAAGTCAAAGAGTTCAGGCTGTTCAGTGGAATCCATAGCTAGCTTGCCCAGTCCCCCAAGCCATTCATGGAAGCTTCTCGCCGGAAAAGAGGAAGAAAATTAGGGAAACGACGAACGGATGATGGATTCGCGAAAAGAAAGATGTGCCGGTGAAGAGGATGACGAGACGAACCTCGGAGTGGAAGCGGAATTCGCCGGAGATGTCCGAGGTGGCCGGAAAAGCTCGCCGAACCATCGCCGGAAGTTCGCCGGAACGCAAGCTGTAGATGAAGAACTTCGGCGAGGGGTGGAGGGAGCTACGAGCGGCGGCTCGCGATAAGAAGGGAGAAAATTCTAATTTACTACACGAGAGATTTCCCAAACTAGGGGCTCCTCTACGGTAGTTTTGGTGTGCCTTACCCATGGGGTAGGTACGTATATATAGGGAGGAAAACTCTCCACCCCATGTCAACTAGCGATATGGTGCTAATTGACGTTGCACCATCCACCTCCGCTAATAGGTCTAAGTAATCATTTAAGCCCATTAGTAAATAAATGTATGGGCCTTTGAGATTTATTAGGATTATTGCACATGGGCTTTGAGCGTTGGAAAAAAAATGAGAAATTTATTATTTTCGGAATTAATTATTTTCATGGATAAAATAATTCCAGAAAAATCTAGAATTATTATTTAAGCCGTGAAAAATACTCCGAAAGCTCCGAAAATTCAGGGAAATTTTCCAGAGACATTATGGAACATGAGGAACCCAAATAAAGTATTTGGAGCTCATGATAAAATATTTTAGAGCATCTAAAAATTAGATTATGCTCACAGATAAGTGGAAACAAGCTACATAAAAAGCCAGAAAAATTCCTGAGAAGTTAGTAAAGGTTGATTGACAGATGAGAAACAAGGAATTTGATTGTAGAAAAATAATATATGTATATTGGGAAAGGAAAATCGACCTAAACGCATTTTGAAAGAACAACTTAAATTCATTTTGATCTTTGGTCAAAACCAAACAATACAAAAACACAAATGCATCAGCATGAATGCATCAACAAGTTGCTAAACCTTATGATAAATTTTAATTTAGTGAAAAATATTATTTTCCTATGTTTTCATGAGCACTAGAATACAAAATTAAATTACTTTGCATCTATTTTGAAAAGAGCAAATTTTAGGGTGTTACATCAGACTTGAACCTAAGGCAAAGAAGATGGTTGGAGTTAATCAAGGACTACAACCTCGAGATTCATTACCACCCAGGAAAGGCCAATGTGGTTGTAGATGCCCTAAGTAGAAGATCATATGGTCAACAGTTAGTATCCAAAATCACTCATCTACAAGAAGAGATAGCACAGTTGAACATGCACATAGTATGCCAACCTCAAAATGGCAGTCTGAAGGTGCAACCAACTCTAGAGGAAGAAATTAAGAAGGCATAGCATAGGGATAAAGATCTGATGAAGATTCATGAGCAAACTGGAGAAAAGAAAGCCCCATACTTCACAGTGGATGACAAAGAAACCTTGTGGTATAAGGATAGGATTTGTGTGTCCAAGGTAGGAAAGTTTGAAGAACTAATCCTTGATGAAGCTCATAACTCAGCATACTCTATCCACCCTGGTGCCATCAAGATGTATATGGACCTAAAAGAAAGATATTGGTGGAATGGTATGAAAGCAGATGTGGCACGATTTGTTGCACAATGTGATGTGTGCCAAAGGGTTAAAGCAGAGCATCAGAAACCAGCAGGTTTGCTGCAGCCATTGGCTATTCCAGTTTGGAAGTGGGATGAGATAGGCATGGATTTTGTGAATGGATTACCCAAAACTCAGAAAGGGAATAATTCAATATGGGTAATAGTGGACCGTCTTACCAAGGTTGCTCACTTTGTACCTATGCGCACCAAGTATAGTGGAGACAAGCTAGCACAGTTATATGTGGATAATATAGTAAAACTACATGGTATGCCAAGTAAGATTGTATCTGACCGAGGTACCAATTCACCTCTAAGTTTTGGAAGAGACTGCATGAAGCCATGGGCACCAAGCTAGATTTTAGCTCAGCCTATCACCCCCAGACAGATGGTCAGACTGAAAGAGTAAATCAGATCATGAAAGATATGCTGAGAGCATGTGTGCTTACCTATGGTAAAGATGGGGAGAAGAGCCTATCTTATGCAAAGTTTTCATACAATAATAGCTATCAAGTCAGCTTAGGTATGTCACCTTTTGAAGCCATATATGGAAGAAAATATAGGACCCCATTGACGTGGTCAGAGGTTGGAGAACGGACCTTGCTTAAGCCTTCCCTTATAAAAGAAGCAGAAGACCGTGTGGCAGAGATCAGAGAAAAATTGAAAGAAACATAATCACGTCAGAAGAGCTATTCTGATAAAAGAAGAAAGCTAAGCTTTGTAGTTGGAGATTTTGTTTACCTCAAAGTTTCTCTAATTCGAGGGACTCGAAGGTTTCAAGTTAGGGGCAAGCTAGCACCCTGGTATATCGGACCATATCAAGTGTTACAAAGAATTGGAGCTGTAGCTTACCGTATTCGGCTACCTGAAAAAATATCAGATATACACAATGTGTTCCATGTTTCCCAATTGAAGAAATGTCTTAGAGTACTAGAAGAACAGATATCACCAGACACTATTGATTTACAAGATGATCTAAGGTATCAAGAAATGCCAATAAAAATATTAGACACAGTCACCAAGCAAACAAGAACGACAACCGTTCGAATTTGTCGTGTTCAGTGGAGTAGACATACTGAAGCAGAAGCAACCTGGGAAAGAAAAGATGCCTTGAGAAAGGAGTTTTCCCATCTGTTTAGGAACCAGGCGAATCTCGAGGACGAGATTCATTTTAAGTGGGGTAGGTTTGTAACATCCCAAAAATTCACATTCAAAAATCACTCGCATTAAAAATTATTTTCTAATGCATTTCAAAAACTATAACTCATCTGAGCTCTATATCCTTCTAAATCTTATCCATCTTATATCCATTCCAACTACCTCTCTTCAATTTATCATGCACCGTGGTATCGGCATCACTCACCCATTCCTCATCTCTCTCCCCCCTCTCTCTCGCTTCGCCCGATGCCCGACAACGCTGCGTGCGCCGACCCCACCACCATCGCCGTAGCACGCACCCGCGCTCGGACCCCCCTCGCCGACTGCGGCAGCTCACACGCCGCCACGACAGCGGGTCCCACCTCCCACCTTTCCCTCTTTCTTCTCCATGCATGGCCATAACACATTCGTATATACGCGGCAAATGAAGCAAGACAAAGAACCCACCGAGGCAATATTCACTTTTACCATTTACCACGCAAACAAGCAAGGCACACATACAACATGCATATACCACCAGCATGCAAAGCACAAGCAAACAAGTGTCAGCAGTGCACCCACACATGCACACATACAGATAGTTAATGTATGCATAAAAATTAGGCACTGACCACCATGCAAGGTTAGGCACCGTCCATTTGCATGCTAAGCATCTACTCGCTACGCGCCGCACCGCCCAAGCATCCGACCACAGCGATGCCATTGGAGGCAAGCTAGCAAGCCAGTGGCACATCCCTACTTCCTGGCCTATAAAAAGGCACGTCTGGTTGCTCTCCCACAGCAGCACACTCAGCTCGCCACTCGCTTGCCTGCTCTCGTTTCACTTGTCTCGCGTATACCGTATACGGCCGTACGCACGAGTCGGGCTCGACCGTCGTCGCACGACGAGGTGAGCAGCCCATGAGCATCCCCTTACTCTTCTCACTCTTCCTGTGGTCTTCTTTTTACTTTCCTCCTTGCCCTTGCCTGTGCTGAGCCGCTCCTGAGCTCCACGAGCTCAACCATAGCGTCGTCCATGCAAGAAGCAAGAAGAAGACCCTTGCTAGTTTTTCTCTCCCTTCTCATGTATATGTGTATGACGTGTGGGTCCTAAGCTATAACTCCAGAACAAGAGAACTCCAAGTTGAGATTCGAGGGACTTCTCATTTTGGGCCTTGTTTTTTTTTCGTCCTCAAATCAGTTGCTCTAAGTTGGGCACTTGAACCCACCGGCGCTGGTAGAGGCCATACTGGGCCACGGCCTCCCCTTGGTTAAGAAAAATTAATGAAGGTATATTTGCAAGTCTAAGCAATTCATCTAAAAAATTAGATATTCTATTCTTGCTTGCCTGCAAACTGCACAAGTGCGCATCTAAGCAGACAATCTTTCTCTAGCGAGTAGTACTAGCTGAGCAATGTGCATGGTCAATTTAGTCAGGCTCCGCCACTAGTTGGACCTGGCTGGAAGCAGTAACACGTACGGCGTGTTCATGCCCTTGTTTAGATGCCGAATCGGCACACCTGAATTGCTACGGTGCGCATTAAATGCGCACTGTAGCAATTCGTTTGTATTTGGTAAAAATTGTCTAAACTTTGACTAATTAGGCTCAAAATGTTCGTCTCGCAAAGTACAACAAAACTGTACAATTAGTTTTTAATTTCATCTACATTTAGTACTCTATGTATGTGCCGATATTTTGATGTGATGGAAATCTTCTTTTTGCATAGTAGAATTTGGAGAGAGAAGTTAGAAACTAAACAAGGCCC
Source organism: Saccharum spontaneum (assembly GCA_022457205.1). Taxonomy (NCBI): domain Eukaryota; kingdom Viridiplantae; phylum Streptophyta; class Magnoliopsida; order Poales; family Poaceae; genus Saccharum; species Saccharum spontaneum. The sequence continues at coordinate 24,059,822 of CM039589.1, read as the reverse complement.
ATGAGTCGTGAGTTGGTGGCATCAGCTGCCGATCAAATATGAACCACTAGTCCAAACAACTAGCTCTCCCTCTTTCTTCCTTCATTGCCAGTAGCCTAGTACAGTACTACTTAACCTGTGCTTGTCTGCTTGCCTTGTACCGGTCATCAAAGACCAGCAGCCCAACCCAGCAGCATGGCGCAGTGGCAGTGCTTCCTCAGCTTCGCCGTGGTGGCAGTCTCCGCCGCGGCGTCCCTGGGCGCGATCATCCGGGTGAACGAGCTCCGTCGTCCACCGCGCGCGGACGACGGCTCCGCCGCTGCTCCGCCTCCGTGGATGAGCTGCTGGAGCCGGGTGCCCCCGGCGTGGCTGCTGGCGTTCAGGGCCACGGCCGCCGTCGCGCTCGCCGCCGTGCTGGCGTGGGACTTGCGGACCTACGACCCCAGCATCATGATGTACTACACCGAGTGCGTGCGTTCGTTCTCTCCCTCGCAGATATAGCAAGTACAGTTCAGTAGTAACAACAGTCTTGGCGTCCGTTCTTGTTTCCACGAGCCGTTTTGCAGATGGACACTGCTGCTAGAGATCGCCTACTTCGCGGTACGTGTCATCAACGGGTTCATAGCACGAGCACGCACATGCACGTCGGCACGTGTTAAGTTTCCGGCCGGCCGGCCGGCCCTGAATTGATGCTCCGAGTGGAACGTGTAGGCTGCCACGCTGTGCTCCGCGTACGGATGCCGGATGATGTACTACTACTCGTCACGAGACCGTGCGGAGGATGCCGAGAGCGACGACAGATTGCTCGGCCAAAGCGGCAGCGACGAGCCGAACCCAAACGGTGATGCTTGGAAGGGAGCTGGGCGACTGGGACTCCAGCTGATGCAAATTGGCTACCAGGTCCAGCTTCTTGCTTTGCTACTTGGCATATCATTTGGTGCTCCTGTCTATCACGTTTGCTGCAGAACCAAACGTGCGACATATAATTAGCATACGGGCCTGTTTCTTCACATAAAGAAAGGGTTTGTAATTAAGCAATCTGATCGTTCGTCCCGGTTGCAGGTCAGTGCCGGTGCGGTTGTCCTGACGGACTCGGTCTTCTGGGGCCTCATAGTACCATTCACGTTGTCAACACATTTCAGTCTCAATGCTGTGAGTGGTTCTCATCACTAATCGTTGATATTAGTAGCTATTAATGAAAAAGTACAGATTTTATCTCTGCAAAACATTGCTCCTGCCTCCTGAACTTGCTCTCCCTGGTTCTAGTAATAAAGTAGTAATAACAACTCTGCAAGCATTTGCTGATATTCTGATGGCTTCAACAAGTTTATTACCTGCGTAAATGGGACACCTTCGATCGTTTCAGGTGATGGCCTGCATACACTCTCTGAACCTTGTGTTCCTACTGACAGAGACTGCACTAAACACCTTGGTAAGTAAAGTTGGGATGGAACAGTCTTTCGTTACTGTTTGCAAAGCCATGTGGATCTGTCGTGACTCTACTTCTCTGTTTCTCTAGCCCTTCCCATGGTTTAGAATCGCATACTTCGTTCTCTGGACGTGCCTGTACGTGATCATCCAGTGGATCGCCCATGTCTGTGGTATGACATGGTGAGATGTGACTTTCAGTGCTTCTGTTGATTGTTTGCTATACAAATCGTAGCTAACCTCCAGTGCTTTCACCCCTACATGTATATGCGCATTTGTGCAGGTGGCCTTACCCTTTCCTCCGTCCTGAATCATCCTTGGCACCACTGTGGTACGGCGCCAGATCAATCAGTTTTCCTGAATACACATGTTCGACATTTCTGTTTGTTGTCATTGCGAATTTGCGATAATCAGAAATCTGCGTGCAGGTATTTGGCCATGGCATCGCTTCATTTCCCGTGCTACCTCGTTTACTGGCTGATTGTTAAGGCAAAGAGCAGCTGCTTGATCCACATGCAGGTTGCAAATAGGTCCTCACAGGTCTAACAGATCCACCATGCACGGAGCAGAACTGAGAAATTGGACCTGGGGGGCAACCATATACAAGTAGAAATCCTCACGATGCCTTTGTTCATCGAGGAGTTTAGTTTTATGATTGAACAATTGGAATCCTCACGATGCGGCAACACGGATTCCCATTTCTGGTAGTGTTAGTGCGCAATGTGCAGACTGACGAGGCAGGTATACTGTGTGTGACAATGTGAAGGATTTATTTGCAGACGCAGGATGTAATGCAAGATGCAGAATTTATCATGCCAGGACGAAGCATATTGAGATTGACTTTCATCCGGCTCCGGTGCATCGGGCCACTCTCAATTGTGTGGTTCCGAAAAAACTAGGGCTCTTCTCGTATGAGCTTCAGATTGGAACTGGGAAGCACGAGAGTATGTATCGTGGGTTGGGCCATTTACCTCAGTATCTCCTTTCGGTCTTCAGGCCCAGGTTGTAGCCTCCTGGGCTCTTGGGCCTAGACCGGCCTCTTCAACTCTGGAAAAATCTTTTTTTTAATCCGTAATTTTTATTCCCTCACTCAACCATGTCAGCTAAATCGCTTGACACTGGAAACAAGATACACTCTGGCACTCCGGCCAACAGAGGGCGCCAAATCATGGCTCCTGCTCCCTAAAGAAGGGTTTGTGGGCTACTTTATTACAATCACGCGGGGCACATAATTGGTGCCGAAGGTAGTAAGCTCTCTGCTATCAAGTCTTTTAGATCATGGACTAAGCCTCCCACCACAGCAAGTCTGAAATCATCTCCCTGTATCGTCCACACCGCTTGTTGTGCATCCGTTTCAAGAATTACATTGCTGATTCCTAGAGCTGCCGTTGCCTTCACCCCCTCTACACAAGCAATCAGCTCCATATAAAACGGGTTACTCGCAAAAGGCACTTTTCCTGACCCTGACTGGATCGCATCGCCACTTTCATCTCGGATCACGTAGCCCCATCCGCCATTCTTACCAGACTCCCTAAAAGCCCCATCCACGTTCAGTTTGAGCATGCCAATTGGAGGTCTTTCCCATTTACTTCTTCTAGTTCTGGCTCTTGGTTCAGCAGCAGGTAAGACCGGAGGTTTTGAATCTCAATAGCTTGCCGCCCACATAACAGTGCAATATCGTTAGGTGAACGTCGCCGTTCTCCTTCTCTGACTTGATTGCGCTCATGCCACCAATTATTCAGAAGCAGCACTGCCCGCAACTGTTGCTCATCATCTGTTGCCAGCAGTTTTTCAACCACTTCCTTCGCATTACTGCAGTTGGTCAGCTCCAGCCGCAATGCCTCCATCCCTGCACTTCTCCATAGCGCCGTTACTGATTTGCATTTCATGAAGAGATGGCCTCCATCCTCGTCCTCTCTGTTGCACATGATACACCGGTCATCATCCACTCTTATGCCTCGGTCGCCTGAGTCAGGTTTTCTACTCGAACTGTAAGATCAGATAAACTATATCCTTGAACTCTAAAAACCATTTAAATTACCTCACACTCCCAGTTAGAAATAGTTTCAATGTGGCTTTATCTTTTTAAATGAAAAGAATTCAGTAAACACCGGATAAGGTTTTAGACCACAAAAAAAATATTTTTAACCTTCTAAACATTCCAAGAAAATTTCTAAAGATAGATTAGAACATGATAAATTCAAATAAAATAATTATAGCTCATGAAAATATCTCTAGAAACTTTAAAAACTTAGATTTATCTTTAGGAAAAAGAAAACCTATTTTTTTTTGAAAAATTCCTAAACTATTCTAATCGATATAAAACCGCATTTTAAAAAATTTCCACATAAAAACACAAGATGCAACCAACATGAGTGCATTCGAAATAATGTATGTTGCAATCATTCTTGTTTCATGTCATATTTTTGTTGTGGAAAGGTTAAAATATGTTAAGATGTTGAGATGAATATCACTACTACAGAAAACTTAATGAAGGCGGGCCTTTTTGATTTACGGAGGCGGGCAACGCAACCGCCTCCAATCAAAGGTCACGGTTAATCTAGGACCAACGGAGGCAGTTGCTTTGCCCGCCTTGGTTAATCCATAAATGGAGGCGGGCACATTAGAACGCCCACCTCGGTTAATCGATTAAAAAATAAAAAAAATCCATGAGCCCACCGATGAGCCCATTCCCGAGGCCGCCAGCGAGCCCGTTCTAGCCCATGAGCCGGATCCGCCAGGAGAAGCCGCCTGCACAGCGCCGTGGCGGGGAAGGGGGGGCGCTAATCCACTGGATCCGCCTGGAGGAGCCGCCGTGGTGGCCGGGATCCGCCCTCCTTGCGCCGCCACACACCGGACTGGCCTCCTTACACCGCCACACATAGGATCCAGGCCAGATCCAGCCTCCTTGTGCTGCCACACACTGGATCCATAGATGCACCTCCACGCCACCGCCGGATCTAGAGCCTTGGGAGAAAGAGAGAGTGAGAGAGGAGCGAGGAGACATGGAGAGTGAGGAAGAGAAGAGCGGATCCCGTTACCTATGTCAAAGAGAAGAGCGGATCCTCCACGCCGCCGCCAGGTGCGCGAGGTGGGGGCTGCGTCGGGCCGCCATGCAGCCGCCGGGTGTGCGAGCTGGGGGCTGCATCGGGCCGCCACAACCGTTGTGCTCCACCACCGAGATCCACGCCGCCGACACCGCCGTGGGGGAGAGAGAGGGCCGTCGTCGTAGGAGGCAGCGCTGGGGGAGAGGGAGGGGCGCTGGAGGAGGGAGAGGACGCAGGGGAGAAGGAGGGGCGGGGCCTGAGTCGGAGGGTCGGGAGCGCGGAGAGTGTGGTGGGGAGAGAGAGAGGGACCGGAGGGAGGGAGGCGCCTGTGCGAGAGAGAGGGCGGCGCTTGTGCGAGTGGACTGGGAGGGAGTATGCCAGTTAGGGTTTTCATTTCTTTATATACTCAACACTAGGTTTTGGGTCCAGGAATGGTAATGGGCTGGGCAAGATCTTTGGAGGCAGGCCTTATAAAATAACCGCCTCTAAAAATAGATTTATGGAGGCAGTTGTCTTAAGACGCCCACCTCCGTAAATGGACTATTTTTAAGACAACCGCCTCCATAAATCTATTTTAGGAGGCGGTTGGTTTTTGACCGTCTCCGTTAATTGATTTTACAAGACGGGCAAATGTGACCGCCTCCGTAAATGAAAACTACTGCCTCCGTTAATTGTCTGGTATTTTTGGAGGCGGTTGAATTTTGTGGCCGCCTCGGTTAATGTTTGGGCACTGTCTTGCAAAATCATTTGTGTAGTAGTGTATTTTAGGAAATTTTCAAATATTCTTTATATGTACCCCTTTTCTAGGCCTAAATCTAATTTCTAAGAACTTCTAGATGTATTATTATGAGCTCTAGATATTTTATTTCGATTTCTCGTGTCACAATCCATCTCTAGGAGATTTCTCTATGTGTTTAGAAGTTTAGTGATATTTTTCATGGTTCAAAAATGTATTAGGTGTTTACTAATTTTTTTAGTTATAAGAAAAGGATGAAACTGCTTTAAAAAATCGGATGGAGTGGCCATCCTCAACCTGTGCTGTCTTGATACATGTGGCACACAAATTCTTCTTTCCATCTTTTCTTATTCCCTCTCCGAGTCATCATCTCCAACTGCCCTGTTGCTCCCTAGGCCACCAGTGTCCTCATCGTCCACCTTGTGTCGCTGCTGCCGCAACCCCGCGCCTTCACTAACGATGCTTTCGATCACCCTCGCCACTGACCCCACCCATGAGTTGTCCTCCACCAATAAGCCATCAGTGCCACCCCTGCCACCATGTCTCGCCGTCTTAGAACCACCATCGCCATTGGGCTGACCACTTCCCTCGAGCATCCCTTTAGGGCTGGAGGACATTGGAGATTGCCCCAAAACCTAAACCCTATCCCTAAGTCCACCTATTCCACTACTACTGTGCCACACCGTTCCATCATGTTTCACAGAAATGCTTAGACGTTTTTCATATTCGAAAGTTCCAGACCGCTCAGAAAAAAAGCTTCGAAACAAGAAGAGAAAAAAATTCAAAATCGATCAAATGAGCTCCAAAAGTTGTGAATTTTGCACGCCTTCCCTAACCTCTGGTGAAGGTGGTCCCAAGAGATAATGCTCAAAAGATTGAGTTTTCCTCATCAATTTAACAAATTTTGGAAAACATAAGAAAAGGAGGAATTTAGGGAAACTCAAGGGAGAATTTAATGGACGAATACCCTAGGATTGCTCAACTACGTCATAGCACCGATTTGGCCCCAAAAATCTGACCCAAATTACAGCCAAAAGCGAAGAACAAAAAAATCCCAAAATAGCTCTGAAAATCATTGAAGTGATAGAAGCTCAAGACTTAAGGGAGATAGAGCTTGCAGCACAAAATCAAATCTTTGATTAGAACTAGATGTTCGGATACAAGTAGCCACTCCTAACAAATCAAAGTTTTGTATGGCAAAAAGCTCATGAACAAGAGCCTCTCTTTCTCTCCCTCTCTCTCCCCTCTCTCTAACACTAAGCAAAATTCTCAACTACATAAATGAGAGCCACATCCTAGAGTAGTATTCCCACAACTAGCCATCTTCCATATATATATATATATATATAGACACTTGGTAATTCTTAAATTGCACTTACATGATATACTCAACCCAAATACACCCCAAGGGTAAAACCATCCAAATTGTTGTTGGTGCATCAGACATACCCGATGTTTTCATGACTCGGCTTCACCTCGACGCATGCTTCACGATGATTCCATTTGTCCTCCAGCTCGTCACCTCAATTTTGAGTCCCAAACCGGTCATATCTACCACCAGTGGTTTCAAGGTCCAAACCATCAAATTGTCCATGCCCGGTTTCATGGACCAAACAAGCAAACCCTCTTGAATGCCCAACAAGGTGTGACTGAACAATGTCGATGCATGTTGACTTGTTCTTCGTTCGTTGGTGGACAAAATGCTCGTGATGCCTCGCCTTCACTTGGTCTCACCTCACCCTTGACTCTGGTCAACACTGTCTTCATTACCTATGTACTCTTGCTCTTCCACGTGCCCAATGTGAGCCTCTTATGGTCCATTCTCAGACTTTTGGTCCTTCGATCCAAGTTTTCATATGCTCTCTTCACCATCCTTGGTTCATCGTGTATGGACTCTTTCCTTGACCTTCTCCATCACATGCTGACCACCTCAATGCATCTAATACCTACACACTCACAAGCCCCAAGATACATGTTGCACAACACACTCAACACAACATGGCGCCTTGAGTTAACCATTAGCATAAACAAGCACATATGGAATATGAGTTCAACCGAAGAAGCCTCAAACCTCAACCCTTGAGTCAATAATTCATCACACATGGATGAGAACACTGCACTTCTCAACTTGGTCTCTCCATCTCCGCCTTGATGAATGCATAGAAGAAGGTTTAAAAGAGAAGAGAAATCCCCCTCATTCAAGTGTATAAAAGGCCAGTAAAAACAAACACAAAGTAACTTAATACGAGAAAAGATCATGAAAGTTTCAAGTAAAAACTCTCAGTTTGAAAAGAATATGCAAAAGATATAATGAAGAGTCAAATAAGCAACACAAGAGCCTCGTGCAATCCCAAAAGCTCTCAAAGCCACAAATCAAACCAAAGTTCTTATAACTTGGTTTCACACTGATATACCGGTAGGACAAAATTGTGACAACATCCATGTGTCATTGTAGCTTGCCTTCAGGGGTGCAGGCGTGGAGCTGCCTAATGCAAGTAGTGCGTATAAATCCGCACCCGGAGATACTCCCTCCAAATTGTAAGTCGTTCTGGTTTGACTTTTCTAGACACATAGCTGCTACTACGTGACATACATAATGTGTATTTATATGCATAGCAAAAACTATATATATCTAAAAAAGCCAGAATGACTTGCAATTTGGAACGGAGGAAGCGTGGCAGTACTAATGTTTCACACCATATCCGTTAATGAGTATCCTAGTATGTTTAGCTTATATTAACTGTCTGATCTGAAAGGTTGACCACTCATATGTTGTACAGGACAATAATGGCAGTTGCCAATAGAAGTAGCACTTCACTTGTTGGACATGTCAGGAACAAAGTTTTATTGCAGTTTGGCAGATATGAGAAATACACAAAAAGTGCGTAGTACAACGAATGAGAATTAAAAGAATGGATGAAACGAAAAAAGCGCAACCTTATGGCTCATCTTGATCTACGAACAAGTATGTGTTGGGCGAGCACACGACCTCTTTCTTGGATTTCCATTGTTGTAGGTACAGCAGCTGGCTTAGTATAGGCGGTGGTTGACGACGCTGCACTTCTTCCTGATCTCGCCCTTGCTTCCGGCTGGCATGGGCAGCTTGCTGAGCTTGAGCAGCGAATCGGAGAAGTCCTCGTCCCATAGCGTGCCGTTGTCGCGGTACTCGACGACGTGGCCGAACGCCTCCTTGTGCGTGAGCAGCGTCCAGTCGGAGTGGAAGGTGACGATCTTGGCGAGGTTGTTGTGGTAGAAGGAGTTGTCCAGGAAGTCGGGGACCTTGCGCACCCGGCTGGTGAACCCCGGCGTGAACCTCGCCACCACGCCGTAGTCCTCGTCGCGGACGTTGTTGTCCACGGCCGGGTCGGATCCCTGGGAGCACTTGTAGTTGAGCAGGTCGCGGTACGCCGGGTTGATCTGGCTCGACGGCTCGGAGAGGCGCCCCGTGAAGGAGGAGCAGTGGCCCTGGCCGATGGAGTGCGCCCCGGTGAGGATGACGAGCTCCTCCACGCTGAAGTTCTTCTTGGCGAAGTTGTCGATGAGCTGCTGCACGTCGTGGGTGGAGTCCGGGAGCTCCGCCTGGGCCTCCTCGGCCTTGGAGACGAAGCCGTCCAGGCGGCCGGCGGGGACGGCGAAGTGGACGTGGCCGTTGCTGAGGACGCTGGCCGCGTCGCGGGCGGCGTAGATGAGGATGTCGGAGCAGGAGACCACGCCGGGGCACCGCTTCTCGACGGCGGCCTTGATCTCCTCCAGGAGGTCGAAGGCGGCGAGGCCGATGTTCACCCGCGCCTTCTTCTCCGGGTGAGGGTTGTCGGAGGAAGCGTCCAGGAGGACAGAACCATCGCACCCCTGCATGGATGTCCAGTTTAATTACCGTCAAGTAGTTATACATGCATTTCACGCTACACACTTTACTACAGTAAATATAATCAGCAGCCGTTCATGTGCGTGCTTACCCTGACGAAGCAGTCATGGAAGAGGAGGCGGACGAGAGCGGCGCCGGTGCGTCGGTTGGCCTTGAGCGCCCTGATGACGTGCCACTTCACCACGTTCTCCACGCCCTTGCACTTCTTGCTGTAGTACCCGACCTCCAGCTCTTTGGCCTGCGCCGACGGCAAGGTGGCGAGGAGCACCGCCGCCTGGACAGCCACAAGCGCGCAGAGGACTGCCGCCGAGAGCTTCATTTTTCTTTTCTGAAGCTCGATCGGCTAAGCCGGGTGGCTAGCTGATGAGCAAGAGACTGAGCTCAGGGACAGGTGCTGTGCACTGCGATGTGCTTTGGAGCTGGGCCTGCAGGGGTATATATATTGCCTGGTTTGGCCAGTAGTTTAACGGTTAATGATTGAGCTTGCCGCCGATAATGAGATGGGAGAGCGTAGGGAGGGAACGTGGTCGCCTTGCGACTTCTTTGCTGAATCACAATGTGCCCATAATGTTAGCTTCATAATATAGTGCGTACCTAAAAGTTTAGGTGTGCTGCGGGCTGACCTGGTTAAACGTGCTATTATAGGCTGATATATACAGCCAAATAGAGCTGTCATCTAAAACTCAATGTTGTTCCTGTTTTACAGGCCTCCTTAGCTGTTAGTCTGTTAGGCTAGGCCTGACTCTAGTGTCTTCACCGTGCATATATCCAAACAATTTACTTGTCTTCCTATAGATGACATTTTGTCCATGTAGTGAATAATTCATAATCAAAGATGGTTAGTGACACTGCCCTAAAATTTATTTTAGAAGGCAATCTATTTTATTTACATGGGCGGTACAATGTGTGTCTCCAAAAATACCAGTGAATTTCAGAAAAAAATAGGCTATTTGTAGAGACAATTTAATAAACAACCACCTCTGTAAAAAGGCAGGCGTTGTAAATACTTGATTTATAGAGGCAAGCTTTTTATGATAGGTAATCCTAGCGCCCGGACGACGCCGTGCCCTTCTCAAACCCGCCCGTCCCCCGCAGGAATAGAACAGAATGGCACTCCCCGCTTCCCAAACCGGCCCACCCGGTCGTGGGAATAGAACGGAACCCGTCTGCCCCCCCCCCCCCCCCCCCCCCCGCGTCACCCCGTTCCCCCACACCGCACCCCCTATCCTAAGAGCACAAAAACACTTCAAGTTTAACATCGCAAACATATAGAAAACTATGTAGTGCAACATCGGAATATGAATACTACAACATCGTAAAAATATGTAGTGCAACATCGAAAAATATGTAGTGCAACATCAAAAAATATATACTGCAACATCGAAAATTATGTGTTGCAACAGTATCGCAAAAACACGTACTGCAACATCAAAAAAACATGTAATGCAACATCAGAAAATATGTACTGCAACATTGAAAAATTATATGCTGAACATAAAAAATTATGTACTACAGCATCAAAAATTATATGCTACAACATCGAAAATTATGTACTGCAACATCGCAAAATCAACCATGAAACATGAAAAATGGGGCCATTCGGAAAACATCTGTTGCAACAACTCAAAAATCCCATTGTAAGTTGCAACATCCAAAAAAACCCATTGCAACATGGAGAAAACAGCAAAAGGGCGTACAGAACAGTAAGGAGATGGGTTCGAGGTGCAAGCTGCTCCAGCCTTGGCCCATCACCCCCGAGCTCGCCGGAGGGAGGAAGAAAGGACCGCAGAGCTCGTCGGAACCCTAGCCACCGCCGCGTCCCTCAGATCTAGAGGAGGAGGAGAACGAGAGCTCAGATTCAGAGGAGGAGGATGAGGAGGGAGGGGTTGGGGCTCAGAGCTGGAGAAGGACTGACCTACCTCGTCGGAGTCGTCGCCGTTGTCCTCGTCTTCCGTGGGGGGACGGGAGCTGGGTCGCTAGGGAGCACGGGGTCGCATGGAGCTCGAGGAGGGGGGAGGGACGAAGGGAGGTAGGGAGCACGGGCGGGCAGGGATGGCAGCGAGATTGCAAGCGGTCGTAGGAGCCGGTATGTGGATGAGGGAGCGAGCGACAGAGTGGGGATGAGGTCAAGGGAGAGCGTTGCGAGAGCGGATGAGGACGGCCGAGTCGTTCTGTGTACGGCGGGTTCATCCGGACGGAATAGATGGCCGCTCTATATCATTATTGTTTTACGATGTCCGACTCTGTACCTAAGGAACCAAGCATATAGGGGCAGTACTACCGCCTTCGTAGTAGTTTATGTAACACATTCATGTAGATACAACAATGACTTGGACGTAAACTTACACATGACACATGGATGCTAGGTACGCGTGAAAATAGATTTAGCGCTACACCATCAAAATCGTATAGTGTTGTATGGTCGCATTGTACCAGTTGTTTTCGATTACTGTGGGCCTTGAACACCTATCAATCATACGCACATCCACATAAGCAAGGCACACAACCCTTATCGCAGAGTAGGCGTACTTTGTTCACGCATAATTTTAGGGGAGAAAGCTAGGTAGCGTGGAGAACGAGAAGGTGCGTTGGTGTGTTGCTAGCATATGAATCGTTCAAAGAAGAGCCAGTACGACACGTTGGCGCCTGCATGCTGGAACCATTCCACATAATGAACTTTTTATTAGATGAATTAAGTCTTTTTAGAGGAATAATAATATTTTTGAGAGGAATAAACTTGGTTCATGTAAGAACAAAAAACGCACTACTGGGTTCGCCTTCTTTGCCAACTGCTGAAAGCAGTCGGCAAAGGCAGGATTGCAGTCGGCAAATCCTTTGCCGACTACAATCCACGTGGCAGGCGGCAAAGGCCAGGTGGCAAAGATTCAGGCGGCAAAGACCACCTTTGCCACCTGCCACGGCTAGGCAGTCGACAATGGCTTTGCCGACTGCCACGTAGGCAGTCGGCAAATGGAACTCGCACCGTCGTCAGATGACGGTGTGCGTTCCCTTTGTCGACTGTCTAGGTGGCAGTCGGCAAAGGTTTTTTTATTTTTTATTTGCAAAACCTTTGCCGACTGCCTGGGGTGGCAGTCGGTAATTTTTTCTTTTTTTTGTTTTGCTCTGCAGCTAGCTTTGTCGACTACCATTTGGGCAGTCGGTAAAGCCTTTATCGACAGCCACCACCAAGGGCAGTCGGCAAAGCTGAGATTTTTGGAGCTAGGTTCCCAGCTTTGCCGACTGCCACGGCAGTTGGCAAAGCTGGGAGATGTGTTTTTTTGCTGTTTTTGCCGCTTTGCCTCATGTATCGCAGCAACCAAACCACATATATGTATATATAATAGAAATCCACATATATATCACTCCACATATAATCCATAACCACAACATCCATCATCCATCAAGTCGCACGAATGCAACATCCAACATCCAACAAGTCGCACAAGTCCAACATCCATCATCCAACATCCAACAAAGTAGCAAAGGGGTCCAACATAACAAAGTAACAACATCCATCATCCAACAACATGAAGGCACTGAGCCACTCACTCGCCCTATGACCAGTCGCCACCACCGTGGTGTGAGGAGCTCCTTGTCGGCCACGAAGACCACCCGGACGGTCCGACCTACGGCGCGCTATACCCCCACCCGAGTTGTGGAGAAACGCCAGGACTCGGGCCAACCGTCGACCCGTGCTGTGGAGAGGTCCATCTGTCATAGTTGGGTTCGAACCCGCCGACTGTAGCTACACAGAGAAGCGATCTCATTAGTACCTAAGGGATGACCGCACAAGCGAAAACAATAGACAGGCTGCTAGAAACTCACCGGAGTCCTTACAGGGCCAAGATCAGGGAGTGGAGGGAGAACAACCATGGGTGGAGTGAACATCACTTGCAACGGAGGGGGTCTGTAGTTAGGGATCTCCAGGCCTTGAAAGTAGCTGGAAATTGATGAGGCGAACTCCGTCATCTGACGCTGGGAGTGCTGCTGGAAAGCTAGCATCGCCTACCGATGGGCCGCCAGCTGCTGCCGATGGGCCTCTTCTCGGGACGCCTCTCTTGCCTGTTGGGCCGCCTATTGGGCCTCCTGTTGGGCCCGCATCTCTTCCAGCTAGGCCTGCAATATTACACAAGCGATGTTTAAACAATGCATAAGGATTCTGCAACATATTAAAACCAATGAACGACGAATAGTTACCTAAACCGTCGCCATCATCTGTGTGGAGCTTGGACGCCGAGGTTGTATGGGGACATCGGAGGAGGTACCGGCACTGCTGCTCGAACGACGAACCCATCTGTTGCTATCGCTACACGTACATTCCGAGCGTCCTTAGCTTTCTCAGGATACTGGTCATCGAAGTACTGCCATGCCTCAGCATCTGCTGGGTGTACCATCTTGTCACTATATCTTTTGCCATCCTTGTGCCATGTCATCTGCTTCACCAACTCCTCTATCATGAACATCCGTTGGAGCCTCGGTGTGAGTGGAAGGTACCGTACGACCATCTCGGGGATCTTAGACTGTTCCTTCTTGCCATCACAAACGTCCACCTGCACATACCTAGAGGCTTTGCACTTTGGACAGTGCGTTGCTGCCTCTAGTTCTTTTCCCCTAAATAGGACGCACCCATTACGACAAGCATGGATCGACTCATACGACATCTTAAGTGGACGGAGGAGCTTCACTGACTCGTACGTGCTCTTCGGCAGCGTGTGGTCATTCGGAAGCATTGTGCCGAACACTGCCAACATGAGATTAAAGCCGTCTCGGCTCAGGCTCAACTGCGACTTCAACCCTAGAAGACGTCCAATGGCATCCAGTTGGGACATTGTTGTCTTCTCATGAAGGGGCTTCTGTGCCGAAGACATCATTTCATAGAACGCCTTTGCGGTTTCCTCTGGATCCTCCTCCACCAATCCTTCATTGCCACGTGCCTCGTTATAGTCTACCACCATGTCGACCACCCCGGCATCTCTATCAAACTCCTCAAGGCGTGCTCTCACCTCCTCCTCTCTAACAGTCGCTTTCGCTTCACCATGGAAGATCCACCTCTCGTAGTTTGCCACAAATCCATGCTTGATAAGATCTTTGTATACCTCCCTCTGTACTTTTCTTTTTTGGTTCTTATAGTCATTGCAGGGACACAACGTCCGATCCGACCCATGAGCAGCCAGGCGAAATGCTTGCTGTAGGAATTGATTGGTCCTGTGAACCCATTCAGCGCTCTTCCTCTTTTCTATCCAGCCCGTGTACATCCACTCACGGCCAACCATCTTCTGTCATGCGCCAATGTAAGGAAGTAATAAAACCAACATTTGCATGTACAAGGCGTTCCTACCATATAATAGGTGAAGGATAGGTCCTAATCCCACTCGAGGATGCGTAGATGAGGTTAGCTTCCATGCTCCGCTCCCGTCCGAGACGGAATTTCGGTAGCACCTCCCTGCTGTTCTCCCGATACACGTCCCGGTTTGGGGAGAGTGTGTATCCAGAGAACAACGGGGAGGTGCTGCCAAAACTCCGGCTAGGACGGGAGCGGAACATGGAAGCTAACCCATCTACGCATCTGCGGGCTGTCCAAGAAACGTGGACAATCCGAAAGAGATACCGTCGCAGATATGCACTGATCAGCATACCAACGACCGCGTATCCCTTTCGGACGGGAGACGCCTAACTCGATTACGCGACCTACGATCGACAACTATAAGGAAGAGAGGTGATTATTTATACCTAGGGTGGCGGTGGAGACAGGCTAGCGAGGCAGTGGCGAGTCGGTGCAGTGGTGAGGCGACGCGGTGTCGCCAGACCCGCAGCGCCGACGAAGACGATCGGCGTCGCTGAGCTACTCCGGCTCCCCTCCGACAAGACCTGCTCTGCAAAACAAGAAAAACAACACAATCAGTACAAAATTTCGGCAGAACCTCCCCTGCACGGGGAGGTTTACAAAACCTACAAGAAAGAAGATGGCTCGATGGCCGACAACACATATACGGCATGAAGGCCGCACATCCACAAACTCGGCACGAAGGCCGTCAACAGCACATACGGCACGAAGGTCGTCAACAGCACATACGTCACGAAGGCCGACAACCTAGAGCTTTACCTTCTTCTCCGGCGAGGGGCGGAAATGGCGGCGTGGACGAATGTCGTCAACGAACTAAGGTTCCTTCTCCTCTCTTCTCCCCGTCCCTTCTCCTTCTTCCTCCTCCTCCTTCTCCTTCTTCCCCTTCTCTTCTCCTTCTTCCTCCTCCTCTTTCTCTTCTTCCCCTTCCTCCTCCTTCTCTTCTCTTCTTCCTCCTCTTTTCTTCTTCCTCCTCTTCTCTTCTCTCTTCTTTCCCTTACTCCTCTTCACGGGCACGACAGGGGGCACGGGGCAGGGGTCGGCCGACGGGGCAAGGACGCAGGTCCGGTGGTCGGGGCCAGCGGCGGGCCAAGCGCGAGGCGGCGCGGCGGGGCGTGCGTGGGGCGGCGCGGCGCGGGGCTGTGCGCGGGGAGGGGCAGGGCAGCGCGTGCGGCAGGGCGGGGCGGCGGAGCTCGCTGGACCGGTGGGGAGGCGCGCGGCGGCGGGCAGGCGTGCGGGGCGACGTGGCGCGGGGCTACGCGCGCGGCGGGGCGGGGCAGCGCGCGCGGCGGGGAGGCGCGCGGCGGGGGCAGGCGCGCGGGGGCGGCGAGGCGTGCGGCGGCAGGTTGGGCGCGGGCGGGTGAGTGGGGGCTGCTAGGGTTGGGGGAGTTAGATGGGCTGGATGGGCTTTTTGCGCTGTTTAGTCCTTTGACGACTGCCACAGACAGTAGTCGGCAAAGGTCCTTTACCGACAGTGACCAATAGCAGTCGGCAATGGTCGTCTTTGCCGACTGCCTGCAGTGGCAGTCGGCAAAGGACCTCTTTACCGACTGTCAGCAGAGGCAGTCGGCAAAGAAATAATTTTTTTTGAATTTTGACTTCAAACTTTTTAGGTGAATCAAGTATATTGTTTACGGGCACATGTTCCAATTTGGGGCCTTTTATAAACTTTTGCTATATTTCGTTAATTTATTTTGTTTCCTTGGATTTTCTCGCATAATCCAAGTTTGAACTGCAGGTGCATGAAATAATGGAACTTAGCCATTTGAAAAATGATATTCATGTTGGAGAGTGTATTTTGAGGCTGTGTCCAGAAGCTTACCCAAAAGTTTGAAGTCCTTGTCCACGGAATAGGACTTTCCATGCGTGGTAGAGGTGCTTTTTAATTATATAAAATCCAAACAAAGTCAGAAAATCACGAAACTTGTCGAGGTGTCATAGTATCTCATGTGGAGCCTCGAACTTCAAACTTTTGGG
The DNA here is from genome assembly GCA_022457205.1 of Saccharum spontaneum. Lineage (NCBI taxonomy): Eukaryota > Viridiplantae > Streptophyta > Magnoliopsida > Poales > Poaceae > Saccharum > Saccharum spontaneum. The sequence goes on along the minus strand of CM039589.1, from coordinate 24,043,449 downwards.
TGAGCTTCAAACTTTTGGGAGCCTCGAACTTCAAACTTTTGTGGACAAGGACTTCAAACTTTTGGGTGAGCTTTTGGACACGGCCTCAAAATACACTCTCCAACATGAATATCATTTTTCGAATGGCTAAGTTCCATTATTTCATGCACGTGCAGTTCAAACTTGGATTATATGGGGAAAATGCAAGGAAACAAAAGAAATCAACGAAATATAACAAAACAGCTCAAAAAATCACGAAACTTCTCGAGGTATCATGTTATCACATGTGGGGGCTAGGAAAAAAATTTGAGGAAGTTTGGAGCAAGTGGTGACGTCAAACGTACAAGACCTAGACTCATAAGGCAAAGAAAAAAAAAATCTTTGCCGACTGCTAAACGGCGAGGCAGTCGGCAAAGAAGACGGCGACGGGCGCCGTCTCGGCCCCCCGCAAGATTTGCCGACTGCTGCAATTCGCCGACTATCGACAGTCGACAAAGATACCCAGCTTCGCTAGCTGCCCGAAGCCGGCTTGCATGCCGACTGTCAATCTTTGCCACCTGCCGCAGCTAGGCAGTCGGCAAAGATAACCTTTGCCGACTGCCCTGGCCTTGGCAGTCGGCACAGATTGGGGCAGTCGGCAAAGAGTAGTTTTCCCGTAGTGACGTGATCAAATATAAGTAGTAATAACCTGCTCCAGGTTTTGCTGCGATAGTTATGGTTCGTTCGTTGCTGCCAAGTATAAACTATGGCCATGGTTTGTGTCAAATTTCATGCAGTAACATGCATGCAGCGGATGATTACATATCTAGTTGTAAGCGCAGGACAGCCGTCGCTGTACGTTCTGCACTCAAAATTAATAACAGCTGTGCAGTTTTTAATTAATTTTACCCCATAGCCATGCTCATGAATGGGAATATTTGGGGGAAGTGTTGCTACCAAGCTTAATTTATTTTAATGGCGTCCTCCAGACCGAAAGAAATCTTTTTTTTTACATAAAAACCCAGCTTCCATTGAAATGGTATGCTCGTAGACTAACCCAAAAAACCTTTTTAACCTAAAACTCAGCTTCTCATTCGTACTTGTTTTCTCTTATATAAGGATCCAGCTGGATCCCCAACTTTCGTGATGTGCTTTTTTGACGATTAATTCTTTATGGGTGCTAGCTAGTCGACTACAAGGTCTATATGGAATTTAGAAATTTAGGAAAATGAATATATTTGAATTTCAAGTTCAAAGTATATATACACATAATCAATCTGCTGGCACAAAATCACAACCAGTAACTCTCTCTGGCTCAGTCTCCAGTGCTACATTTGTACAGATCTTTTCTTTTTCTAAATAAAAGCTTTTTCCCGCTATAATTTGAAGCCGCTAGCTAGCTGTTGATTTGCGTCCGACGATTGTGACAAACACACGCGGGTGCCTCCCCACTTCCAAAGAATGAAAGAAATAAACTAACGTTCCCTCGAGGTCGATAACCATAGTACTAATACAAATTGAAGTACAGAATTTACAGATGGCGCCGACAGGTCACGAGTCTTCACGAGAGATAGATTATATAGCCCAACTACCATGGTCGATGGAGTTGATGTGTATATCATCCATAGTTTAGCTGTCGCGCCAGTGGTATATCTGCTTTATTCCCCTACTTGTTCAATAAAAAACTGCTGGCGACTTTTATTATTGTTCAGCAATCTTATCTTATCTACCCACGGAAAGACTTGGGCTAGCTTACCTCTAGAGCACATCACATGCATGCATGCTCCGGCCAATGCAATGCAAGTTCCTTCCAGGCACGCATACCATCAGCATGTGCAAACGCTATGCATGGTGTCGTCTGGTATGATTTGGTATCGATCAATTATATATACTTAACGAAACATATTGTTTTGGTTAATTTGAGTCGGCACTACCGGATTCGCCTTCTTTGCCGACTGCAATCCACGTGGCAGGCGGCAAAAGGCCAGGTGGCAAAGATCCAGGCGGCAAAGACCACCTTTGCCACCTGCCACGGCTAGGTAGTCGGCAATGGCTTTGCCGACTGCCACGTAGGCAGTCGGCAAATGGAAAGATGACAGTGCGCGTTTCCTTTGCCGACTACCTAGGTGGCAGTCGGCAAAGGTTTATTTTTTTCCTTTTTTTATCTGTAAAACCTTTGCCGACTACCTGGGGTGGCAGTCGGTAATTTTTTCTTTTTTTTATTTTGCTCTGCAGCCAGCTTTGCCGACTGCCACCTGGGTAGTCGGCAAAGCCTTTGCCGACAGTCACCACCAGGGGCAGTCAGCAAAGCTAGGATTTTTGCAGCTAGGTGATGTGTTTTTTTGCTGTTTTTGCTGCTTTGCCTCATGTATCGCTGCAACCAAAGCACATATATGTACATATAATAGAAATCCACATATATATCACAAAAATCCACATATATATCACACAAATCCACATATAATCCATAAACACAACATCCATCATCCATCAAGTCGCACGAATGCAACATCCAACATTCAACAAGTCGCACAAGTCCAACATCCATCATCCAACATCCAACAAAGTAGCAAAGGGGTCCAACATAACAAAGTAACAACATCCATCATCCAACAACATGAAGGCACCGAGCCACTCACTCGCCCTGCGACTAGTCGCCACCACCGTGGTGTGAGGAGCTCCCTGTCGGCCACGAAGACCACCCGGACGGTCTGACTTGCGGCGCGCTGTACCCCCACCCGAGCTGTGGAGAAATGCCAGGACTCGGGCCAACCGTCGACCCGTGCTGTGGAGAAGGTCCATCTGTCGGAGTCGGGTTCGAACCCGCCGACTGCAGCTGCATAGAGAAGCGATCTCATTAGTACCTAAGGGATGGCCGCACAAGCGAAAACAATAGACAGGCTGCTAGAAACTCACCGGAGTCCTTACAGGGCCAAGATCAGGGAGTGGAGGGAGAACAAGCGGGGGTGGAGTGAACATCACTTGCAACGGAGGTGGTCTGTAGTTAGGGATCTCCAGGCCCTGAAAGTAGCTGGAAATCGACGAGGCGAACTCCGTCATCTGACGCTGGGAGTGCTGTTGGAAAGCTAGCATCGCCTGCCGATGGGCCTCCTGTTGGGCCGCCAGCTGCTGCCGATGGGCCTCTTCTCGGGCCGCCTCTCTTACCTGTTGGGCCTCCTGTTGGGCCCGCATCTCTTCCAGTTGGGCCTGCAATATTACACAAGCGATGTTTAAACAATGCATAAGGATTCGACAACATATGTAAAACCAATGAACGATGAATAGTTACCTGAACCGTCGCCATCATCTGTGTGGAGCTTGGTCGCCGAGGTTGTATGGGGACGTCGGAGGAGGTACCGACACTACTGCCCGAACGACGAACCTCACGAAGGGAGGGAACGATGGCCGGGTCGATGACGCTGTGGGCAATAAAGTACTTGTCGTGCTGCTTCCCAACTCCCGTCCTCATTAGGACGTCCGTATCGAGGGGCTCGGTCGACGGGTCGTAGTCGGCACCATGGCGTGTGCGAACCGCCTCGGTGTACTGGACCAAGATTAGGGAGTGGAGGGAGACGTTCTGGTTGGTGATGGCGTCGGGCCCCCTCGCCAGGTCGTAGACGTTCTCCGGATCTGTTGCCTTGCCCTGGTGAGACAGGATGTAGCCCGTGAACTCGTTGATCACCTGGCCATCATGTGACTGGGTCTGCGAGGAAAACACAAGGACGATTACACGTAATGAGAATGAATGACTCAATAAATGAATAAATAAACAAATCAGTGTGAAGGGTACCCATGTGTCCATGTACTCTCCAAGGGAGCGGCTCCCTTGGTGGTGTGACGGCCCCACCTTCCCCTTGGCATATCTGGATTTCTTCCTGCGCGTCTCGTACGCCTCCGGCGTTCTCCACCCGTCCACAATCGTCTCCCAGCAGTCCATGTGCATTTTGCACCAATCAGCAGGATACTGCATTACAACGTGCATTTGGGTGAGTAAGAAGATGAATCAGAATTATTGTTTCTTACTTACGAGCATGTAGGCCTCCCTAGGCATGTCGGTTTCGGGCCACTGGATCATCTTCCTGGCATCCGTCTTGTCTAGCTTCTCCTTGAGGACGTTGGCGTGGTAGCTGATGAGGCACTAGACGTGCGCCTCGTAGAACATGTCCTTGAGCCTGTCCTGGCAGACCCTGTCCTGTACTACCGACGCCTCATCCTCGTGCCCCAGGTTGCACGTGAAATACTCCTGCATATAGATATCATCTATCAGTTCATTATTTCAAGGACATCCAACGAATGTGTAGTATTAGCAAAGCGGTGCGATGAAGACTCACCTAGAACTCCCTCTTGATCTTGTCGGCAAGGGTGACGTTTCCGTCCACTACCTTGAAGAAGTCCGACCAGTGCTGGGGCACCTTTTCCCTCCCGTCTATGGTGACAAGGCCAGGGAAGTTCTTCTTAATCAGGAGGCCCAGCATGCCATTAGGATGGCGTCCACCTCTGTTTCCATCCACACGCTTCCAATTGCTGCACAAGTCATTAAGAAGAACTGTTAGTCTGAAGTTCAATTTTCAACATGGCATATAAACAAGTCAATGAAAACATGAATGGTTACTTACTTTGGCCCGTCGGGTCGAATCATCGAACGGAAGGCTAGCGTGGGCGCGGCGGCAGGGAGGCGCGTGATCCCGCACTGGTAGGGCTTCCCCAAAGCTGAGGAAGACGGCTCCCCTGGTGTCGCCTCGCTCCCGCCCTGGTCAACAAAGCCCTGGTCGCCTCCATCCTCGCCGCCCCCGTCCTCGCCGCCGACCAAGGCAAACAGGCGTCTAGTAGAGCAAGCTCTACCCTGCATCTCCTCCAACGTCATATCCTCCTCCTCCAACATGTCATCGTCCACATACGGCATCTGGTAGAGCGAGTTGACCTTTCTCACCAGTCTCTTCTGTCGTCGTCTACCTCTGCCCGACATTTTGTCCTATGCCTGCAATGACAAAAATTAAACCAATTAGCACAAATAATCAATAAGTACTTGTAAAGAGATGCAAAATGAACGAAACATAATTGCAAAGTAATAATAATAAGAACAATATAGTATTACATGAACTAGAAACCGAAGTCCTAGTCATCACTATCACCATTGTCATCACCGCCTCCACCATCATCACAATCACTGTTGTCGTCTTCACTATCAATATTGTCGAAACCTAAGTCCTCATCATCTCCATTATTCTCCTCACCACCTCCAGCATCCTCAACACTTAGTTCGCGACGAGCCCTCCATCGCTCAAGCATCATTAGGTCCTTAGCATCTTGCACCACTTCACCCTCGTCCTCGTTCGCAAAAAAAACACTTCACCCTTGTCCTCGTCCTCGTCCTCATCGATGTCGTTGTCTGCTTCCATGCCCATCAGCGAAAGAATGTCTATCTCCAACTGCACTTCTAGCCCCTTAGGTTGATAGAACTCTCTACTATCTGCCTTTGGGTCGAAGTTGTAGTCATCATCGTTTGGGACAGGTGCTTTACTGCGCGGCGATACCAATTGCACAAGGTACCAACCCGTAAGCCTCTCGTCTTTTTGGCACGCCCATGGGAGATAATAAACTTGTGTGGCCTGCTAAGCCACAATATAGACATCTTCTCCACTATAGACGGAATCCTGTCGAATTTCGACTAGCCAAATGTCATCGGCTCTTCTCGTGACATCAGGATCGAACCAGTGGCATTTGAACACCACTGGCTTAAGAGCTTTGGGGCTTGGGAAGTCAAGCTGGTATATTTCTTCGACTATGCCATAATAGTCGAGATCATCGTTGCTGGGCGTACAAACTCCTGTACACGTGGTCTTTTGGCCGGGCCGACTCTCCTCGTAGCTTCTCGTGCGAAAGCGATAGCCATTCACATCATAAACGGTGAATGCATTGACCCTAGTGCTGAAGCCACATGCAACCTGTTTTAATTCAACACTCATTTCCCCATCCGTGTGTGCCTGCAAGGTGAGGCCACGTGGATCGTTACATTACTCGCTCCTAGGAGCAACTCAAAGATGGAATGAGGTAAGTTGGATGGTACCTTTGTACGCAACCACCCAATAAAATTGGGCCTAGCAGTTTTGAGGAAATGGTCTTCTTCTTGGTTGGTAGGAGGCATATTCCTTTTCTAGAATTGCCTAATGAACTCTCTAAAAAAACAAGAGATGAAGGGGGTCAGACCGATAGGTGGAGGATATTGACTACGTATGTAACAAGTTCTTTGAGAACTTACATTCGATAAGGAATCACTTCGTCAAGGTTCATCAACAGGTAGAGCATGATGGTGCGAAACTGATGTGGTTGCAACATCTTGGGGGTACCTGCGCTGCCCCTTCCGAGTTGCCCTTTGAAAAGGTTCAGGGTCGATAAATTCTCGTCCTCGTTGTAACGAGGGAGTGAGTTCATGTTGGGAAGGTTCTCGATATAGTACGCCTTAGTGAAGTTCGACACCTCCTCCACTCTTGCTGCCTCCGTCACAGAAGCCTCAATTTTAGCTTTATTTCTACACTTTTTCTAAAGAATCTTTAGACACCTCTCGATTGGATAGCACCAACGGGCCTGCACAGAACCCCCCCAGCCGTGCCTCACATGGTAGGTGCAGGATCAGATGCTGCATCGGCAGGAAGAAGCCAGGTAGAAAAATCATCTCCAACTTGCAGATCAGGAGAGGTGCAAGTTTCTCCAGGTCATGAATCACTTCCCGAGATAACTCCCTGGCACAAAGCTGGCGGAAGAAATAGCTCAACTCTGCCAGAACGCGCCACATTGGCTCAGGGAGGTATCCACGGGTCATCGCAGGAAGGAGTCACTCAATCCATATGTGGAAGTCATGACTCTTCATCCCTAAGACTTTGCCAGTCTTAGGGTTCACTCCTCTGCTCAGATTCGCCGCATACCCATCAAGGAACAATAACATCTTCATCCACTGCAGCACTTCCTTCCTGTCGCCCCTTTTCAGGATGTAATCGGTTGGGCCCCTTCTCCAAGTCTTACCGGGCGCAGGGGGCTTCATCACTAGCTTTGGTCTGTCGCAGATCGCCTCCACGTCCAGTCTAGCCTTAACATTGTCCTTTGACTTCTGTTTTATGTCCATGAGTGTTCCCCAAAGTGCCTCGACGATATTCTTTTCTATGTGCATCACATCGATGTTGTGTGAAAGAAGGAGGTGCTTGAAGTAGGGGAGCCTAGTCAAGCCCGATATATGGGTCCACATGTGTTGCTGACCATATCCAATAAAGCCACCCTTGTCTTTGTCGATTTTGAGAGCCTCTAACTCGGCAAGGACCTGTTCACCGCTCATAATCTGAGGAATAGGGTCGGTGACTTCAAGACCTTTCGTGAAGTGTTGGGTGTCACGTCTCAATGCATGGTTCTCAGGTAGGAATTGACGATGTTTGTCAAACGAAGAGTACTTGCCACCCTTCTTCAGCTAGGTGAACATCACAGAATCCTTGCATACTGGGCAAGGGAACTTTCCGTGAACACACCACCCACAGAATATGCCATACGCCAGGAAGTTATGCATTGAATACTGATATCACACATGCATTGTGAAGTTCTTCTTTGTAGCTCGGTCGTACGTCAGTACCCCTTTTCCCAAGCATGCTCCAATTCATCCCACAGTGGCTGCAGGAACACACCCATATTGTTGCCCGGGTGTCCAGGTATTATCAGCGACAATAACACATTCTTGGGCTCAAACATGACGCCGAGGGGAAGATTGAGGGGGATCACAAACACAGGCCAACAAGTGTACGGGGCCGCATGTGTTCCATATGGGTTGAACCCATCTGTTGCTATCGCTACACGTACATTCCGAGCGTCCCTAGCTTTCTCAAGATACTGGTCATCGAAGTACTGCCATGCCTCAGCATCCGCTGGGTGTACCTCTTGTCACTGTATCTTTTGCCATCCTTGTGCCATGTCATCTGCTTCGCCAACTCCTCTGTCACGAACATCCGTTAGAGCCTCGGTGTGAGTGGAAGGTACCGTACGACCATCTTGGGGATCTTAGATTGTTGCTTCTTGCCATCACTAACGTCCACCTCCACATACCTAGAGGCTTTGCACTTTGGACAGTGCGTTGCTGCCACTAGTTCTTTTCCCCTAAATAGGACGCACCCGTTACGACAAGCATGGATCGACTCATACGACATCTTAAGTGCACGAAGGAGCTTCACTGACTCGTACGTGCTCTTCGGCAGCGTGTGGTCATTCAGAAGCATTGTGCCGAACACTGCCAACATGAGATTGAAGCCGTCTCGGCTCAGGCTCAACTGTGACTTCAACCCTAGAAGACGTCCAATGGCATCCAGTTGGGACATTGTTGTCTTCTCATGAAGGGGCTTCTGTGCCGAAGACACCATTTCATAGAACGCCTTTGCGGTTTCCTCTGGATCCTCCTCCACCAATCCTTCATTGCCACGTGCCTTGTTATAGTCTACCACCATGTCGACCACCTCGGCATCTCCATCAAACTCCTCGAGGCGTGCTCTCACCTCCTCTCTAACAGTCGCTTTCGCTTCACCATGGAAGATCCACCTCTCGTAGTTTTCCACAAATCCATGCTTGACAAGATCTTTGTATACCTCCCTCTCTACTTTTCTTTTTTGGTTCTTACAGTCTTTGCAGGGACACAACGTCCGATCCGACCCATGAGCAACCGGGCCAAATGCTTGCTGCAGGAATTGATTGGTCCCGTGAACCCATTCAGCGCTCTTCCTCTTTTCTGTCCAGCCCATGTACATCCACTCACGGCTAGCCACCTTCTGTCATGCGCCAATGTATGGGAGTAATAAAACCAGCATTTGCATGTACAAGGCATTCCTACCATCTAATAGGTGAAGGATAGGTCCTAATCCCACCCGAGGATGCGTAGATGAGGTTAGCTTCATGCTCCGCTCCCGTCCGAGATGGAATTTCGGCAGCACCTCCGCACTGTTCTCCCGATACACGTCCCGGTTTGGGGAGAGTGTGTATCCGGAGAACAACGGGGAGGTGCTGCCGAAACTCTGGCTCAGACGGGAGCGGAACATGGAAGCTAACCCATCTACGCATCCGTGGGCTGTCTAAGAAACATGGACAATCCGAAAGAGATACCGTCGCAGATAAGCACTGATCAGCATACCAACGACCGCGTATACCTTTTGGACGGGAGACACCTAACTCGGTTACGCGATCTAAGTACGACACTAGGTAAGGAAAGGAGGTGATTTATACCTAGGGTGGCGGTGGAGAGAGGCTAGCGGGGCAGTGGCGACGAAGCTGATGAGGGTGGCCGAGTCCCTCCCACGGGTCCTGCAAAAAAGGCAATAGGTTAGAATCAATTGAAAATTTTGGCAGCACCTCCCCTGCACGGGGAGGTTCCAAAACCTGCAGAAAACATAGGCACGAAGGCCAACATTTTTAACGGCACGAAGGCCGACAACCATAACGGCATGAAGGCCGACATTCGCAAATAGTACGAAGGCCAACATTCCCAAATGGCACGAAGGCCGACATTCACAACGATCCGCATACCTTCGGTGGTGGCGGGGCGTGCACGCAGACAAGACGACGCCGAGAACGAGACAGGACGTCGCTGTGTCGGCACCACCACCTCCTTCTTCTTCCTCTTCTCTTCCCCTTCCTCCTCCTCCTTCCCCTTCCTCCTCCTTCTTCTCTCTCTTCTCGGAGAAGACGACGTCGAGAACGAGACGAAACAACATGTGGTAGAGATGTCTGGGTTTTGGACATCCGACGCCGCAACTTGCTCCAAACTTTTTGAAATTTTTATCATAGGCTCCACATGCGATAACATGACACCTCGACAAGTTTCGTGATTTTTTGAATTCGTTTGGATTTTATATAATTAAAATGCACCTCTACCACGTATGGAAAGTCCTGTTCCGTGGAAAAGGACTTCAAACTTTTGGGTGAGCTTGTGGACACGGCCTCAAAATACACTCTCCAACATGAATATCATTTTTTGAATGGCTAAGTTTCATTATTTCATGCACATGCAGTTCAAACTTGGATTATATGGGGAAAATTCAAGGAAACAAAAGAAATCAACGAAATATAGCAAAACAGCTCAAAAAATCACGAAACTTCTCGAGGTATCATGTTATCACATGTGGAGGCTAGGAAAAAATTTGAGGAAGTTTGGAGCAAGTGGCGACGTCAAACGTACAAGACCTAGACTCATAAGGCAAAGAAAAAAACACAAATAAAATCTTTGCCGACTGCCAAACGGCGGGGCAGTCAGCAAAGAAGACGGCGACGGCGCCGTCTCGGCCCCAGCAAGATGTGTCGACTGCTTTCCTTCGCCGACTACCGGCAGTCGACAAAGATAGTCTTTACCGACTGCCCAACTTCACTAGCTGCTCGAAGCCGACTGGCAGTCGGCAAAGACTATTTTTGCCGACTGCCAGTCTTTGCCACCTGCCGCAGCTAGGGCAGTCAGCAAAGATAACCTTTGCTGACTGCCCTGGCCTTGGCAGTCGGCACAGATCTCGGCAGTCGGCAATGGCCCTATTTCCCGTAGTGCGGGGATCATGCATACGGTTCCATGGACAACAACTACAGTCTAACATGCATGGAGGCCGGTTTGGTGGTTTTAAATTGCATTGGCTAAACAATTGTTGCATATTATTTTTTGAAAGAGAATTAATTGTTGCATATTACTATGAACGACTGTGTTGCATGTTTTGGCTAGCTAGCTACCTCCAAGGTGTACTGTACAGTAGTGTATGATTTGCACGATCGATCGATGTATGATGGACTGTGGTGCACATGCAAGCAAAAACTAGCTAGTGCGTCGTCGTCGCTGACCCTTCGATCGCGTGGTGCTATCATGACGTTTCGGTCCATGAGGGGATGCGGTGGTTCGGGGTACGTCGTATATACGACATTTTCCACACGGTTGTTGATATACGGAATACTGTAGTCACAATCATTCCTAGACAGACCGAATAATAAGGACAGGAAGCTGTATGCATATTGGCGGCAGACTAGAGTACAGTATATATATATATATATATATATATATATATATATATATATATATATATATATATATATATATATATATATATATATATATATATATATATATAGAACTATTACCTTATAGCTGGCTACAGAATAACTTATTCTGTAGCCACCTGAAGTTACGATAATTGCTATGCTAATTTACGAGATTATAGTAACTCCTTACTATGTGATTTACTATAATATTATGGTAAATATCCACATGTGTTATAGTAATTCAACTATCGTAAATATATACTGACATTGTTGTAAATTAGTATATAAAATTATCGTAAATAGAGGTGGCTACAAAATAACTTATTTTGTAGCTAGCTATAGAGTATACTCTCCCTATATATATATATATATATATATATATATATATATATATATATATATATATATATATATATATATATATATATATATATATATATATATATATATATAGAACTACTACCCTATAGCTGGCTACAGAATAACTTATTCTGTAGCCACTTTGAGTTACGATAATTGCTATGCTAATTTACGAGATTATAGTAACTCCTTACTATGTGATTTACTATAACATTATGGTAAATATCTCCATGTGTTATATTAATTCAACTATCGTAAATATATACTGACATTATCGTAAATTAGTATACAAAATTATCGTAAATGGAGGTGGCTACAGAATAACTTATTCTGTAGCCAGCTATAGAGTATACTCTCCCTATATATATATATATATATATATATATATATATATATATATATATATATATATATATATATATATATATAGCACTTGCACGACCATTAATATAATCTAGATAACATTTCAGCCAATTTGCAGTGCATATATATAAGTCATCAGCCGGGCATTGCACCGATATTCACTAACTAAACTTTGAAACCATTATAATTCCACAAATGATGATGAAACATGAAGTTCATCATGCACGTTGTTAAGGAGTAGTAATTCACACACACACACAAAAAAACATAAAAAACATAAACATAAAACTAGCCAGATGATCGAGTTGCGTGTGGAGCAATATAATTTACGCGCCATCTCACATGACATCTTGTCTTGCATATATTTGAGAGTTTAGAGAACAGCCAAAAATGAAACTAATATAAAGCTATATATATATATATATATACATATCCTATAAAAAAACTATATATGTACAGTTGCGTGTGGAAGTTGCACGCACGCCGCAACTAATTGCACAAGCACTACTCCACGAACTAACCGTGTCTATGTCTCATTCGTCTCGATCTCCAGCCTGAAATTAACACCACTAGAACATCTGGCGCCCTTTGGGCGCCCTACAATGATTTGAAGAATAGAAGCTGCTATCATGCTGGATAGATAAAGGCTTCGAATTAGAGGGCAGCTAAAATCTAAGCACATACATTTATATATAGAGTAATTGTTATCATAACCACAGCATCAGCATCTAAGATGAGGCAATATATACACCAACAGAAACATAGTACAAATTATGAAGCAACAGCATAAACTCCATATCCTAATTTTAAAACGAAATGAAAAATCTTATTTCTTATTGTCTTCTAAATCAACTAAAGACGCGTTCAATATTTAACCATGATGCCATGAAGCAGGCATTATGCGCCTCAAGCTAAAATCATGTTTCTCATTGTGTTCAGAATCAGATTATGCATACAGCTAAATAATTCGCCAAAATATCTAGTTTATGCTAATACAACAATAAGTCTTTCAATGCCAAACGTGCGACGTCAAGCAGCAGGCATCAATGCCGTCCTTTAGCAACATGCACATCAGCAGTGCAACTCCAAGAAATCAAGGCATCAATGCCGTCCTTTAGCAACGAGCAGATCAGCTAGGGTGCAACTCCAAGAAATCCAAATTCAAGACGAATAGCCAATTCATAGAGCTTTTTTGCCTGCAAGGATGCAGTGATATTTATATCAGCACGATATAGGTACTGCAGGTGTGCGACCTACATCCTTGACGGAAAAATCTTGTCTAATTACTCAAGTCATATAGCTATTGGCTGCGCTTTGTTACGTATAACCATGTCAAAGATAGCACAAAGAAATAATCATAATAAATCAACAAAATAAATGAAGCATCTCACTGTTTATCATTGTCAGCCTATGATCTGTTGAATCTAGAAGAAAAAAAAGCATGGGAAGTCTTGCTTTACAGTATCATTGTTTCCTTCACGTTTGTGAATATTCTTGTATTTCACTATTAAGCAATTTCGACCAAATAGTAATTTGGAATAAGTACAATCGTAAAAAATGTTATAGATTGTATAAAGCAAGAAAGCACAGCTTCTGTTAACTACACAACACATATGTAATTTCAATAGGCCAGTTTTAGCTTTATCATAATCAAATAGTTCCCACTCTGAAATTAAGCCCACAATTATCATACCCACAGAGCTTTGCCAAAATGGAATGAGAAAACTGGAGACATTGCGAGTTCAATGCCCAGAAGACACAAGATGGTTTGAGTGGGGTATCAACTGATCCTGTCAACATTCTTCATGATGACTTGGGACTCATTGAGTTTATAAATTTCCAGTTCCAAAAGAACCTTTATGGAATCAAACACATGGGTGAAATCTTCAATATTTATAGAGAACTAAGTCTTAGAAACAGAGAAAATCACACATTTAACAGATATATCAATCAATATCACTATTCTAGTATCCTAGTTTAAGTGTAAGCTTATTTTTATCCTTTTCAAGCTATGGCGATAGTGTAAGTTGCAACTTCAGGTTTGACATCAATCAAGTACCTTTAAAAAAAGAAAAGAAATACAGTCGCAGGCCATGGAAAATACTGAATACGATGTGTCTTGTGAGGGATTAAAACCGAGATTACTCTATCATCAGCTGCTGCGAACAATTAAAATGAGGCTAGGGTGCTATCTTTTGGTGGTTGTTCCAATTTTACCAAGCATCCATCTGAAATCAAGCACAACATTAAATTACCTTACTATCTAGTATCAGTATGTAGTAACAATTTTAAAAAATCGTTAAGTTTAATATTTTTGGCCTTTTACAAGTATATACAACCATATGCTATATCATTCTTCCTAGCCAATCTATTGTGTAGTTTAGTTGAAGTTTATCTGTTAGTGATATCATAAGCAATTGCAATAATATATGTTCCCAGCAGGCTCTCAAGAGGCTCTGCACGACCTATCCACATGTCTGGTTGAGACCGGAGATCAGACATCTCAATGCTTGAACTACCAGTGTCCACTGAAATATCATCGACTTCCCTACTTTCAAAGCCACTTGACAAATAGGATTACATCCATCTGGAATAGCACCTAGGAAGTCTGAATTACCCAATTCTACAACTCTGAACCGAATTCAAAATCACACACAAAATCAAGAAGTTTTCTGCCAAAAAATCTGAAACCCAAGATGAAAGACAGGGGAAGGACCTCTACCCGGACCCAAAAAATTATTGCTATGTACTAATAGGTTAATATAGAATTAGAATTTAGAGATATTTCAAGGAAATGATGCTTACGTCAGTAGAGCTTTCAGGCCGCATTCTATTACTCTATAATCGTATTAATCTGATAGCTGTAAACTAAGACACTGTCACTTTTATGTGGTATTATCTAGCCTGCAGCATCCACAGATCCACTTATGATGGTAAAAGAAAGCAAACACTTGAAGTTAGAGATAACCTGGGCCACACATGATGAAGGCATCTTGAACTTCTTTTCACAACATCTTGGACTTTTTTTCACAACATCTTGGACTTAACAATATACATTTCACCTAGGAGTTGGAATTACTATTTCACCCGCATTGGCAAGATCAGAGCGTGCAGATGCCATACATACAGATAATGCACTGTCCCCAATCTGTAGAAGGAAATACATTTTTATGCGAGTCAGAGAATGTGCAAAATTAAATTGCGAGGAAAGAATTTGTGCTTGCTGATAGTTCATACTGAAAGAGGAAGTAGCAGCACTGGTGAAAGCAGTCCAACCATAAGCTGCAGATTTAGTACCTGAGTATAGGAGACCGCATATTAATCTGGATAGAATCCTCCGTTAACCTTCTCCGCTGCCACTGGACGCAAGTGGTGGAGGCCAGCCGGATCCGCAGGGTGCGCTCCTAGGGCCTCCGGACATGGGAGCCCTCGTCCGCAAGTGAGGCCCATGGACACCTCGATGCCAGTGATGAACCTAGGTCAGGAGGATAGGATGAAGGGAGAGGGAAGAGGCGGAGGAAATGGAGAAAGGGGATCTGGAGGAGGAGCACCTAGGTCCACCATTGGGAGGGTGGAAGCTTGGATCCTCGCGAGCTAATGGCACCTCCAAGCCATGGATCCATTGGAGGCTGGTTCTCCATGGGCCGGGATGCCACCGCGCTCCAACTCGCCGGCGGCACCCGCACCACCTCTCAGTCTCCCAGTGACAGAGAGGGGAAAAGGAGATAGTAGGGAAAGAGATAGAGCGGCGGTGGGGGAGATGAGGTGAAGGAGTGACGGCGGCGAGCCGGGAGGCGAGCCCGGTGATATGCGAGGCGCATCGCCTGGGAGAGGAGAGAGGAAGAAGAGAGAGGAATGACGAGGGGGTTAGGGTTCGAGTTAGGTTGGGGGCTCTGGAGTCTGGACGATTGACTGGACTGCGGGTTAGTTTTAAAAGAACTGGAGGACTTTTTCGCAAGATGAATAGAGACACGTGTCGGCGCATGGAAGAGCCACCAATGCTCCGAATGCTCTCGTTGCAGCAAAGGGCAGCGGCTTTTAATCAACCCTGATTAGGGACGACGATCAACTACTCGTTCTTCCACTGCACGCGGTCAATGCAATGGTGAGCTTGCAATTGCAAGCACGGTTGGTGCCCGACCCTATTCGCTCAATCAATGGATCGAAAATGATCCATCATCACTTGCTACTTTATTAATCTCATCATCATGCACATTGTCATACTACACACGGAAAATTAAAAGTCACCCAGGCTTCAACTGCAAGCACGGGATCATATCGGTCGGTTGATCGATCCGCGTGTATGCATGTTCTTTTGAAATGTGGTTTTATTTAGTTTTCCCTTTTGAAAAGAGAAACGTGAGAAGTCAGTGTCGTCATCTTTAATTTGGATCTCTCGCTCCCAATTAAATTGGGTTTGGAGTACTACTACAAGTCTACAATATGGCCTCGCCGACAGTCTTGTGGTTCCTTTTGTTTTTTTCTTTTCGTGCGTGCATGAATCCGACGGTTTAACGGCCGGCTCAATTGTTGAGCTCAGATTAAATGAGACGAGTTCGACCGATCTGGCCACACCCAGTGTAACACCCTAAATTTTTGGAAAATTTTTAAATAGGGAATTTGATTTAGTTAAGCATTTTTGTGTGCATGAAAATTTAGTAAGATAATATTTTTGTTTAAATAAAATCAAATGTAGGGCTAAACAAGTGTTTGCGCATCCATGCCGTTGCATATTTTAATTGGGTGATTGGTTTTTATTTTTAGAAGAAAATTATTTCAAAAATCATTTAAAAATGTATTTGAATGTGTTAGAAAAGAAAAAGAAAAAAGAAAGAAATTGTTTTCGCAGCTTTGGGCCGGAAGCCCGGTTTTCCCGCGTCTTCTCTTCTCCTTCGGCCCAGTCACATTTCTTTTCCGCCTGGGCCGTTCGGCCTTCTTATCTGGTTGAGTGAACGGGCCGAGCCCAACTAGCCGAGGCCGGTCAGCCGCTGCGCCCTCCTCCCTCTTCGTTCCACTGACCTCCCGGGCCCACTTGTAAGCGGGACCTTCTTCCACCTCCCGCTCGTGTTCAAGTCGAACACCTCGAAGGAGTCCGATGCTGCCCCGACCTCCCCCTTGGCTTGCTCCTCACGTCGGGCCCCTCTTAAATAGTAGCTGCGGCCGCACCGCCCCTCCACAGCCCTAACCCGGAGCCAACCATCGCAGGTCAAGTGCTAGCCGCCGTTACCGAGCCGCCGCCGCCTAAGCTCGGGAGCCGACCGTCGAACTCGTCAAATTGGTCGTCTCCGTAAGCTGCTAAGTAGTTTTTCGTCATCGGCATGAACTCGTGAGGCTTTCTCCTCCCCCAATTTTCAATCTAGAGAGTTAATTTGTCTTGTCGTCGTCCACAGAGGAGTTCCGCCCGCCATTGGTAGCCGCGTGGTGTTCCCCTCCAATTTTCGCCGCCCCGATCCGTCTAGGTGAGTTCGCGATCGCCTGCTCTTGCTCCCTGTGTTCTTGGTTCAGCGAATTGCGCGCTAGTTCATCGGATTTGACAACGCCGGCGAGCAATTGCTCACCGCCGTCCAAATCGCCGCCGTCGGTTCACTGTTGGTGGCCGGCGTTCTCTTCCCCCCTCCTGCCTTCTAATCTCCACCGTTCTCTTTTAATCCAACGGCTCAGATTGAATCATACCCCTTCGGCTGTCACTTTTGCAAAAGAGCCCTTATGTTTCCTTGCTTCTAAACCCGCGGTCCATGGCGCCTTTGCTGGTTTACGCTTTGATAATTAGAAAACGTAATTTCGTCGGCTTAAATGAAAATACGCTTTCAGCTATTTACAGAATTGCCACTAGATCTATTTAGGTCATAAAATCTCCGTTTTAACTCCGATTTGATCCGTTCAAGTTGCGTTAGGTTCATAATTTCATATTCTATCTATTAGTACTGCTGTATAGTAGATTTTACACTTTTAAAATTCGAGGTTAGATTTAATCTATTACTTTAATAAAGTAAATCTTGTTTAAATCATAACTTTTCCGTTTTAGCTCCGATTTGTGTGAATTTCGCGTCTGTGTGATCCTAGAGCGATGTAGATTTGTTTTAAAAACTTTTCATCTTATTTTACTGCTGTTGGTGTACTGTTCTAATTGTAGCTTTGTTTGCTTTGCATGATTGCCCCTGGATGATTGTTGTTGACATGTTAATCGAGAATAGACGGTGATCAGTTTGTTGGTGATCAAGAGTACTTTTACGAGTCGGATCAACAAGATCAGCTAGATCAAGGCAAGTATAGCATGGGATCATCCTTGTTACCTATTCACTTTAATTTACTTAATTCATGCTGCATGTGTCTCTTTGTTAAGGATGCCTTAGTATTGATCCTGTCCCTTGAATCCTAGGGTTATTGGCGTTGGGTAGTGGCTAGTGCTTACATAAACAATGATCTTGTAATTTGATTAATGATATATGCAATAACTCTAAAAGATGCTTTTTAGCAACAGGGAACAAGAGGGCTAGAGTTATCTCTAGATTCCTCTCCGTAAGGACTTATCTGTAAGCGAACATCCGGGACTTACAGTACAGCTGTGAGGGCTACATGGCTCTGGCTTTAGTCATATAAGAGGACCTTTTCTAACTTGTTAGTGGTTACCTTTATGGCGCAAAAGGGGTTGTGTTCCGGGTTGGGTGTAGTGCGGCTCCTGTCCCTATGAGTATAGGCTGCGTGTCATTGTGCCATATGGAAGGGGGGCTCTACATTTGCAGGCCACAGAAACCTAGCGGCCCTAACTTGTTAGACGAACCTTGGAAAGACTTCATAGTGAAACTTGATTGTCCAACGGGGAGTCATGACCTCGGACTTTTGGGGACCACGACTCACAGTGAAAGTGTACAACCTCTGCAGAGTGTAAAACTGGTATATCAGCCGTGCTCACGGACACGAGCGGCCTTGGACCCTTACGGAATAGAGATCACTATTAATTTACTTGTTTTTGCTATTCATTATTCTCTTTACATAATCATATGTTTATTTCGGGAATTTACCCACTTGATGCTACTCAATTGCTTAAAACTTGATCAACTAAAAGCTACATGCGGTTGAACCAGTGTCTAGCCTACTTGAGCTACATGAACCCCATGTTACACTTGTTGAGTACTTTTGTGCTCACCCTTGCATTCCCCCACCACAGGATGGAATCCCGAAAGTGCAAATAGTGACTACTACTACTACTTTCCTGAAGATTACTAGACTTGTGGTCAACCAGTTGACGTGCCTGTGCTATGGAGCTAGCTACCACAATATTTATATTATGTTTCCGCTTATTTATGTAAAGACTCTGTGATTTTATTCGTTATGTAATAAACATTTGTGATGATACTATTTATATTTGTCAACTTATGTGTGATTGATCTCTGGGCGCACATAAGAGTATGCACTCCATTTGTTCCTTAAAAATGGGTGTGACACCCAGACACAGGCCTCGCAGCTTGAACAGTTATTCTGCTTCTAATTAATTAATTTGCATTGCATCTTCTTTGTCCCTTCATCCTTCCGATTCCAAAGTGTTGTTTTGTTTAGTTAGAGTTCTGCCAACTTTTGTTTTCTTCTTTTCAAAAACATGTGATACTAACACAAGTACACAACACACGTTGGAAGTATTCGGATTGTTATTTGGACCGACTGCATGCAGGTGGCAGAGAACGCATTGCATCATGGTGGGTTCTCGGCGACGGCTAAGCGGCGGCGGCTATCTACGATCATCGCAGCTTCTTGTCGTATATGGGTTTGATAGTGTAACCACTAATTGAGCATTGCCATAGGGACCAGCTAATCAGGCAGCTCATGAGTCAGCTAAGGAGAATTGAAGCTTTTTATTCGAAAATTTCTTGTATCTGGGTTGATGCATGAACCCAGGAGTTTCATTCCGAACACGTTGTAACGATGTAACTGTTTTATCAGACCAATAAAACTCACGGAATGGTATTTCAAAAAGAAGAAATCTTTAATACTCTTATAGCAAATTAAAGATCCATTTTAAAACAGCAAACTAAAGATAGGGTTCATTAAGCATCTTCAACAAGTCGTTTTCTAAATGTAAATTCGGCTATTGTTAAAGGAAAAACGTCTCCAACAAACTCTGTAAATGACTCTTTAAATTTAGTAGCTCTCCATTCCACCCCATTCGCTCTCTACTTTTGTTGTTCATCTGTGATCTATGTTATCGGGCCGGTTGACCTACTAGGCTAATCGGGCTAGGCCAGGTACGGCTAAGTGTCCATAGTGTCATGCTTAGGATCGCTGTTGAGCCCTCGGGTGACAGAGGCACAGAGCATGGCATATTTGGCTAATTGTGTACCCCTTAGTGACATGCTTAAACGAGCTAGTCTCTCATTGGACCGTACATCCGTACCACCCATTTGACCATCTAAAAGTGGCAGCAAATCCGCGGCAGCTACGAGCCAACAACCCCCGGCGCTAGCTACGGTGTTTCTGGCGATGCTTTGGCGCTTGGCCAAATAGGCCTTGCCCTCGGAGTCAGCATCATTGGCCAATGGTCATATCATATGAGCCCTGCCCACACTCCGCTGCTCGCCTGGCCGCATGCCCGCCCGTTGATGCGCCCGGACTCCCATGGCTACTAGCTTGATGTGCCTGCCCGCACTGCGCTGCTTACCCACCTGCCTATTGCTACGCCTGCTCGCTCGCCCGCCTGCTCGCTCGCTCGTGCCTGTTGCTGTACGCCCACCTCGCTTCCCACTAAACATGGGGACCGCTTCTGCATGCGCCTGCTTCTCGAGCCTGCTCATGAAACACTTGCAATATGAAGAATTTGTTGCAACATACGTTTGAAATAGATAAAACAATTTGGACCATATGCTTGCAACATATGTGTATAGCCACTACAACAAATGCAACGTCCAGATAAAACACTTGCAGTATACGTTTGAAACAGTCGAAATATTTGAAAACATACACTTAAAACATACGCTAATAATTTCAACATGTTCAACATCCCGATCTACTTCAATTTGCAACATCCAAATGAAACACATGCAACATACGTGAGTAACAGTTAAAACGCTTGCAACACACGTCTAAAACACTTGTAAAAATATCTTGAAACACTTGAAAACCATTTCAAATATACGTAATAGTGTACAACCATTATAACATATGCAACATTCTGGTCTACTTTTGCAACATCCTTATGAAACACTTGCAACATACCTCTAAAACATTTGAAATATACGCTTGCAACATGCACCGTATCCCGCCGCAGCCTCCTCCAACGTCTGCACCGGGGCGCCGCAACCGCAGCAGGAGGCGAGGCCGGAGGGCTTCTGCACCTCAGCCCGACGCTTCTCCATGTGCAGTGGTCTCAGTGGCTAGCTAGCGGCCGAGGGAGCAGTCGCCACGCGTAGGTGAGGGCAGGAGTACTGGGGCGGCACGGTGCTGCAGGAGAAGGAGTAGGCGGGGTAACCGTCAACGGCGGAGCGGACCGCAAAGCAAGAGCAGTGGTAGGAGCAGAGTAGGAGGCGGGGTGACCGTCGATGGCGAAGCAGGTCTTTCGCCTCCTTCTCATTTCCTTATCCAACCGGCGTAACGGAAGGGACGGACGCGGACACCATAATAAAAAAACAAATGAGCGCAGAGCAAAAGTCTATTTGGGATAGTTTGCAGGCCCACGAAGGGGTGCCCGGACAGACGAACGCCCTGCACATAGCATTTCTGTACGACAAACGTCTAGAGTTAAGTGCTCTGATCTCTTTCCATGAAATAATCTAAACCAATTTTGACCCTTCACTATTATATTTACGGGAAAATTGCAACTGCCGCTGCCATTGTTAATCGCCTCCGTTCTCATTAAAGATAATAATGTTCACAAGAAATATCTCTGTTGATTTAGGAGGATCGTCTCAGGGTCATATGCAAAGTGTCGACACTGGCCAACTAAAATCCAACAGAACCTTTGTGTGTTGAACCGAGTCTACTGACTCCAATGGAAGCCCAAGGTCCAAGCGATCAAAATTTTCATTCGGTGACTTGAAACTTGTTAAGATCTTGACCGGTTTGCAATTTTGTACGGAGATTTTCTGGAGGAGATTGCAAGAAATGGGGAACAAGAAGAGAAGAACACGGCAGGGGCTCCGTCATGAAGATGATTCAGATAACTAAAGGGTTCAGAATTTAGTTAAAAAAATGTCACGCCGGTTCATAATATCTCAGTGCGCGCAAACACACGCAGAGCGAGGCCCAATTTCGAGCGCATGGGCCGGGTCACACAAACATGACCTCCGCCGTTCAGCCCATCGTAGCTAGCTTCTGAGTTCTGACCTGATTACTGAATTTCACCATTCGGTAATCCTTCACGTAGCAATTCCATAATGAAGCATATTTCATGGTAGATTAAACTAATTCGGTAATGTCATTTTTGTGTCTTTTCTATAAATTCGGCTAAAGTTAAAATATCTTTTGACTTGACACAAAAACTAAAACGACATGGTAATAATTCCCTTGTTTTGAGCCTTCTATAACGTGTCACTCGTGTGAGGAATATTCTAATTTTATTGCGGCGAGACAAGTTAACAATTTGGCAAATAAATGTTAAATAAGAAAAATAATAAAGAGCAGTACAACTAATCCGAATCAAGAGAACGGATAGAACAGGGAAAAACATATATAAGCTTATGCTCAGCTTGATGTGTAGGCATTATCGCACTGGACACCTCTTTCTCCGATTTCCATTGTTGTAGGTACGGCAGCTGGCTTAGTATAGGCGGTGGTTGACGACGCTGCACTTCTTCCTGATCTCGCCCTTGCTTCCGGCTGGCATGGGCAGCTTGCTGAGCTTGAGCAGCGAATCGGAGAAGTCCTCGTCCCATAGCGTGCCGTTGTCGCGGTACTCGACGACGTGGCCGAACGCCTCCTTGTGCGTGAGCAGCGTCCAGTCGGAGTGGAAGGTGACGATCTTGGCGAGGTTGTTGTGGTAGAAGGAGTTGTCCAGGAAGTCGGGGACCTTGCGCACCCGGCTGGTGAACCCCGGCGTGAACCTCGCCACCACGCCGTAGTCCTCGTCGCGGACGTTGTTGTCCACGGCCGGGTCGGATCCCTGGGAGCACTTGTAGTTGAGCAGGTCGCGGTACGCCGGGTTGATCTGGCTCGACGGCTCGGAGAGGCGCCCCGTGAAGGAGGAGCAGTGGCCCTGGCCGATGGAGTGCGCCCCGGTGAGGATGACGAGCTCCTCCACGCTGAAGTTCTTCTTGGCGAAGTTGTCTATGAGCTGCTGCACGTCGTGGGTGGAGTCCGGGAGCTCCGCCTGGGCCTCCTCGGCCTTGGAGACGAAGCCGTCCAGGCGGCCGGCGGGGACGGCGAAGTGGACGTGGCCGTTGCTGAGGACGCTGGCCGCGTCGCGGGCGGCGTAGATGAGGATGTCGGAGCAGGAGACCACGCCGGGGCACCGCTTCTCGACGGCGGCCTTGATCTCCTCCAGGAGGTCGAAGGCGGCGAGGCCGATGTTCACCCGCGCCTCCTTCTCCGGGTGAGGGTTGTCGGAGGAAGCGTCCAGGAGGACAGAACCATCGCACCCCTGCATGGATGTCCAGTTTAATTAGTTATTTAGTTTAATTACCATCACGTAGTTATTATACATGCATTTCACGCCACACACTTTACTACAATAAATATAATCAGCAGACGTTCATGTGCGTGCTTACCCTGACGAAGCAGTCATGGAACAGGAGGCGGACGAGTGCGGCGCCGGTGCGGCGGTTGGCCTTGAGCGCCCTGACGACGTGCCACTTCACCACGTTCTCCACGCCCTTGCACTTCTTGCTGTAGTACCCGACCTCCAGCTCTTTGGCCTGCGCCGACGGCAAGGTGGCGAGGAGCACCGCCGCCTGGACAGCCACAAGCGCGCAGAGGACTGCCGCCGAGAGCTTCATTTTTCTTTTCTGAAGCTCGATCGGCTAAGCCGGGTGGCTAGCTGGTGAGCAAGAGACGGATATGGCTGTGCACTGTGATGTTGTGCTTTGGAGCTGGGCCTGCAGGGGTATATATATTGCCGGGTTTGGCCAGTAGTTTAACGGTTAGTGATTGAGCTTGCCGCCGATAATGAGATGGGAGAGCGTGGGGAGGGAACGTGGTCGCCTTGCGACTTCTTTGCTGAATGACAATGTGCCCATAATGTTAGCTTCATAATATAGTGCGTACCTAAAAGTTTAGGTGTGCTGCGGGCTGACCTGGTTAAACGTGCTATTATAGGCTGATATATACAGCCAAATAGAGCTGTCATCTAAAACTCAATGTTCTTCCTGTTTTCCAGGCCTCCTTAGCTGTTAGCCTGTTAGGCTAGGCCTGACTCTAGTGTCTTCACCGTGCATATATCCAAACAATTTATTTCTCTTCCCATAGATGACATTTTGTCCACGTAGTGAATAATTCATAATCAAAGATGGTTAGTGACACTGCCCTAAAATTTATTTTAGAAGGCAATCTATTTTATTTACATGGGCGGTACAACGTCTGTCTCCAAAAATACCAGTGAATTTCAGAAAAAACAGGCTATTTGTAGAGACAGTTTAATAAACAACCACCTCTGTAAAAAGACGGGCATTGTAAATACTTGATTTATAGAGGCAAGCTTTTTATGATAGGTAATCCTAACGCCCGGACATCCAGCGCGCGAGACGCGTCCGGACGCCGTGCCCTTCCCAAACCCACCCGTCCCCCGCGGGAATAGAACAAAATGCCGCTCCCCGCTTCCCAAACTGGCCTGCCCCGTCACGTGAATAGAACAGAACCCGTCCGCCCCCCGCGTCACCCCGTTCCCCCACCGCACCCCCTGTCCTAAGAGCACGAAAACACTTCAAGTGCAACATCGCACACATATAGAAAACTATGTAGTGCAACATTGGAATATGAATACTGCAACATCGCAAATATGTAGTGCAACATCGAAAAATATGTACTGCAACATTAAAAAGTATGTGCTGCAACATCATCGCAAAAACACGTACTACAACATAAAAAAAACATGTAATGCAACATCGAAAAATATGTATTACAACATCGAAAAATTATATGTTGCAACATAAAAAATTATGTACTGCAGCATAAAAAATTATATGCTGCAACATCAAAAATTATGTACTGCAACATCGCAAAATCAATCATGAAACATGAAAAATGGGGCCATTCGGAAAACATCTGTTGCAACAACCAAAAAATCCCATTGCAAGTTGCAACATCCAAAAAAAAAAACCCATTGCAATACGGAGAAAACAACAAAATGGCGTACGAAACAGTAAGGAGATAGGTTCAAGGTGCAAGCTGCTCCAGGCCTGGCCCATTACCTCCGAGCTCGCCGGAGGGAGGAGGAAAGGACTCTGGAGCTCGCCGGAACCCTAGCCACCGCCGCGTCCCTCAGATCTAGAGGAGGAGGATAACGAGGGCTCAGATTCAGAGGAGGAGGATGAGGAGGGGGGGGGGGGGGGGCGAGGCGTAGTGGGGGGCTCATAGCTGGAGAAGGACTGACCTACCTCGTCGGAGCTGTCGCCGTCGTCCTCATCTTCGGTGGGGGGACGGGAGCTAAGTCGCTAGAGAGCGTGGGGTCGCATGGAGCTCGCGGAGGGAGGTAGGGAGCATGGGCGGACGGGGATGGCAGCAAGCTTGCGAGCGGTTGTAGGAGCCGGTATGGGATGAGGGAGCGAGCGATAGAGTGGGGATGAGGACAAGGGAGAGTGTTGCGAGAGTGGATGAGGGCGGCCGAGTCGTTCCGTGTACGGCGGGTTCATCCGGGCGGAACGGACGCCCGCTCTATATCATTATTGTTTTACGATGTCCAGACTCTGTACCTAAAGAACCAAGCATATAGGGGTAGTACTACCGCCTTCATAGTAGTTTGTGTAACACATTCATGTAGATACAACAATGACTTGGACGTAAACTTACACATGACACATGGATGCTAGGTACGCGTGAAAATAGATTTAGCGCTACACCATTAAAATCGTATAGTGTTGTATGGTCGCACGTACCAGTTGTTTTCGATTACTGTGGGCCCTTGGACACCTATCAATCATACGCATATCCACATAAGCAAGGCACCTAACGTGTTCAACAACCCTTATCGCAGAGTAGGCGTACTTTGTTCACGCATAATTTTAGGGGAGAAAGCTAGGTAGCGTGGAGAACGAGAAGGTGTGTTGGTGTGTTGCTAGTAGGATGAAAACGGAACAGAAATATTCCGAACTGACCGTTTTCGTTTTCTATATTATGAACCGTTTTTTAACCTGAAAAATTGTCAGTTTTAATTGGTTTCACAACCATTTTTAACCATTTTTTGTACTCTTTAATTGCTAAATGTAGAAATATTCCGAACCGACCGTTTTCGTTTTTCCATATCGTAAGTCCGTTTTCGACCGTTTCCGACCGATTTCATCGTTAGGGCCATATGAATCGTTCAAAGAAGAGCCAGTACGACACGTTGGCGCCTGCATGCTGTCACATCCCAGTTTGTTAGTTAGCTGGGCGTTGGTTGGTCCATCCGTGATGCGTGGACTGCTACTCTGATCTCGCGCGCGGTCTTCGCAAAAGCCCAAAGTGCTTTTTCGTATATCTATCCATGCTGTCAGTGTCAGGCAGCACGGCCTCATCACCGTTATGAAAATGGAAACTTGGATCGAAAAGCTAGCCGGGGAAATATTTTATTTGTTTGGACCACGTTTTGCACCAACTCCCATATATGCTCGCTCACCTGTTGCCGTTTGTGTTAAATGATTTCAGCAAAATGCAGAAATTTATTAAGGTTACGTCCTAGTAGTATATATATCGCTTTAGAGCTTGATTTTGCTAGTTTAGTCGTCTTCCCAGAAATCACTCCTTGGAACCATTCCACATAATGAACTTTTTATTAGATGAATTAAGTCTTTTTAGAGGAATAATAATATTTTTGAGAGGAATAAACTTGGTTCATGTAAGAACCAACAACGTGATCAAATCTAAGTAGTAATAACCTGCTCCAGGTTTTGCTGCGATAGTTATGGTTCGTTCGTTGCTGCCAAGTATACACTATGGCCATGGTTTCTGTCAAATTTCATGCAGTAACATGCATGTAGCGGATGATTACATATCTAGTTGTAAGCGCAGAACAGCCGTCGCTGTACGTTCTGCACTCAAAATTAATAACAGCTGTGCAGTTTTTAATTAATTTTACCCCATAGCCATGCTCATGAGTGGGAATATTTGGGGGAAGTGTTGCTACCAAGCTTAATTTATTTTAATGAAAAGGTTGGCGTCCTCCAGACCGAAAAAGTTTTTTTTTCATAAAAACCCAGCTTCCATTGAAATGGTATGCTCGTAGACTAACCCAAAAAACTTTTTTAACCTAAAACTCAGCTTCTCATCCGTACTTGTTTTTTTTTTCTTATTTAAGGATCCAGCTGGATCCCCAACTTTCGTGATGTGCTTTTTTGACGATTAATTCTTTATGGGTGCTAGCTAGTCGACTACAAGGTCTATATGGAATTTAGAAATTTAGGAAAATGAATATATTTGAATTTCAAGTTCAAAGCAAATATACACATAATCAATCTGCTGGCAAAAAATCGCAACCAGTAACTCTCCCTGTCCCTGGCTCAGTCTCCAGCGCTACATTTGTACATATCTTTTCTTTTCTAAATAAAAGCTTTTTCCCGCTATAATTTGAAGCCGCTAGCTAGCTGTTGATGTGCGTCCGACGATTGTGACAAACACACGCGGGTGCCTCCCCACTTCCAAAGAATGAAAGAAATAAACTAACGTTCCCTCGAGGTCGATAACCATAGTACTAATACAAATTGAAGTACAGAATTTACAAATGGCGCCGACAGGTCACGAGTCTTCACGAGAGATAGATTATATAGCCCAACTACCATGGTCGATGGAGTTGATGTGTATATCATCCATAGTTTAGCTGTCGCGCCAGTGGTATATCTGCTTTATTCCCCTACTTGTTCAATAAAAAACTGCTGGCGACTTTTATTATTGTTCAGCAATCTTATCTTATCTACCCACGGAAAGACTTGGGCTAGCTTACCTCTAGAGCACATCACATGCATGCATGCTCCGGCCAATGCAATGCAAGTTCCTTCCAGGCACGCATACCATCAGCATGTGCAAACGCTATGCATTGTGTCGTCTGGTATGATTTGGTATCGATCAATTATATATACTTAAGCAAACATATTGTTTTGGTTAATTTGAGTCGGCACTACCGGATTCGCCTTCTTTGGCAGGATTGCAGTCGGCAAAGCCTTTGCCGATTGCAATCCACGTGGCAGGCGGCAAAGGCCAGGTGGCAAAGACCACCTTTGCCACCTGCCACGGCTAAGCAGTCGGCAATGGCTTTGCCGACTGCCACGTAGGCAGTCGGCAAATAGAAAGATGGCGGTGCGCGTTTCCTTTGCCGACTGCCTAGATGGTAGTCGGCAAAGGTTTATTTTTTTTCTTTTTTTTATCTGCAAAACCTTTGCCGACTACTTGGGGTGGAAGTCGGTAAATTTTTCTTTTTTTTATTTTGCTCTGCAGCCAGCTTTGCCGACTGTCACCTGGCAGTTGGCAAAGCCTTTGCCGACAGTCACCACCATGGGCAGTCGGCAAAGCTGTGATTTTTGCAGCTAGATGATGTGTTTTTTTTTGCTATTTTTGCCGCTTTGCTTCATGTATCGCAGCAACCAAAGCACATATATGTATATATAACAGAAATCCACATATATATCATAGAAATCCACATATATATCACACAAATCCACATATAATCCATAACCACAACATCCATCATCCATCAAGTCGCACGAATGCAACATCCAACATCCAACAAGTCGCACAAGTCTAACATCCATCATCCAACATCACAAATTAGCAAAGGGGTCCAACATAACAAAGTAACAACATCCATCATCTAACAACATGAAGGCACCGAGCCACTCACTCGCCCTGCGACTAGTCGCCACCACCGTGGTGTGAGGAGCTCCCTGTCGGCCACGAAGACCACCCGGACGGTCCGACTTGCGGTGCGCTGTACCCCCACCCGAGCTGTGGAGAAACGCCAGGACTCGGGCCAACCGTCGACCCGTGCTGTGGAGAAGGTCCATCTGTCGGAGTCGGGTTCGAACCCGCCGACTGTAGCTGCACAGAGAAGCGATCTCATTAGTATCTAAGGGATGGCTGCACAAGCGAAAACAATAGACAGACTGCTAGAAACTCACCGGAGTCTTTACAGGGCCAAGATCAGGGAGTGGAGGGAGAACAACCGGGGGTGGAGTGAACATCACTTGCAACGGAGGTGGTCTGTAGTTAGGGATCTCCAGGCCCTGAAAGTAGTTGGAAATCGACGAGGCGAACTCCGTCATCTGACGCTAGGAGTGCTGCTGGAAAGCTAGCATCGCCTGCCGATGGGCCTCCTGTTGGGCCGCCAGCTGCTGCCGATGGGCCTCTTCTAGGGCCACCTCTCTTGCCTGTTGGGCCTCCTGTTGGGCCCGCATCTCTTCCAGTTGGGCCTGCAATATTACACAAGCGATGTTTAAACAATGCATAAGGATTCGACAACATATGTAAAACCAATGAACGACGAATAGTTACCTGAACCGCCGCCATCATCTGTGTGGAGCTTGGCCGCCGAGGTTGTATGGGGACGTTGGAGGAGGTACCGGCACTGCTGCCCGAACGACGAACCTCACGAAGGGAGGGAACGGTGGCCGGGTCGATGACGCTGTGGGCAATAAAGTACTTGTCGTGCTGCTTCCCTCCTCCCATCCTTGTAACACCTCAAGTGTTTAGCTCCATAATTGCATTGCATTTGCATAAGCATAAGCATGCATCATTCATGTTATTTTATGTGATGCAACAAATGTGATTGTTTTTAGAAGTTTTGTTTGGCTCACATCATGTGATACTTGGTAGTTGGTGTAACTAAAAGGTAGAGTAGCCAATTATGTCTCACAACACCTTAGTTATACTTAGGGTAACTCTTGGAGCAAGGTTCATGTTGGTCAAAATCACTAAAATGCCCTCCAAGAGGTGGTTGACCACCATTTAGCCTTAGGATGCTCTAGTTTGACCAATTAAAAAGTCTAGCTTAGAGACCTTGCATGGAGGAGCACCCTTAAGCAAAGTTGTAGGGAATTTTATGGGGAACAAAAGTCTCAATATGACTATCTCATGAAACTGACCAGAACATGCTCAAAAAGGGCCCACAAGTCAGCTAGAGGGGCTGCCTCAACACTTAGAATTTTTCTAAGTCTCCAAGTGTCCCTCCAGTTTTACTGTGGCCTACTTTAGGAGCTTGTAGTTTACAAACCAGGCCAAACCAGCTTCCACTCATATTGACAAACTGGTAGCTCTCATGTAGCTCTACAACATTGCCAACATCACCCAAGCCTGGTTCTCAATAGTTTAGGAGATATAGTGTCAAGAAGTTAAGGTTTCAGTCGGCTTTTATCACTGAAACTGCGTTTCAGTTTCACCGAGCACCACTTGAGGGCACTGTATCTCACCAACGAAGCCGAACCAGCTCATGATGTCTTTTACAAACTTGTAGTGATCACATAGGCCTACAACTTTGATAATTGGAGGTTTCACTAACTCAAGCTGGTTTAGGAGTTAATCATCGACGAAGTTGCCCTGTCAGTCGGTCTTTGGAGGCTCGGTTTCAGTCAATGAGCTCGAACACCGGCATGTCGTGGCGCGCGGGCAGAAGAACGGCGACGCGTGGCGACCAAGCGCTGCCGTTCCCTCCACGTCGCGAGCCCAGGCGTGAGTTTGAACACCGAGCGGCCACCTCCACCCCCTCACTCGCGCTCATTCTATTCTCCCTTCCTCTCGCTCTGGCCGGGCTCACCGAGGCGGAAACCGGGACGCCATTGCCGCCGCAGCCGTCTCTGAGCTCGTGCACTCACCACCGCTCGCCAAACCACATCCATCCCTCCGCCTCCCCGTCCTACACCTCCTCGACCCGTCGGTAGGTTGGATTGAGCCCGAGGTGAGCCGCATTGCCATTTCCGCCCGCTCACAGAAGCTCACCGGAGCTCCGCCATGTTCGGGTCACCGTGGCCAGCACCACACAGTAGTTCTCCGTCTGCCTTCACCCATGTTTCCCCCTCCCTGTCACGTGTAGATGCTAGGATGAAGATGTTACCGCCAGCATCGGGACAGCCATGCCGGAACAAGACCGTGCACGGCCGCGCCATGGCCGCCAGTCAGGTGCTCACGCGGTCCAGCGGTTCCGCTCCATCCCTGTCTGTGGGAGTGATCTCGTTAGGTCCGCTAGGAGTCCGGGAAGGTGATGCGCCCTTCGGTAGGTCGTGCGACGGCCGGGACTCGCCGGCGTACCGCCAGGCACCGCAGCCGTCCGCCATTGCCGTCGGTCTGGGTGCGGTGGTGCATAACCTTTGGGGAAAAGTGGTAGCCTCAGTGCGGTTTGGTTTGGGCAAGACGTCGGTGGACTTGGATTGGTCGGAGGAGCCACCGGCGGCGAGAAATCGTTCGCCGGAGCTCGCTGCCGCCGCGTCCCTGTTCCCTTTCGCTGACACGCGGGGGCCACCTGTCTGTGCCGCGCGCGGGCGGGAGCCCGAGCGGGCCACGCGCGCGCATCTTGGGCCGCGTCGGTCTCGGGCCGGCCCAGCACCGTAGCGGTTAGGGTTCAGTTTTGTTTTTTCTTTTTCTTTTTGTCACAGATTTTTGTGGTGGTTTGGAAAATGTAAATCTAGGGTTGTACTTGCTCAAAAATCATGAGATAAATTTTGTTATGATCTACATGATGTGTAGTATTTTAGAAAAATATAAATCTGGTATGTGATGTTTAGTTTCTAGTAGAATTTAATAGATCTTGCAAATGTGTTTTGAAATGAATGCAAATTTGTTAAATGTATAACTTGAGCTGTAGTATTCCAAAAATTATGAAATTTGGTGGGTAGGCTATTTTATACTTGCCCTAGCTCTGGTAATAATTTGGGCAGTAGTGCTTAAGTACTTTTTAAGTTATAAGGCTATCTTTTTATTCTAGGAAATAATTGAATGAATTTTAGTAATTTTTCTACATGTGCAATGTTCTTGTAACTTTTTGGAGAATGTCTTGGTACCCTAAAGTGTCCAAGAAAATTATGAAATCTGTTGTTTGATACTTTTCAATATGATTTATTAATTACACAAAAATCAGCCCCTTGGAGTTGTGAATTTTGTTTAGGGAGTTACTTTGAAGAAAATTAGTTCAAATTTTTACAGTAGTCTCGTTTTGGGTCAGAGAGTCCTCTGTAATTTTGGTAGAATTTTTGGAGTAGTTTAAATATATGTTTAAAATTCCACTTAATTAATTAAGTAAATTAAGAAATGAGTATAAATAAATGTTCTAGGTGGGCACACCTTACTTTCTGGTGTTTTTGTAACCCATGTGAACTTTTGGTAATATTAGCTTGGTCTTAGGGGACTTTTGCCACATCAATAAATATTTAATCCGTGTAATTTTAGGTTTTCTGGACAGCTGGTAGTATTTCTAGGTTTGACCTTTGATAAAGTTGGTTGCTGGAAAACTTGTAAATACCAAAGTTGTAGTAAACTTGATAAACTAGCTTGTGTCAAAATTTGGGAGTATTTGGCCTAGTAGTTTGGGAGTTGTTGCTGTTTTAAGTGACAGCCCAGAATTGGCTACTCTCTGTCTAGAGAGGACAGATTCTGGAACTTATGAAATTCGACATGGAAAACTTAGGAATTTAGGGTTGAGGTCTGAAAATGAATTGCAGTGCATTTCCTAAGCTTTCCAGATTGTCTTAGAGCATAGCTTTCGGAGTTGGGAATCTCCAGTTATGTTAGAAACAAGTAGCTGCTGTCCAGAATGTTTTACTGTGGTAATTTTACTGTTGGATGTGGTGACCTAAGTAATGCTACTCTTGTAATTGTTAGGTGTTAGGGCCTTAACCGAAGAAGAACAGCTATATCTTAGGTTGAGTAGTTTAGGTAAGTACTTCTCTACCGGAGAGGAAATTTGCACCTACTATTTGAAGTGATTTGAATAGAGCTTCAAGAATGTTGTAATGCATTTCATTCCGAGCATACTGCATCTTTCATTATGCATCCATGAGATTTATTATGCACTCATGCAATAGGTGTTCCGGAGGGGGTAACGCTCCTCGAATTTGAGCAAGTGATTCCGGAGGAAGCCCAAAACCAGCCGGAGGAGCCAACAGAACCGGTCGGCGAAGGAGACGCCGCTGAAGACTTGCCGGAGTGCCCTGACCACCGGCCTTTGACTTTTCTCAAAGGCAAGCCCCGGTGCATGCTGAACCCATCGTTTTATAAATATATCTTGAGTACTTTTAATTGTTTACTGCATTAAGTTGTAGGAGTTGTATGAAAACAATTGTTGCATTATACCTGTCCTTGTCCAGATATCATACTTAATCCTAAATTAGGTTTAGGCACGTGTCAATGCTTAGCCCTGCTTAGTACGGTAGAAGTCGGGTGATTTCCGGTCATCCACGAGATGTAGGAAGGAGTACCAGGAGTCACGAGTGGCTTGATGGCTATCGTGGATGGAACCATGCTGAAAAATGAAATTGAGACCGAGCGGGAGTTCGATAGTACGGCCGCAAGACACTTCACGTCTTGGGTGTGGAGCTATGCCCGTCTGAGTCGTTTAAGGACCGATTCGCTGTACGTCCTTGAGTCATGTTGAACGCAGTCTAACACTTAGTTGGCCGGATAAGTCGTTCCGACTGCGAAGTCGAGTAGTATGGTTTCGGTCGGGAATCGAATGGTAGGTTGCATCTTGGAGGAGAGAAATGATATGCTTGGGGATATTGGCGTGAGACCAAGGGGGGTTAGAGTCCCTATCACCTGGCAGAGTGTCGCCCTTGGGGACGTGACATCATTCAGACCCGCGATTCCTGAACTGTACGAAAGATGACCTGAGCAGCCCTCGCCAGGCGTGACTCGGTGAGTGTTAGAAGTACCCCTCCAGCTGGATAGGAATTCGATTCGAATCGTCGTCGCTCCCGGTTAGTGAGCACTTGACTTGAGCAGCGGCAACGTAGATCTCATTAATTGAACAGATGGTTAAGAGAATGATACAATGTTGCCACAATTTATACCTGCTATGGAAATAATGTTAATAATTGTTTGATGATAATCAAGTGCATGTTTAGTACAGGTGCTAAGATAGATGACAGGTAAATGCTAAAAATAACTGCTAGTACAGGTTATAAGAGTTTCAACTACTTATGCCTTTATGCAAATGTGGTGTCAGCTAGCCTCTTGTGTAAGCCTTGCATAATCCTTGGTGTCATTTTATTTCTGGTTTATGACGGGTAAGTCTAGCTGAGTACATTCCAGTACTCAGGGTTTATTCCCCCCTGTTGCAGATGATATGCTCTATCAAGGCTTCTGCAAGACATGTCTCCACCCTGCGGGTGACGAAGACTAGATCACTAGGGCGTGATCATCTTTTATGTACTTTCCTCATGCTTTTGTGGAGTGTTGATCAACAAGACTGGCAGTAGTTAAACAACTGGTGTGTGTGTTATGCTTCCGCTACTTTCCAAACTTGGTTTGTAATAATTGCGACTCCGTGTGTGTAAACTTATTTCCGAACTACTTGTGAAATGTAACGTATGATGTTGTATGTTGAATGATGCGATCCTGGTTGTAAGCAGTTTGGTTTGAAATCCTTCGTGGTTTCGATTGACTACCGGGATTATATGGGCTCAAGTTCGAAAATTTGAGCGCTTCGGTGCTCGTTTTTGTACTTGTGCTCTTATAATTTGGTCGGTTCTATTACAATCCTCATTAGGACGTCCGTATCGAGGGGCTCGGTCGATGGGTCGTAGTTGGCACCATGGCGCGTGCGAACCGCCTCGGTGTACTGGACCACCTTGTCATAGATGTTCTGGTTGGTGATGGCATCGGACCCCCTTGCCAGGTCGTAGACGTTCTCTGGATCTGTCGCCTTGCCCTGGTGAGACAGGATGTAGCCCGTGAACTCGTTGATCACCTGGCCATCATGCGACTGGGTCTGCGAGGAAAACACAAGGACGATTACACGTAATGAGAATGAA
Source organism: Saccharum spontaneum (assembly GCA_022457205.1). Classification (NCBI taxonomy): domain Eukaryota; kingdom Viridiplantae; phylum Streptophyta; class Magnoliopsida; order Poales; family Poaceae; genus Saccharum; species Saccharum spontaneum. Next base: position 24,008,671 of record CM039589.1, on the reverse strand, counting down.
TGACTCAATAAATGAATTAATAAACAAATCAGTGTGAAGGGTACCCATGTGTCCATGTACTCTCCAAGGGAGCGGCTCCCTTGGTGGTGTGACGGCCCCGCCTTCCCCTTGGCGTATCTGGATTTCTTCCTGCGCGTCTCGTACACCTCCGGCATTCTCCACCCATCCATAATCGTCTCCCAGCAGTCCATGTGCATTTTGCACCAATCAGCAGGATACTACATTACAACGTGCATTTGGGTGAGTAAGAAGATGAATCAGAATGGAATCAGAATTATTGTTTCCTACTTACGAGCATGTAGGCCTCCCTAGGCATGTCGATTTCAGGCCACTGGATCATCTTCCTAGCATCTGTCTTGTCTAGCTTCTCCTTGAGGACGTTGGCGTGGTAGCTGATGAGGCACTAGACGTGCGCCTCGTAGAACATGTCCTTGAGCCTGTCCTGTACTACCGACGCCTCATCCTCGTGCCCCGGGTCGCACGTGAAATACTCCTACATATAGATATCATCTATCAGTTCATTATTTCAAGGACATCCAACGAATGCGTAGTATTGGCAAAGCGGTGCGATGAAGACTCACCCAGAACTCCCTCTTGATCTTGTCGGCAAGGGTGACATTTCCGTCCACTACCTTGAAGAAGTCCGGCCAGTGCTGGGGCACCATTTCCCTCCCGTCTATGGTGACAAGGCCAGGGAAGTTCTTAATTAGGAGGCCCAGCATGCCATTAGGATGGCATCCACCTCTGTTTCCATCCACACGCTTCCAATTGCTGGACAAGTCATTAAGAAGAACTGTTAGTCTGAAGTTCAATTTTCAACATGGCATATAAACAAGTTAGTGAAAACATGAATGGTTACTTACTTTGGCCCGTCAGGTCGAATCACCGGACGGAAGGCTAGCGTGGGCGCGGTGGCAGGGAGGCGTGTGATCCCGCGCTGGTAGGGCTTCCCCAAAGCTGAGGAAGATGACTCCCCTGGTGTCGCCTCGCTCCCACCCTGGTCGACAAAGCCCTGGTCGCCTCCGTCCTCGCCGCCGACTGGGGCAAACAGGCATCTGGTAGAGCGAGCTCTACCCCGCATCTCCTCCAACGTCATCTCCTCCTCCACCAACACGTCGTCGTCCACATACGACATCTGGTACAGCGAGTTGACCTTTCTCACCAGTCTCTTCTGTCATCATCTACCTCCGCCCGACATTTTGTCCTATGCCTGCAATGACAAACATTAAACCAATTAGCACAAATAATCTATAAGTACTTGTAAAGAGATGCAAAATGAACGAAACATAATTGCAAAGTAATAATAATAAGAACAATATAGTATTACATGAACTAGAAACCGAAGTCCTGGTCATCACTATCACCATTGTCATCACCGCCTCCACCGTCATCACAATCACTGCTGTTGTCATCACTATCAATATTGTCGAAACCTAAGTCCTCATCATCTCCATTATTCTCCTCACCACCTCCATCGTCCTCAACACTTAGTTCGCGATGAGCCCTCCATCGCTCAAGCATCATTAGGTCCTTAGCATCTTGCACCACTTCACCCTCGTCCTCGTCCTCATCGATGTCGTTGTCTGCTTCCATGCCCATCAGCGAAAGAATGTCTATCTCCAAACGCCCTTCTAGCCCCTCAGGTTGATAGAACTCTCTGCTATCTGCCTTTGGGTTGAAGTTATAGTCATCATCGTTTGGGACAGGCGCTTTACCACGCGGCGATACCAATTGCATAAGGTACCTACCTGTAAGCCTCTCGTCTTTTTGGCACGCCCATGGGAGATAATAAACTTATGTGGCCTGCTAAGCCACAATATAGACATCTTCTCCACTATAGATGGAATCCTATCGAATTTCGACTACCCCAATGTCATCGGCTCTTCTCGTGACATTAGGATCAAACCAGTGGCATTTGAACACCACTGGCTTAAGAGCTTTGGGGCTCGGGAAGTCGAGCTGGTATATTTCTTCGACTATGCCATAATAGTCGAGATCATCGTTGTTGGGCGTACAAACTCCTGTGCACGTGGTCTTTTGGCTGGGCCGACTCTCCTCGTAGCTTCTTGTGCGAAAGCGATAGCCATTCACATTATAAACGGTGAATGCATTGACCCTAGTGCTGAAGCCACATGCAACCTGTTTCAATTCAGCACTCATTTCCCCATCCGTGTGTGCCTGCAAGGTGAGGCCACGTAGATCGTTACATTACTCGCTCCTAGGAGCAACTCAAAGATGGAACGAGGTAAGATGGATGGTACCTTTGTACGCAACCACCCAATAAAATTGGGTCTAGCAGTTTTGAGGAAATGGTCTTCTTCTTGGTTGGTAGGAGGCGTATTCCTTTTCCAGAATTGCCTAATGAACTTTCTGAAAAAATAAGAGATGAAGGGGGTCGGACCGATAGGTGGAGGATATTGACTACGTATGTAACAAGTTCTTTGAGAACTTACATTCGATAAGGAATCACTTCGTCAAGGTTCATCAACAGGTAGAGTGTGATGGTGCGAAACTCAAGTGGTTGCAACGTCTTGGGGGTACCTGCGCTGCCTCTTCCGAGTTGCCCTTTGAAAAGGCTCAGGGTCGATAAATTCTCGTCCTCGTTGTAACAAGGGAGTGGGTTCATGTTGGGAAGGTTCTCGGTATAGTACGCCTTTGTGAAGTTCGACACCTCCTCCACTCTTGCTGCCTCCGCCACGGAAGCCTCAATTTTGGCTTTATTTCTACACTTTTTTTGAAGAATCTTTAGACACCTCTCGATTGGATAGCACCAATGGGCCTGCACAGGACCCCCCAGCCGTGCCTCACACGATAGGTGCAGGATCAGATGTTGCATCGGCAGGAAGAAGCTAGGTGGAAAGATCATCTCCAACTTGCAGATCAGCAGAGGTGCAAGTTTCTCCAGGTCACGAATCACTTCCCGAGATAACTCCCTGGCACAAAGCTGGTGGAAGAAATAGCTCAACTCTGCCAGAACGCGCCACACTGGCTCAAGGAGGTATCCACGGGTCATCGCAGGAAGGAGTCACTCAATCCATATGTGGAAGTCATGACTCTTCATCCCTAAGACTTTGCCAGTCTTAGGGTTCACTCCCCTGCTCAGATTCGCCGCATACCCATCAGGGAACAATAACGTCTTCATCCACTGCAGCACTTCCTTCCTGTCGCCCCTTTTCAGGATGTAATCAGCCGGGCCCCTTCTCCAAGTCTTGCCGGGCACAGGGGGCTTCATCACTAGCTTTGGTCTATCGCAGATCACCTCCACGTCTAGTCTAGCCTTAACATTGTCCTTTGACTTCTGTTTTATGTCCATGAGTGTTCCCCAAAGTGCCTCGACGATATTCTTTTCTATGTGCATCACATCGATGTTGTGTGAAAGAAGGAGGTGCTTGAAGTAGGGGAGCCTAGTCAAGCCTGATATATGGGTCCACATGTGTTGATGACCATATCCAATAAAGCCACCCTTGTCTTTGTCGATTTTGAGAGCCTCTAACTCGGCAAGGACCTGTTCACCGCTCATAATCTGAGGAATAGGGTCGGTGACTTCAAGACCTTTCGTGAAGTGTTGGGTGTCACGTCTCAATGCATGGTTCTCAGGCAGGAATTGACGATGTTTGTCAAACGAAGAGTACTTGCCACCCTTCTTTAGCCAGGTGAACATCATAGAATCCTTGCATACTGGGCAAGGGAACTTCCCGTGAACACACCACCCACAGAATATGCCATACGCCAGGAAGTCATGCATTGAATACTAATACCACACATGCATTGTGAAGTTCTTCTTTGTAGCTCGGTCGTACGTCAGTACCCCCTTTTCCCAAGCATGCTCCAATTCATCCCACAGTGGCAGCAGGAACACACCCATATTGTTGCCCGGGTGTCCAGGTATTATCAGTGACAATAACACGTTCTTAGGCTCAAACATGATGCCGGGGGAAGATTGAGGGGGATCACGAACACGGGCCAACAAGTGTACGGGGCCGCATGTGTTCCATACGGGTTGAACTCATCTATTGCTATCGCTACACGTACATTCCGAGCATCCCTAGCTTTCTCAGGATACTGGTCATCGAAGTACTACCATGCCTCAGCATCCGCTGGGTGTACCTCTTGCCACTATATCTTTTGCCATCCTTGTGCCATGTCATCTACTTCGCCAACTCCTCTGTCACGAACATCCGTTGGAGCCTCGGTGTGAGTGGAAGGTATCGTATGACCATCTTGGGGATCTTAGACTGTTCCTTCTTGCCATCACTAATGTCCACCTCCACATACCTAGAGGCTTTGCGCTTTGGACAGTGCGTTGTTGCCACTAGTTCTTTTCCCCTAAATAGGACGCACCCGTTACGACAAGCATGGATCGACTCATACGACATCTTAAGTGCACGAAGGAGCTTCACTGACTCATGCGTGCTCTTCGGCAGCGTGTGGTCATTCAGAAGCATTGTGCCGAACACTACCAACATGAGATTGAAGCCGTCTCGGCTCAGGCTCAACTGTGACTTCAACCCTAGAAGACGTCCAATGGCATCCAGTTGGGACATTGTTGTCTTCTCATGAAGGGGCTTCTGTGCCGAAGACATCATTTCATAGAACGCCTTTGTGGTTTCCTCTGGATCCTCCTCCACCAATCCTTCATTACCACATGCCTCGTTATAGTCTACCACCATGTCGACCACCCCGGCATCTCCATCAAACTCCTCAAGGTGTGCTCTCACATCCTCTCTAACAGTCGCTTTCGCTTCACCATGGAAGATCCACCTCTCTTAGTTTTCCACAAATCCATGCTTGACAAGATCTTTGTATACCTCCCTCTCTACTTTTCTTTTTTGGTTCTTACAGTCTTTGCAGGGACACAACGTCCGATTTGACCCATGAGTAGCCGGGCCAAATGCTTGCTACAAGAATTGATTGGTCCCGTGAACCCATTCAACGCTCTTCCTCTTTTCTGTCTAGCCCGTGTACATCCACTCACGGCCAGCCACCTTCTATCATGCGCCAATGTATGGGAGTAATAATACCAGCATTTGCATGTACAAGTGAAAGCTCTATGTTTGGTGTTGGTAATTAGTGACAATGCCTAAGTACTAATCCTATGCCTAAGTTGTATGTAGCATATGAGGATTAGTACATTCCAATGTTGGTGGCAAGATGGACATGGTGATCATGATGGCCACACTTGGATTTGGATGCAACCCTACGTGATCAAGGCAAAGGTATATGCTTAAGGGTTGTGTTTTAGTAACCAAGACACCTAGTGGGTGTGGTTACATTATAGGATAGATAGTCGTACTATAAAGAGGGGAATGACGCGGCTATTGAACTCCTAAGTGCCTCTAGATGTGCATTTCATGATCATATGTTTTTGGATAGAACTAATAACGCCTCGAAAAATGATTGTGAAAATGCTAACACACATGCACATGGTGATGATCACTTGGTGATGTTAGCACGTTTGCGACGGCGTTGGAGTTTAAGCGGTAGAGAGGGTTTGGGGTCCTCTCTCCCTCCCGCCGAGCGTGCGAGCGCGGGATTCAGGCAATTTCGGAGAAATGAAACGCCTATTTTCCACTACGCCGGAAGTCGAAAATCAAACGAAAATCAAACGGAGGCGAACGGAGGTCACAGTGGTGACCGGACGCTGCACCGGACGCTGCACCGGACGCGGTCAGTTGTGTGATCGGACGCGAGGCGCGTCCGGTCACAGGCGACCGGACGCATCCGGTCGTCCAGGGAGCTTACTGGACTCCGACCAGACGCGGGCACTGTGGCGTCCGGTCAGTTCAACAGCGCGTCCGGTCGTTGGTTCGTTTTGCGCGACTCAGGGTTGACCAGCGCGTCCGGTCAGTCACGGGACCGGCGCGTCCGGTTGTGACCAGCGCGTCCGGTCGTTGCGACCGGCGCGTCCGGTCAGTGCTTCGCGAAACTAGCCGTTACTCGACCGGCGCGTCCGGTCAGTCGGACCAGCGCGTCCGGTCAGCGCGATTACAGCTGGATCTCGTTCCTAACGGCTATATTCGAAGGGGTACGTCTATAAATACTCGTTGGCCGGCTCAAGGCTCTCACTCTTGGACATTTTGACATACTTGTGAGCACTTTGAGCTAAGCAACTCCCCTCCCACTCATCTCTCTTGCTTGTTTGCATATTCGAAGTGAGATTGAGTGATCCAAGTGCATTTGCATTGTGAGATAGCATCTAGTTGGCACTTGGTGGTTGATTTGCTGCGGGATTCTTGTTTCTCTTGGTGGTTGCCGCCACCTAGACGGCTTGGAGCAGCTTGGAGGCGTTGGCAAGAGTTGGTGATTGTTCTTGGCCACCTCCGGTGATTGTGAGGGGTTTGTGCCTACCTCGGCGAAGCGCCAAAGGCAACATTAGTAAATTGCTCGTGTCATTACAACCTTTTGCCATTTGATAGGTTCTTGTGGCGCCTTTTGAGAGGCTCGGTGTGAGACCGATTAGCCACCGAACCACGTGGTGAAGAGGGACACAACGGGGACTAGCGTGCCGGCAAGCACGTGAACCTCGGGATAAATCTTCGTGTCATCACTTTCATATTATGATTGATTGATCCCGGTGTTTGATTGTCTTGGTATTCATTGTTGATCATATTGGTTGGCTCAATACTTCGCCCCTCGGTGAAACCCTCCTAACTCAACTCCGCATTACTTTCTTAGTTATCTTTGCTAGCTAGTTTGCTTTGCTAGAGTAGCTCTTTTGTGTAGCTTGCTAGTTGTAGTTGTAGTTACCTTCTTGGTTTAACTTGTGCGGTTGAGTGCCTATATACTAGAATTGTGATTTGGATAGGTGGCTTGCAAACACCCCGTAGGCTAAGCAAAACTCGCATCTCGCTTTTTGTTGTATTGATAAACTTGTCTAGCTTGTCTTTGTAGAAAATTTTAAAAGGCTATTCACCCCCCCTCTAGCCATCAAGACCTTTCAAGTGGTATCGGAGCAGTGGTCACCGTTTGTAAGGCTTAACAACCTCGGTGTAAGATGGCTCAAGTTGTGTTCAACCATGTCGGGGGCAAGCCTCCGTTCTTTGATGGTGTCTCATCTTTTGATCATTGGAAAAGAAAGATGAAGCAATATCTTGGCTCTATCAATGAGAAGTTTGGGAGGTGACACATCATGATTATGCTATCATTGATCCCGACAACCTCACCAACAATGACCGCATCAACAACCAATGCAACACTATGGCTCTCAACACTCTCTACAATGGGATTGATGCAAAGGTCTTTGAGCAAATCAAGGATCTTGAGATGGCAAGTGAAGTGTGGACAAGATTAGAGGAAACATATGAGGGCACTTCAACGGTAAAGAGTGCCAAGCTCTATATGCTCAAGGATAAGTTTGCAAGCTTCAAGATGAAGGATGATGAGTCCATACCGGAGATGTTCTATAGGCTACAAGTTATTGTCAATGATCTCAAGAGCCTAGGAGAAGATGTCAAGGACAAGGACTTCTCACATAAGTTCTTGATGAACTTACCTAAGAAGTTTGCTATCTTGAGGAAGATGATCCAAAGAGAGGGTTTGGACAAGGTGACTCCAAACCAAGTGCTTGGAGATGTCATGACCGATGCTCAATATGATGATGATGAAGATGAAGATGAGAAGAAGGAGATCAAGGTCAAGCAAGAGAAGCCCATTGCATTCAAGGCTTCATCCTCTAAGGGCAAGAACAAGGTGGAGAGCGATGATGATGATCCATTTGATGATGAGACCATGGCCCTCCTAGTGCACAAGATGGGGAGGTTCATGAAGAAGAAAGGATATGGTGCAAGAAAGAGAAGGGACTTCATGAAGGCAAAGGAGATGCTTTGCTATAATTGCAATAGCCCGATCATGTAGTGGCAAAGTGCCCCTATGAAGACAAAAGATATCATGAAGGGGAGTTGAAGTTGAAGAAGAACAAGAAGGACAAGAAGGAGAAGAAAGAGAAGAAGAGCTTCACTATCAACAAGAAGAAGAGGGGTGGTGGCTATGTGGTCACTTGGGATAGTGATAACTCCGATAGTGATGATGATAGCTCAAGTGATGATGAGAGGACCACTCGGCGAGCCATTGCAAGCATCGCCCTCTCCAACAAGTCATCCATCTTCGATACTACATCGACATGCCTTATGGCCAAGCCTACCAAGGTAAAATATGATGATAGTGATGATGATTCTTGTGCTAGTGATGGTTGTAGGAGTGATGATGAGGAGGATGAGGACTACTCCAAGGATGATCTATTGGGCATAATAGATCAAATGAGCAAGGGCTACAAGAGGACAACCAAGAAGTGCAAAATCTTGGAGCAAGAGCTCATTGCCAAGAGCAATGAAAATGATGCCTTGATGGAGGAGCTTGTTGCTCTCAAAAAGAGTAAGGAGTGCAAATGAATTGAACAAGAGCTCAAAGCTCTTAGGAAATCCTTTGATGAGCTAGAGGCCTCTCGTGAGTGTCTAAAGGAAGACCACGAGGACCTCGAAGTTGCTCACACTAGGCTTAAGGAAGCCCACTCCTCTCTAGTTGAGCTCATCAAGGAGAAGGACCTCAAGTTGGAGAAGCTCATGAAGGAAGCTAAGGAGGAGCAAGTGATTGTCACTTGTGATATTGGACTAACATGTGATATTATTGATGATTCTTTATTTGTTGGTCCTACTAATGCTTCATGTAGCTCATCATCATCCACCACAACCAACTCTACCTCTACTACTAGTGAGTCATCACTTGTGGATGAGAATAAGACTCTCAAGAGAGAGGTGGATGATCTCACCCGCGCATTAGGCAATGCCTATGGTGGGGATGCCCGCTTGCTAAAATGCTTGGGTAGCCAAAGGTTCTCTCTTAACAAAGAGGGTTTGGGCTATACTCCCAAGAAGGGCAAGGCGGCCTTTGCTACTCCAAAGTCTCGCTTTGTGAAGAGCAATGGTCGTTATTGCAATAGATGCAAGCAAGTTGGGCATCTAGAGATTAATTGTAATAAAATGAACAAGAACAACAAGTTTCATGCTAAAATGGATTACATTCCTTTTGATTCTTGTTATGTGCTTACCAAGGGTGAGAAAGGTGTGCATGCTAGGTTTGTTGGTACACCAATTGTGGGTCCAAAGAAGAAGGCCATTTGGGTACCAAAGAGCTTAGTTACTAACCTCCAAGGACCCAAATAAGTATGGGTACCTAAGAAACATTAATTTATTTTGTAGGTAAATTACAAGGCCGGAGGAAGGCATTGGGTGCTTGATAGTGGGTGCTCTCAACATATGACCGGTGATTCAAGAATGTTCAACTCTCTCAAATCAAATGATAGTGGCATTGATAGTATCACATTTGGTGACAATAGTAAGGGTGATGTGAAGGCTCTTGGAAGGATTGCAATCTCAAATGATCATAGCATTTCCAATGTGCTCCTAGTTGAAAAGTTGAACTTCAATCTTCTCTCGGTTGCTCAATTGTGTGATCTTGGTTTCAAGTGCATATTTGGTGTTGATGATGTGGAGATAGTTAGTGTTGATGGCTCCAACTTGATCTTCAAGGGCTTTAGATATGAGAATCTTTACTTGGTTGATTTCAATGCTAGTGACACTCAACTTTCAACTTGCTTGCTCACCAAATCAAGTATGGGTTGGTTATGGCATAGAAGACTTGGTCATGTTGACATGAAGCAATTGAACAAGTTAGTGAAGCATGACTTAGTTAGAGGCTTGAAGGATGTCACATTTGAGAAGGATAAGCTATGTAGTGCATGTCAAGTCGGAAAGCAAGTAGGCAACACTCATCCATTGAAAAGCATCATGAGTACTTCTAAGGCATTTGAGTTGTTGCACATGGATCTATTTGGGCCAACTACATACACAAGCATTGGTGGCAACAAGTATGGCTTTGTGATTGTGGATGATTTCACTAGATACACATGGGTATTCTTTCTTGTGGACAAGAGTGATGTATTTGACATATTCAAGAAGTTCATCAAGAGGGTACAAAATGAGTTTGAAACCACAATCAAGAAAGTGAGAAGTGACAATGGAAGTGAGTTTAGAAATACAAGAATTGATGAGCTATGTGATGAGCTTGGAATCAAACATCAATTTTCGGCCAAGTATACACCTCAATCAAATGGCTTAGTTGAGAGGAAGAATAGAACCTTGATTGATATGGCAAGATCAATGTTGAATGAGTATAATGTGAGTCATTCATTTTGGGCCGAAGCAATCAACACGGCTTGCTTCTATAGCAACCGTCTCTATTGCCACAAGTTTCTAGAGAAGACACCATATGAGATCTTAAATGGAAGAAAGCCCAACATTGCATACTTTCGGGTATTTGGTTGCAAATGCTACATCTTGAAGAAGGGCACTAGATTGAGCAAGTTTGAGAAGAAATGTGATGAAGGATTCTTACTTGGTTACTCCACTACTAGCAAAGCTTATAGAGTTTGGAATTTGGCTAGTGGTTTACTTGAGGAAGTTCATGATGTTGAGTTTGATGAAACAAATGGCTCTCAAGATGAGGAAAATAACTTGGATGATGTGAGAGGAACTCAATTGACCAATGCTATGAAAGAAATGGATATTGGTGATATTAGGCCAAAGCAAGTGATTGATGTGGATGACAACAAAGATCAAGTGCTCCAAAGTCCAATTACACAAGCTAGTGGGTCTCTAATGCAAAATCAAGCTAGTACATCATCTCAAGCGCAACAAGATCAACAAGTGGCTAGTTCATCATCTCCGACTCATGATCAACATCAACATCCAAGCAATCAAGTCCAAGTCCTTCAACCAACTAATATTGCTAGAGACCATCCATTAGATTCCATCATTGGTGACATACAAAGGGGAGTTCAAACTAGATCAAGATTGGCATCATTTTGTGCTCACTCTTCTTTTGTGTCAATAGAAGAACCCAAGGACATTGATAAAGCATTGAGAGATCCGGATTGGGTAAATGCAATGCATGAAGAGCTCAACAACTTCAAGAGAAATGAAGTATGGGAACTAGTTGAGAGGCCTAAGGATCATAATGTCATTGGAACAAGATGGGTCTTTCGCAACAAGCAAGATCAAGATGGAATAGTAGTAAGAAACAAAGCAAGACTAGTGGCTCAAGGTTACACACAAATAGAAGGTCTTGACTTTGGTGAAACTTATGAACCGGTTGCAAGATTGGAAGCAATTAGGATCTTACTTGCCTATGCTTGTGCTCATAATATCAAGTTATATCAAATGGATGTGAAGAGTGCATTTCTCAATGGGTACATTCAAGAGGAGGTGTATGTGGAGCAACCTCCCGGTTTTGAAGATGACAAGAAACCCAACCATGTATACAAGTTAAGGAAAGCTTTGTATGGATTGAAGCAAGCACCTAGAGCATGGTATGAAAGATTGAGGGACTTCTTGCTATCCAAAGGATTTGTCATGGGCAAAGTGGATACTACTCTCTTTACCAAGAAGATTGGGAAAGACTTGTTTGTGTTGCAAATATATGTTGATGATATCATCTTCGGTTCAACCAATCAAGAGTATTGTGATGAATTTGGGAAAATGATGGCAAAGGAATTTGAAATGTCAATGATCGGTGAACTTAGTTTCTTTCTTGGACTTCAAATCAAGCAAATGAAGGAAGGAACATTTGTGAGCCAAACCAAATACATCAAAGATATGCTCAGGAAGTTTGGCATGGAAGATGCAAAGGGCATTACAACTCCAATGGGCACTAGTGGAAGTTTGGATAGTGACAAGAGTGGCAACATGGTGGATCAAAAGCTTTATAGATCAATGATTGGTAGCCTACTCTATGTGACGGCATCAAGACCCGATGTGATGTTTAGTGTATGCATGTGTGCAAGATTTCAAGCCTCACCAAGAGAAAGTCATTTGAAGGCAACAAAGAGAATATTAAGGTATTTGAAGCATACACAAGATGTTGAATTATGGTATCCCAAAGGTGCAAGCTTTGAGCTAGTTGGATATTCGGATTCTGACTATGCCGGTGACAAAGTGGAGAGAAAGAGCACTTCCGGGACTTGTCAATTGTTGGGAAGATCACTTGTCTCATGGTCATCCAAGAAGCAAAATAGTATTGCACTATCTACCGCCGAAGCCGAATACATTACCGCGGGTAGTTGTTGTGCACAAATCTTGTGGATGAAGGCAACATTAAAGGATTTTGGAATCAATTTCAAGAATGTGCCATTGCTATGTGACAATGAAAGTGCCGTGAAGCTAACCAACAATCCGGTTCAACATCAAAGAACAAAGCATATTGATGTTCGTCATCATTTCATTAGAGATCATCAACAAAAGGGTGACATTGCTATTGAGAGTGTGGGCACCGAAGATCAACTAGCCGATCTTTTCACCAAGCCACTTGATGAGAAGAGATTTCACAAGCTAAAGAATGAGTTAAACATAATTGACTTCTCCAACATGAGTTGATGCACCCCATACATGACATGCCTCTCCTTCGAGCCCCAAGGTATAATTGGTTGACATGTCATACATTCTATGCTAAGGACTTGTTTAGTGCATCTAGTCATGATTTCTTATGTTCTAAGCTCATTCATGAAAATCAAATAAATTTGAAGGTTATATGGTGCCACTATTGTTTCCATGACTTGTATGATCTAGTGGTAGCATATAACTTGTTTAAGTAGCTTGTGATCCTAAGTGTTTAATCTAGATCACTTGTCTAAATATTTGCTTCAACATGGTGCATGATAACCCTTCTAGTGAGGTGTGAAGAAGCTTGCCCTTGGATCAAACCGAAGCATTTTATTTATGCAAGCAATCTAGGTTGAATCACAAACTTGATCCTCACCCCATAATTCAACATGATAATCTATCTCAAATTGGTCCCTTGTGGTCATTGGTGCCAAAGGGGGAGAAAAATATTGTTCACAAAGATAGAACTCAAAGGGGGAGATGCACAAAGGGGGAGAAAAATGTTGTTCACAAAGTGAGAAAACCTAAAAGAGGAGAATTTGATAAAAGAAGGGGATCAACTAAAATTTTGAGCACACAAGTAGGGGGAGCAAGCTCTTAAACATGAATGTTGCATTTCCATGTGCATTTCATATGTATGATGCATAGTTATGCATTTCCTTTTCTCCGATACATTGCTTGTGTGGTGACTTGCTAGTATACAAATGAATGGTGTATTGAGATACTAGCATGAATGGGAAGTAGTTAGATTTCTCCTGCTTCATGTTTTTCAAAGCGGTACTAGAACCTTGCTTATAATGTTGATCTCACGAGGTTTCTAGTTATGTTTGTGCTTTTCCAAGTGGTATCTAACTACACAAGGTGCTAAGATGGTGTTTATCGCTACTCCGATAGTATCACGCTTCAAAGGTCTATAATCTAAAACACTTAACACCTATTGGTAGTCAATGCTCCTAATCTTTCCTATCTAACATGTATGCTTCCAAAATCCAAACATATAGCATACATGTAGGGGGAGCCATTGCTATCAATTTGAATTCATGATCACTTGTCCATACTTCTTACACATGGTAATATACTTGGACAATGTGACATGGGTTCAATCAAAATTTTATCATAATATCTTTGTGAAAGGGTTGTCACCAATTACCAACAAGGGGGAGATTGAAAGCTCTATGTTTGGTGTTGGTAATTAGTGACAATGCCTAAGTACTAATCCTATGCCTAAGTTGTATGTAGCATATGAGGATTAGTACATTCCAAGGTTGGTGGCAAGATGGACATGGTGATCATGATGGCCACACTTGGATTTGGATGCAACCCTACGTGATCAAGGCAAAGGTATATGCTTAAGGGTTGTGTTTTAGTAACCAAGACACCTAGTGGGTGTGGTTACATTATAGGATAGATAGCCGTACTATAAAGAGGGGAATGACGCGGCTATTGAACTCCTAAGTGCCTCTAGATGTGCATTTCATGATCATATGTTTTTGGATAGAACTAATAACGCCTCGAAAAATGATTGTGAAAATGCTAACACACATGCACATGGTGATGATCACTTGGTGATGTTAGCACGTTTGCGACGGCGTTGGAGTTTAAGCGGTAGAGAGGGTTTGGGGTCCTCTCTCCCTCCCGCCGAGCGTGCGAGCGCGGGATTCAGGCGATTTCGGAGAAATGAAACGCCTATTTTCCACTACGCCGGAAGTCGAAAATCAAACGAAAATCAAACGGAGGCGAACGGAGGTCACAGTGGTGACCGGACGCTGCACCGGACGCTGCACCGGACGCGGTCACTGTTTGACCGGACGCGTCCGGTCAGTGTCCAGTGTCTGCGCGTTTTTCAGTTGTGTGATCGGACGCGAGGCGCGTCCGGTCACAGGCGACCGGACGCATCCGGTCGTCCAGGGAGCTTACTGGACTCCGACCGGACGCGGGCATTGTGGCGTCCGGTCAGTTCAACAGCGCGTCCGGTCGTTGGTTCGTTTTGCGTGACTCAGGGTTGACCAGCGCGTCCGGTCAGTCACGGGACCGGCGCGTCCGGTTGTGACCAGCGCGTCCGGTCGTTGCGACCGGCGCGTCCGGTCAGTGCTTCGCGAAACTAGCCGTTACTCGACCGGCGCGTCCGGTCAGTCGGACCAGCGCGTCCGGTCAGCGCGATTACAGCTGGATCTCGTTCCTAACGGCTATATTCGAAGGGGTACGTCTATAAATACTCATTGGCCGGCTCAAGGCTCTCACTCTTGGACATTTTGACATACTTGTGAGCACTTTGAGCTAAGCAACTCCCCTCCCACTCATCTCTCTTGCTTGTTTGCATATTCGAAGTGAGATTGAGTGATCCAAGTGCATTTGCATTGTGAGATAGCATCTAGTTGGCACTTGGTGGTTGATTTGCTGCGGGATTCTTGTTTCTCTTGGTGGTTGCCGCCACCTAGACGGCTTGGAGCAGCTTGGAGGCGTTGGCAAGAGTTGGTGATTGTTCTTGGCCACCTCCGGTGATTGTGAGGGGTTTGTGCCTACCTCGGCGAAGCGCCAAAGGCAACATTAGTAAATTGCTCGTGTCATTACAACCTTTTGCCATTTGATAGGTTCTTGTGGCGCCTTTTGAGAGGCTCGGTGTGAGACCGATTAGCCACCGAACCACGTGGTGAAGAGGGACACAACGGGGACTAGCGTGCCGGCAAGCACGTGAACCTCGGGATAAATCTTCGTGTCATCACTTTCATATTGTGATTGATTGATCCCGGTGTTTGATTGTCTTGGTATTCATTGTTGATCATATTGGTTGGCTCAATACTTCGCCCCTCGGTGAAACCCTCCTAACTCAACTCCGCATTACTTTCTTAGTTATCTTTGCTAGCTAGTTTGCTTTGCTAGAGTAGCTCTTTTGTGTAGCTTGCTAGTTGTAGTTGTAGTTACCTTCTTGGTTTAACTTGTGCGGTTGAGTGCCTATATACTAGAATTGTGATTTGGATAGGTGGCTTGCAAACACCCCGTAGGCTAAGCAAAACTCGCATCTCGCTTTTTGTTGTATTGATAAACTTGTCTAGCTTGTCTTTGTAGAAAATTTTAAAAGGCTATTCACCCCCCCTCTAGCCATCAAGACCTTTCAACAAGGCATTCCTACCATCTAATAGGTGAAGGATAGGTCCTAATCCCACCCGAGGATGCGTAGATGAGGTTAGCTTCATGCTCCGCTCCCGTCCGAGATGGAATTTCGGCAGCACCTCCCCGCTGTTCTTCCGATACACGTCCCGGTTTGGGGAGAGTGTGTATCTGGAGAACAACGGAGAGGTGCTGCCGAAACTCCGGCTCGGACGGGAGCGGAACATGGAAGCTAACCCATCTACGCATCCGCGGGCTATCCAAGAAATGTGGACAATCCGAAAGAGATACCGTCGTAGATATGCACTGATCAGCATACCAACGACCGCGTATCCCTTTCGGACGCGAGACGCCTAACTCGGTTACACGACTTAAGTACGATAATGGGTATGGAAAGGAGGTGATTTATACCTAGGGTGGCGGTGGAGAGAGGCTAGCGGGGCAGTGGCGACGAAGCCGATGAGGGTGACCGAGTCCCTCCCACGGGTCCTGCAAAAAAGGCAATAGGTTAGAATCAATTGAAAATTTCGGTCGCACCTCCCCTGCACGGGGAGGTTCCAAAACCTGCATAAAACATAGGCACGAAGGCCGACAACCATAACGGCACGACGGCCGACATTCGCAAACGGCACAAAGGCCGACATTCCCAAACGGCACGAAGACCGACATTCACAACGATCCGCATACCTTCGGTGGTGGCGGGGTGTGCACGCGGAGAAGACGACGCAGAGAACGAGACGGGACGTCGCTGTGTCGGCACCACCACCTCCTTCTTCTTCCTCTTCTCTTCCCCTTCCTCCTCCTTCTCTCTCTTCTCGGAGAAGACGACGCCGAGAACGAGACGGAACAACATGTGGTAGAGATGTCTGGGTTTTGGACATCCGACGCTGCAACTTGCTCCAAACTTTTTGAAATTTTTATCATAGGCTCCACATGCGATAACATGACACCTTGACAAGTTTTGTGATTTTCTGACTTCGTTTGGATTTTATATAATTAAAAAGCACCTCTACTACGCTTGGAAAGTCCTGTTCCGTGGACAAGGACTTCAAACTTTTGGGTGAGCTTCTGGACACGGCCTCAAAATACACTCTCCAACATGAATATAATTTTTTGAATGGTTAAGTTTCATTATTTCATGCACCTACAGTTCAAACTTGGATTATACGGGGAAAATTCAAGGAAACAAAAGAAATCAACGAAATATAGCAAAACAGCTCAGAAAATCACGAAACTTCTCGAGGTATCATGTTATCACATGTGGAGGCTAGGAAAAAATTTTGAGGAAGTTTGGAGCCAGTGGCGACGTCAAAGGTATAAGACCTAGACTCATAAGGCAAAGAAAAAAACACAAAAAAATCTTTGCCGACTGCCAAACGGTGGGGCAGTCAGCAAAGAAGATGGCGACGGGCGTCGTCTCGGCCCCAGCAAGATGTGCCGACTGCTTCCCTTCGCCGACTGCCGGCAGTCGACAAAGATAGTCTTTGGCGACTGCCCAACTTCGCCAGCTGCCCGAAGCCGGCTGACAGTCGGCAAAGACTATCTTTGCCGACTGCCAGTCTTTGCCACCTGCCGCAGCTAGGGCAGTCGGCAAAGATAACCTTTGCCGACTGCCCTGGCCTTGGTAGTCGGCACAAATCTCGGCAGTCAGCAATGGCCCTGTTTCCCGTAGTGCGGGGATCATGCGTACGGTTCCATGGACAACAACTACAGTCTAACGTGCATGGAGGCCGGTTTGGTGGTTTTAAATTGCATTGGCTAAACAATTGTTGCATATTATTTTTTGAAAGAGAATTAATTGTTGCATATTACTATGAACGACTGTAGTGTTGCATGTTTTAGCTAGCTAGCTAGCTACCTCCAAGGTGTACTGTACAGTATAGTGTATGATTTGCACGATCGATCGATGTGTGATGGACTGTGGTGCACATGCAAGCAAAAACTAGCTAGTGCGTCGTCGTCGCTGACCCTTCGATCGCGTGGTGCTCTGAATCATGACGTTTCCGTCCATGAGGGGATGCGGTGGTTCGGGGTACGTCGTATATACGACATTTTCCACACGGTTGTTGATATACGGAATCCCTAAAGTTAATACTGTAGTCACAATCATTCCTAGACAGACCGAATAATAAGGACAGGAAGCTGTATGCATATTGGCGGCAGACTAGAGTACAGTATATATATATATATATATATATATATATATATATATATATATATATATATATATATATATATATATATATAGAACTATTACCCTATAGCTAGCTACAAAATAACTTATTTTGTAGTCACTTTGAGTTACGATAATTGTTATGCTAATTAATGAGATTATAGTAACTCCTTACTATATGATTTACTATAACATTATGGTAAATATTCCCATGTGTTATAGTAATTCAACTATCGTAAATATATACTGACATTATCGTAAATTAGTATATGAAATTATCGTAAATAGAAGTGGCTACAAAATAATTTATTTTGTAGCTAGCTATAGAGTATACTCTCCCTATATATAGAACTATATATATATATATATATATATATATATATATATATATATATATATATATATATATATATATAGCACTTGCACGACCATTAATATAATCTAGATAACATTTCAGCCAATTTGCAGTGCATATATATAAGTCATCAGCCGGGCATTGCACCGATATTCACTAACTAAACTTTGAAACCATTATAATTCCACAAATAATGATGAAACATGAAGTTCATCATGCACGTTGTTAAGGAGTAGTAATTCACACACACACACACAAAAAAAACATAAAAAACATAAACAGAAAACTAGCCAGATGATCGAGTTGCGTGTGGAGCAATTTACGCGCCATCTCACATGACATCTTGTCTTGCATATATTTGAGAGTTCAGAGAACAGCCAAAAATGAAACTAATATAAAGGCCCTGTTCGGCAGGCTGTTTTTTTGGCTTATAAGCCGGCTGTGGCTGATTTGCTGTGAGAGAAAAACACTGTTCCACGGCTGTGGCGCTGTGGCAGAGAACGCATTGCATCATGGTGGGTTCTCGGCGACGGCTAAGCGGCGGCGGCTATCTACGATCATCGCAGCTTCTTGTCGTATATGGGTTTGATAGTGTAACCACTAATTGAGCATTGCCATAGGGACCAGCTAATCAGGCAGCTCATGAGTCAGCTAAGGAGAATTGAAGCTTTTTATTCGAAAATTTCTTGTATCTGGGTTGATGCATGAACCCAGGAGTTTCATTCCGAACACGCTGTAATGATGTAACTGTTTTATCAGACCAATAAAACTCACGGAATGGTATTTCAAAAAGAAGAAATCTTTAATACTCTTATAGCAAATTAAAGATCCATTTTAAAACAGCAACTAAAGATAGGGTTCATTAAGCATCTCCAACAAGTCGTTTTCTAAATGTAAATTCGGCTATTGTTAAAGGAAAAACGTCTTCAACAAACTCTGTAAATGACTCTTTAAATTTAGTAGCTCTCCATTCCACCTCATTCGCTCTCTACTTTTGTTGTTCATCTGTGATCAATGTTATCGGGCCGGTTGACCTACTAGGCTAATCGGGCTAGGCCAGGTACGGCTAAGTGTCCATAGTGTCATGCTTAGGATCGCTGTTGAGCCCGGGTGTCAGAGGCACAGAGCATGGCATATTTGGCTAATTGTGTACCCCTTAGTGACATGCTTAAACGAGCTAGTCTCTCATTGGACCGTACGTCCGTACCACCCATTTGACCATCTAAAAGTGGCTGCAAATCCGCGGCAGCTACGAGCCAACAACCCCCGGCGCTAGCTACGGTGTTTCTGGCGATGCTTTGGCGCTTGGCCAAATAGGCCTTGCCCTCGGAGTCAGCATCATTGGCCAATGGTCATATCATATGAGCCCTGCCCACACTCCGCTGCTCGCCCGGCCGCATGCCCGCCCGTTGATGCGCCCGGACTCCCATGGCTACTAGCTTGATGTGCCTGCCCGCACTGCGCTGCTTACCCACCTGCCTATTGCTACGCCTGCTCGCTCGCCCGCCTGCTCGCTCGCTCGTGCCTGTTGCTGTACGCCCACCTCGCTTCCCGCTAAACATGGGGACCGCTTCTGCCCGCGCCTGCTTCTCGAGCCTGCTCATGAAACACTTGCAATATGAAGAATTTGTTGCAACATACGTTTGAAATAGATAAAACAATTTGGACCATATGCTTGCAACATATGTGTATAGCCACTGCAACAAATGCAATGTCCAGATAAAACACTTGCAGCATACGTTTGAAACAGCCAAAATATTTGGAAACATACACTTAAAACATACGCTAATAATTTCAACATGTTCAACATCCCGATCTACTTCAACTTGCAACATCCAAATGAAACACATGCAACATACGTCAGTAACAGTTAAAACGCTTGCAACATATGTCTGAAACGCTTGTAAAAACATCTTGAAACATTTGAAAACCATTTCAAATATACGTAATAGTGTACAACCATTGTAACATATGCAACGTTCCGATCTACTTTTGCAACATCCTTATGAAACACTTGCAATATACCTCTAAAGAATTTGAAATATACGCTTGCAATATGCACCGTATCCCGCCGCAGCCTCCTCCAACGTCTGCACCGGGGCGCCGCAGCCGTAGAAGGAGGCGAGGCCGGAGGGCTTCTGCACCTCGGCCCGACACTTCTCCATGCGCAGCGGCCTCAGTGGCTAACTAGCGGCCGAGGGAGCAGTCACCACGCGTAGGCGAGAGCAGGAGTACTGGGGCGGCGCGGCGCTGCAGGAGAAGGAGCAGGCGTGGTAACCGTCGACGGCGGAGCGGACCGCAAAGCAAGAGCAGTGGTAGGAGCAGCGGGGCAGGCGACGGAGTGCAGGAGGAGGCGGGGTGACCGTCGATGGCGGAGCAGGTCTTTCGTCTCCTTCTCCTTTCCTTATCCAACCGGTGTAACGGAAGAGACGGACGCGGACACCATAATAAAAAAACAAATGAGCGCAGAGCAAAGGTCTATTTGGGATAGTCTGCAGGCCCACGAAGGGGTGTCCGGACAGACGAACGCCTTGCACATAGCATTTCTGTATGACAAACGGCTAGAGTTAAGTGCTCTGATCTCTTTCCATGAAATAATCTAAACCAATTTTGACCCTTCACTATTATATTTACGGGAAAATTGCAGCTGCCGCTGCCATTGTTAATCGCCTCCGTTCTCATTAAAGATAATAATGTTCACAAGAAATATTTCTGTTGATTTAGGAGGATCGTCTCAGGGTCATATGCAAAGTGTCGACACTGGCCAACTAAAATCCAACAGAACCTTTGTGTGTTGAACCGAGTCTACTGACTCCAATGGAAGCCCAAGGTCCAAGCGATCAAAATTTTCATTCGGTGACTTGAAACTTGTTTAGATCTTGACCGGTTTGCAATTTTGTACGGAGATTTTCTGGAGGAGATTGCAAGAAATGGGGAACAAGAAGAGAAGAACACGGCAGGGGCTCCGTCATGAAGATGATTCAGATAACTAAAGGGTTCAGAATTTAGTTAAAAAAAATGTCACGCCGGTTCATAATATCTCAGTGCGCGCAAACACACGCAGAGCGAGGCCCAATTTCGAGCGCATGGGCCGGGTCATACAAACATGACCTCCGCCGTTCAGCCCATCGTAGCTAGCTTCTGAGTTCTGACCTGATTACTGAATTTCACCATTCGGTAATCCTTCACGTAGCAATTCCATGATGAAGCATATTTCATGGTAGATTAAACTAATTTGGTACTGTAATTTTTTGTGTCTTTTCTATAAATTCGGCTAAAGTTAAAATATCTTTTGACTTGACACAAAAACTAAATCGACATGGTAATAATTCCCTTGTTTCGAGCCTTCTATAACGTGTCACTCGTGTGAGGAATATTCTAATTTTATTGCGGTGAGACAAGTTAACAATTTGACAAATAAATGTTAAATAAGAAAAATAATAAAGAGCAGTACAACTAATCCGAATCAAAAGAACGGATAGAACAGGGAAAACATATAGTATAAGCTTATGCTCAGCTTGATGTGTAGGCATTATTGCACTGGGCACCTCTTTCTCCGATTTCCATTTTTGTAGGTACGGCAGCTGGCTTAGTATAGGCGGTGGTTGACGACGCTGCACTTCTTCCTGATCTCGCCCTTGCTTCCGGCTGGCATGGGCAGCTTGCTGAGCTTGAGCAGCGAATCGGAGAAGTCCTCGTCCCATAGCGTGCCGTTGTCGCGGTACTCGACGACGTGGCCGAACGCCTCCTTGTGCGTGAGCAGCGTCCAGTCGGAGTGGAAGGTGACGATCTTGGCGAGGTTGTTGTGGTAGAAGGAGTTGTCCAGGAAGTCGGGGACCTTGCGCACCCGGCTGGTGAACCCCGGCGTGAACCTCGCCACCACGCCGTAGTCCTCGTCGCGGACGTTGTTGTCCACGGCCGGGTCGGATCCCTGGGAGCACTTGTAGTTGAGCAGGTCGCGGTACGCCGGGTTGATCTGGCTCGACGGCTCGGAGAGGCGCCCCGTGAAGGAGGAGCAGTGGCCCTGGCCGATGGAGTGCGCCCCGGTGAGGATGACGAGCTCCTCCACGCTGAAGTTCTTCTTGGCGAAGTTGTCGATGAGCTGCTGCACGTCGTGGGTGGAGTCCGGGAGCTCCGCCTGGGCCTCCTCGGCCTTGGAGACGAAGCCGTCCAGGCGGCCGGCGGGGACGGCGAAGTGGACATGGCCGTTGCTGAGGACGCTGGCCGCGTCGCGGGCGGCGTAGATGAGGATGTCGGAGCAGGAGACCACGCCGGGGCACCGCTTCTCGACGGCGGCCTTGATCTCCTCCAGGAGGTCGAAGGCGGCGAGGCCGATGTTCACCCGCGCCTCCTTCTCCGGGTGAGGGTTGTCGGAGGAAGCGTCCAGGAGGACAGAACCATCGCACCCCTGCATGGATGTCCAGTTTAATTAGTTATTTAGTTTAATTACCGTCAAGTAGTTATACATGCATTTCACGCTACACACTTTACTACAATAAATATAATCAGCAGACGTTCATGTGCGTGCTTACCCTGACGAAGCAGTCATGGAAGAGGAGGCGGACGAGAGCGGCGCCGGTGCGGCGGTTGGCCTTGAGCGCCCTGACGACGTGCCACTTCACCACGTTCTCCACGCCCTTGCACTTCTTGCTGTAGTACCCGACCTCCAGCTCTTTGGCCTGCGCCGACGGCAAGGTGGCGAGGAGCACCGCCGCCTGGACAGCCACAAGCGCGCAGAGGACTGCCGCCGAGAGCTTCATTTTTCTTTTCTGAAGCTCGATCGGCTAAGCCGGGTGGCTAGCTGATGAGCAAGAGACGGATATGGCTGTGCACTGTGATGTTGTGCTTTGGAGCTGGGCCTGCAGGGGTATATATATTGCCGGGTTTGGCCAGTAGTTTAACGGTTAATGATTGAGCTTGCCGCCGATAATGAGATGGGAGAGCGTAGGGAGGGAACGTGGTCGCCTTGCGACTTCTTTGCTGAATCACAATGTGCCCATAATGTTAGCTTCATAATATAGTGCGTACCTAAGTTTAGGTGTGCTGCGGGCTGACCTGGTTAAACGTGCTATTATAGGCTGATATATACAGCCAAATAGAGCTGTCATCTAAAACTCAATGTTCTTCCTGTTTTCCAGGCCTCCTTAGCTGTTAGTCTGTTAGGCTAGGCCTGACTCTAGTGTCTTCACCGTGCATATATCCAAACAATTTACTTCTCTTCCCATAGATGACATTTTGTCCACGTAGTGAATAATTCACGATCAGATGGTCAGTGACACTGACCTAAAATTTATTTTATTAGAAGGCAATCTATTTTATTTACATGGGCGGTACAATGTGTGTCTCCAAAAAATACCAGTGAATTTCAGGGAAAATAGGCTATTTATAGAGACATTTTAATAAGCAACCACCTATGTAAAAGGCGGGTGTTGTAAATACTTGATTTATAGAGGCAAGCTTTTTATGATGTCCGACTCTGTACCTAGGGAACCAAGCATATAGGGCCAGTACTACCACCTTTATAAACTGTTTGACCGTCTCTGAAGAACCTTTTCATAATAGTTTGTGTAACACATTCATGTAGGAGTAGATACAACAATAACGTTGTGTAACTCAGGGATTTGAGCTAGGGCAGGCTCAATAAATATTATTGACTTGGATGTAAACTTACACATGACACATGGATGCTAGGTACGCATGAAAAATAGATTTAGTGCTACACCATCAAAACCGTATTATTGTATGGTCGCACGTACCAGTTGTTTTCGATTACTGTGAGCCCTCGATCGAACACCTACCATACATATGCACATCAGCACATCCAAATAAGGCATCACCTAACGTGTTCAACAACCCTAGCTATCGCGGAGAGTACGCGTAAAATTTATTCTTAATTTCAGGGAGAAAGGTAGCTAGCGTGGAGAACGAAGGTGTGTCGTTGGTGTGTTGCTAGCAGCATATGAATCGTTCAAAGAAGAGCCAGTACGACACGTTGGCGCCTGTCACATCCCAGTTTGTTAGCGCTAACTGGGAGTTGGTTGGTCCATCCGTGATGCGTAGACTGCTACTCTGATCTCGCGCGCGGTCTTCGCAAAAGCCCAAAGTGCTTTTCGTATATCTATCCATGCCGCTGTCAGTGTCAGGCAGCACGGCGGCCTCATCACCGTTATGAAAATGGAAACTTGGATCGAAAAGCTAGCCGGGGACATATTTTATTTGTTTGGACCATTGCACCAACTCCCATATATGCTCGTTCACCTGTTGTCGTTTGTGTTAAATGATTTCAGCAAAATGCAGAAATTATTATTAAAGTTACGTCCTAGTAGTATATATATCGCTTAGAGCTTGATTTTGCTAGTTTAATTGTCTTCTCAGAAATCACTCTTCGGAACCATTCCACACGTAGATCATCACTTCACCTTCCCGAGATGCCTCCCTCCCCCTTCCCCTTCCCCTCCCCCAACCCCAGCCCGCCGGTCGCCCAGCCGGCACCGCCGGCCACCAGCGAGCCCTT
This sequence comes from Saccharum spontaneum, assembly GCA_022457205.1. Lineage (NCBI taxonomy): Eukaryota > Viridiplantae > Streptophyta > Magnoliopsida > Poales > Poaceae > Saccharum > Saccharum spontaneum. The sequence goes on along the minus strand of CM039589.1, from coordinate 23,984,090 downwards.
TCTCAGCCCCAGCCCGCCGGTTGCCACTTAGGCACCGCCGGCCACCCACCCTTCCTCCACTTCCGCCTCAGGTAAGCAGGGTACCCCCTCTCTGCTCTCGCGGCGCCTTTCGTACCCGCTGGTTCCCCGGGGAGGTCGAAGGCCATGCGATGGTCGGAGGAGTCTGAGCTCTCGGATTCGGACTACGACACCACCCCCGTGCCCTCCTTCGCGGATGTCGTCTGTCGGGGTTCCTCGGTCCCTGAGGGCATCCCTCGGACCGAGGTCGAGCCACCGGCGGAGGCAACACTAGAGCCTGTCGCGGAGGGGACTACCGGGCGGAAGAGGCGCCGACGCTGGAGGAAGCACCGAGCGCAGGCCCGGGGTGCCGACGGTCAGGGCGGAGCTGATTCTGGCACGCGGAGGCCTGTCCACCTCCGTCTGGGGGAGCGCGTGGACGACGACGGGCGGCCCGTCCACCAGCGACAGGGCGACCGGGCTGCGATGTCTCGCGGAAGGAACGCTCGTGTCCCCGTCCACTGGTCCAAGAAGGTGGGAGCATCATGTCCAGCCGACTTCCGACCACTAACCATGATCCACAGTTTCACAAAGTTGTTCTCGAAGATCTTGGCGCTACGGCTGGCTCCAAAACTCGACATGCTCATCGACAAAAATCAGAACGCATTCATCCGGGAACGAACTATTCAGGACAACTTCAAATATATCCAGCGAGCATCCGTCCCAATCCGAAAGAAAAAGGTGCCCATGCTGCTCCTCAAGTTGGACATATCCAAAGCCTTTGATACCCTGTCATGGCCCTTCCTGCTGGAGTTGATGAGGGCTATGGGGTTCAGTGAAAGGTGTTGCAGCTGGATTGCGGCTCTACTCTCCACGGCGACATCGAGGATCATTTTGAATGGGCACCAAGGACCACCAATCAGGCATCTGAGAGATGTGCGACAGGGGGACTCCCTATCCCCGATGCTATTTATCATAGCCATGGACATCCTTCATCGGCTATTTGCTAAGGCCAGCAGGGACGGGGTGTTGCGCCCAATTCCGCTGCAGGAGATAAAATTCTAGTGCAGTCTTTATGCGGACGACGTGATCATATTCATCAGACCAATAGTCCAGGAGGCGAGGGTGGTCAAGGAGATCCTCCGTGTGTTTGGGGAGGCTTTGGGTTTGGAAACCAATCTGTCCAAATGCTCCATTACTCCTATCTTTGGAGGCGACGAGGTGATGGAGGACATCGTCAATATACCCGGCTGCCAAGTCCAGGAGTTCCCGATACGATACCTAGGACTGCCGTTGAGCACCAAGAAGCCGGCCAAGGCGCAAGCTGCCTCCCTCACACGGTTCACTAATGGCGCGAAGCGGCCGGCTACTGTGGATCAAGTCCGTGCTTCAAGCAGTGTCGATCTACTCTATGATGGCTAACATGCTCCCTCCATGGGCCATCAAGGAAATTGACGCAATTTGCAGAAAATTCCTATGTGTGGGCAAGGATGAATCGGTCAGCGACAAATGCTTGGTGGCCTGGAAGACAGCCTGTAGACCGACCGAGCTTAGTGGACTTGGGATCACGGACTTGAGACTTGCCGGGTACATGCTCCAATCTTGGTGGTTGTGGCTTCAGAAGACAGACAGTGCGAGAGCATGGAGTGACCTACCGCTTAACGTGGACAGCGAGGTTCAAGCGTTCTTCCAGTCCTTGGCGTTCACGGAGGTGGGGGACAGCACCAACTCCTTGTTCTGGGATGACCGCTGGATTAACCAAACAGCACCATATGACATGGCCCCCGACCTGGTGCGCCTAGTGTCCAGGCAGACCAGAGCTTGCTTGACTGTGCGCCAGGGGATCAACAACAGGAACTGGACACGGGGGATCACCGGTAGCATGTCCATGGCCGCCATCGCCGAGTTCCTTGATCTTTGGGAAGCCACGGCAGGAATTACACTGCGGGACCTGCTGGGCCGGATAGTGTGGCGCTGCCTGATGGAACCTACAGTGCGAAATCTGCCTACAAAATGCTTCACATCGGAGCAATTCTGTTCCGTGGACACACAATGATCTGGAAGACTTAGGCGCCGCTGAAGGTCAAGATCTTCCTCTAGCTATCCTTCCGCCGGCGCCACTGGACAAACGACCGACGAGCTAGGCACGGGCTCGAGGCCAGGGACGAGTGTTACCTCTGCGACTAGTCTTTCGAAACGATTGATCACATCCTATGCGGATGCCTGCTCACAAGAGGTATGGTTTCACCTATGCCAGGCGCTTGGACGGCCATTGCCTGCCGCAGCAAACACGGTTCTAGGTTCGTGGACAAGGCTGAGGGCTGGATGGCAAGGAAACCAAAGAAAGGGCGTCGATTCCCTTTTCGCGTTAACCTCCTGGACCCTCTGGAAGGAGCGGAATGTGCGATGTTTTAGGAGCGCCACGAGCACAGTACCAGAGCTGCTGATGATTATCAAAGCTCAAGCGGAACAATGGGCTCAGGCGGGTGCCAAGAATCTATGGAGTTTAGCTTGGGGGTAGCTTGCTACCAACCGAGATCTTCAATGTAACCTATTCGCCCCGCCGGCCAAGGCCGGTATATTGTACTTAAACTGCTTCCTTCTTAATACAAAGATACGCAATTCTCTTGCGTATTCGAGAAAAAAAAGAACATTCCACATAATGAACCTTTTTATTAGAATGATGAATTAAGTCTTTTTAGAGGAATAACAATATTTTTGAGAGGAATAAACTTGTTTCATGTTAGAACAAAAACGTGATCAAATATAGTAATAACCTGATACAGGTTTTTGCTGCGATAGTTATGGTGTTCGTTCGTTGCTGCCAAGTATAAACTATGCCATGCATGGTTTCTGTCAAATTTCATACAGTAACACGCATGTAGCGGATGATTACATATCTAGTTGTAAGCGCAGGACAGCCGTCGCTGTACGTTCTGCACTCAAAATTAATAACAGCTGTGCAGTTTTTAATTAATTTTACCCCTTAGCCATGCTAATGAGTGGGAATAATTGGGGGAAGTGTTGCTACCAAGCTTAATTTATTTTAATTAAAAGGTTGGCACCCTCCAGACCAAAATAAGTTTTTTTATATAAAAACCCAGCTTCCATTGAAATGGTATGCTCGTAGACTAACCCAAAAAACCTTGTCAACCTAAAACTCAGCTTCTCATCCGTACTTGTTTTTTCTTATATAAGGATCCAGCTGGATCCCCAACTTTCGTGATGTGCTTTGTTGACGATTAATTCTTTATGGGTGCTAGTCGACTACAAAAGGTCTATATGGAATTTAGAAATTTAGGAAAATGAATATATTTGAATTTCAAGTTCAAAGTATATATACACATAATCAATCTGCTGGCACAAAATCACAACCAGTAACTCTCCCTGGCTCAGTCTCCAGTGCTACATTTGTACAGATCTTTTCTTTTCTAAATAAAAGCTTTTTCCCGCTATAATTTGAAGCCGCTAGCTAGCTGTTGATGTGCGTCCGACGATTGTGACAAACATACGCGGGTGCCTCCCCACTTCCAAATGTATACGGTTCCATGGTCAACAACTACAATCTAACATGCATGGAGGCCGGTTTGGTGGTTTTAAATTGCATTGGCTAAACAATTGTTGCATATTATTTTTTGAAAGAGAATTAATTGTTGCATATTACTATGAACGACTGTGTTGCATGTTTTAGCTAGCTAGCTACCTCCAAGGTGTACTGTACAGTAGTGTATGATGATTTGCACGATCGATCGATGTGGGATGGACTGTGGCGCACATGCAAGCCAAAAACTAGGTGCTCTGAATCATGACGTTTCGGTCCATGAGGGGATGCGGTGGGCCGGGTACGTCGTATATACGACATTTTCCACACGGTTGTTGATATACGGAATCCCTAAAGTTAATACTGTAGTCACAATCATTCCTAGACAGACCGAATAATAAGGACAGGAAGCTGTATGCATATTGGCGTCTGACTAGAATACAGTAATATATATATATATAGCACTTGCACGACCATTAATATAATCTAGATAACATTTCAGCCAATTTGCAGTGCATATATATAAGTCGTCATCAGCCGGGCATTGCACGCGATATTCACTAACTAAACTTTGAAACCATTATAATTCCACAAATGATGATGAAACATGAAGTTCATCATGCACGTTGTAGTAATTCACACACACACACACACAAAACATAAACAGAAAACTAGCCAGATGATCGAGTTGCGTGTGGAGCAAAACCATCCTTTGTAGTCCTGCCCCTAGGGGATGCGCCGACTCTTTCCCTCTCGCCGACTCATGACGGCGACTAGGGTTTGACGTAAGGGAGCGCCTGAGGAAGTCCGACTTCCTCACGTTAGGGGGAGTCCTGCTTCTCCCTGTTTGGGTTACTTGTTACGTGATTCCATCCTTCGGTACTGGGAGGTTTTTGACGAGGTTTTCTTGTTACGCTCTCACATAGCGGTCTCATCTAGGGTTTTGAGTTCTGCTCTTCCACAACGAAGGGGGTGATCAGGGGGATCTTTGGTGATCTTTCCCATCTGAATTCGTTTGTGGAGACGATTCTCTTGACCATGGCCGCTGTGGTGAAGGCAGGAGTTGGTGCTCGTGTGGATAAAGATGCGCTAGAGGCGGGTGGCGCCATGGATGAGGATGAGATTGGAGACCAGGGACTGCTATCTGAGGAAGAGGATGACAACTCACCGCCGATCGTCCTCGACTTCGATGCGGCGGGTTCCGTAGCAGGCCATCAGTTTGTGATCCTCGGCCGATTCCTGTCGGTACGTGGATACAGCTTCATGGGGTTGTTTGATGCCATGAAGAATGCCTGGCGTTTAACGTATGCCCCGGATGTAAAGAGGCTTAGGGACAATCGGTTCCTTATTGAGTTGAGATCGGAAGGAGACAAGAACTATGTGCTACAGGGAGGGCCATGGATCTACCGTGGGGATCCTCTTCTCGTTGCTGATTATGATGGTAAGCTTCGTCCTTCGGATGTTGTGTTAAATTGGATGCCTATGTGGATACAGATAGAGGACATGCCTCTGAATCTGATGAACGAGGGGACTGGTCAGATTCTAGGGAGCAATGTTGGTAAAGTTGTGGCTGTTGGTAGAGACTCTAAAGGGCGTTTTTGGGATGATCATATGCGTATTAGGGTTCTCTTGCCTGTGGACAAGGCCTTAACGAGGTGGTTGAAGGTGAAAGATGAAAAAACTGGAGATACGTTGAGGCACCATGTCAAGTATGAGAGAATTCTAAAATTTTGCAGATATTGTGGTCATGTGGGGCATGTGGAGAAGGATTGCTTGCTTCCGGAAAAGGAATGAAAAGTGAGATTCGGGCTGCATCTACGTGCTTCCCTGAAAAAGAAGTTTGTGACTCCGAATCCGGAACGACAAGGCACATTGGCAAAAAGAAATCTGAATTTTGATGATCAGGATGATAATAGGAGGCGGGGTGGGAATCAGGAGAAGAAAAGAGAGGGGGATACGGAGAAAAAGCAAAGTGAGGTGAGCAAGCATGCTGCCCCTGAAGCCAATGATGGGGCCGGTAAAACTAGTGTTGATGCGGCCAAGGACATTACTCAAAAGGTGCTTGCCTTGGGAATCGATACTCCCTCGGTGCTTCCCCGTTTGCTGTTTCAGGGTGGTTTGCAGGCACCTGCAGGTGGTGCACGTGGTGAGGAAGTGGGTGATAATGGGCTGGAGCCGCTGGCTCCCGTTAAATCAATCCTTCATGAAAAGGTGGCTGCGGTGGCGTGTGATGTTGCTAGGGAGTGGGAGAAGCGGATGATCGACTCTAGGCACCCAAAGGTTCAGTGTCATTTCAACTCAAGTCATTGTTCCTCGTCTGAAAATTTTCAGTTGCCGGTGGGTGCAGGGAATGGGACTGATGTGGCCCTGGATACAATTTCATCAGAAGTTCGTAGAGTGAGTGCTGAGTGTCCTACTATATCTGCCGGAGAAGCTGAGCGGCTTGTTGCAGTTTGTCGGGGTGACCACCTTGATCCCGAGTTGCGGGAAATTGTTCAGCGTAGCGCTGCAGTTCTGAAACAAAACCTGGGTATCCTTGGTAAACGTCGCGAGTTGGAGATCAATGTTATAGACCAAGATCTCAGTGCGAATTCGGAAGTGCTGGATGTCTCTAGCAAACGGAGAAAGGTTCATGATGATGCAGAAATTGGGAGCAGGAAGGGTGATGATGTGCTGCTGTCTATCAACCTGACGGGTCCTCATGGCGAGGCCCGTCAGGAGCAATGAATCTTTTTAGCTGGAACTGCCAAGGGTTGGGACTCCCTCGGACAGTTCAAGAGCTTGTTGCTCTTGTTAGAGCAAAAAGTCCCATGCTAGTCTTCTTATCGGAGACTCGCATGAAAGGTAGAAGAGTGAAAAATCTGAGATGGAGATTGGGTTTGAAAAACTATATAACAGTGGATAGTGTTAGAAGTGGGGGAGGTTTAGCCTTGTTTTGGCATGAGTCGGTGGATGTTTCTTTGATTGAAAAGCACCAAAGATATATCGATGTTCATGTTAGAGAATCTCCTTCAGAGCCACGAACCCGTGTTACTTTTGTATATGGAGAACCGAGGACTGACCAAAGACATATCATGTGGGAGTTACTCAGGCGTTTGCGAGGCAGATCCATGGAACCGTGGTTGGCTATAGGGGATTTCAATGAGGCAATGTGGGGTTATGAACATTTTTCTGCATGTCCAAGACCTGAACGTCAGATGGTTGCTTTCAGAGATGCCCTTGCTGACTGCGAACTCACAGATCTGGGCTTCACAGGTCTGCCTTACACCTATGATAATGGGCGTGGAGAAAATGCAAACGTGAAGGTGAGGTTGGACAGGGCTGTAGCTTGTCCGGAGTGGCGGGATCTGTTCGGTGATGCTGTGCTTCACCACCTAGTGTCATCTCGTTCAGATCACTGCCCACTCTTTCTGGAGATTAAAAAGGAGAGCTAGGAACGACATAAACCAAGAATTTTCCGTTATGAAATTATGTGGGAACGGCTTGAGTCCTTAGCTGTGGAGATCAAGAACGCGTGGTGCACTGATGCAAGCAGAGAAGGGCTGGGTGGTGTGGTTGCTGCCCTGAAACGCGTGCAATGCGCTCTACGATCTTGGAGTAAGCAGCATTTCGGTATGGTAACCAAGGAGTTGGAGGAATTAAGAGCAAGTCTACAAGAGGCGAAAAATGACCCCTCTTGCTGCAATCGTGAGGTGCGTCGAATTACTGACCGCATGGATGAACTTTTGTACAGAGAAGAGATGATGTGGCTTCAGCGCTCTCGGATTTAATGGTTGAAGGAGGGTGATCAAAATAATAGTTATTTTCATAAGCAAGCTGTCTGGCGAGCACGCAAAAATAAAATCAAGAAGCTAAAGGATCAGGAAGGAAATTGGTGTGATGATCCTAGACAGATGCAGCATATGGCGTCCAAGTTTTTCGGTGATCTCTACACAGCTGATCCAAATGTGGTGCCTAATGAGCTCATTAACCTCATCGAGCCGAAGATTACGAACAACATGAATCATGATCTGTGCCAGGAATTTTCTCCAGAAGAGATAGCTGATGCTTTATTTCAGATGGGTCCGTTAAAGGCCCCAGGCCCTGATGGTTTCCCGGCAAGATTTTTTCAGAGGCATTGGGAGGTAGTCAAGGAGGATGTGGTTGCTGCTGTTAAAGGGCTTTTCAGGGATGGTTATCTTCCTCCAGGGGTAAACGATACAGCTATTGGTCTTATTCCAAAAAGTTTAGATCCTGTGGAGCTTAAAGATTTCAGGCCGATTAGCCTTTGTAATGTGATTTACAAGGTTATCTCGAAATATTTGGTTAATCGGCTCAGACCTTTTTTGGACAGCATCATATCTGAGGAGCAAAGCGCGTTTGTGCCAGGTAGATTAATTACAGACAATGCTTTAATCGCGTTTGAATGTGTGCATGCTATTCAGAAAGACAGAGGCAAGGATTTTTGTGCGTATAAGCTGGATTTGTCGAAGGCGTATGACCGGGTGGATTGGGGATTTTTACAAAGCTTGATGGAGAAGCTGGGCTTTCAAAGTCGATGGGTGCAGTGGATCATGTCTTGTGTTTCCTCTGTACGCTATTCGGTTCGCTTCAATGGGTTGCCTTCGCAGCCCTTCTCCCCTACACGTGGTCTACGACAAGGTGATCCGCTTTCACCATACTTATTCTTGCTTGTGGCTGACGGTTTATCTACACTTTTGAAGCACAATGAGCAACTAAGAAATATTGATGGTGTTAAGGTGTGCCAGAGGGCACCGAGTGTGTCTCATTTGCTATTCGCGGATGATAGCCTTTTATTCTTCAGAGCCAATGTGCAACATGCGCTGGTTGTTAAGAATGCTATCTCTACTTTCGAGCGATGTTCAGGCCAGCTTCTCAGTCCAAACAAGTGTTCCCTGTTAATTAATGAGAACTGTGATCAGCAGAATGCAAATCAAGTGCGCCTGACGCTAGGGGTGGAAAAACTGGATTTTGAAGCAAAATATTTGGGCCTCCCGACCCCGTGCGAAAGGGTCCGACGAGGACTATTTCAACCCCTGGAGGAACGTTTTCATAAGAGGATGGTAGCGTGGAAGGAAAAATTCTTGTCTGCTGCAGGGAAGGAAGTTTTGATAAAATCGGTTGCCCAGGCCTTGCCTATTTATGTTATGAGTGTCTTCAAATTGCCTCTTACATTGTGTGATGAGCTCATGAAGCAAATACGTGCTTTCTGGTGGGGTGCTGAAAATGGAAGAAGGAAGATGCAATGGATCTCGTGGGAGAAAATGTTAATGCCAAAGGGATTTGGTGGAATGGGGTTCAGGGACCTGAGGCTTGTTAATCAAGCGATGCTTGCCCGCCAGGCATGGAGATTGCTAGCCTTCCCTGATAGCCTTTGTGCTAGAGTTCTTAAAGTTAAGTATTTTCCTGAGGGCAAATTGCTAGACACGGTTCCTGTGGGAGAGGCATCCCAGACGTGGAGAGCAATTGAGTACGGACTAGAATTGTTGAAGCTCGGTGTTATCAAGAGGATAGGTGATGGTCGATCAACTCAAATTTGGCGTGACAATTGGCTGCCGAGAGGCCATGGCCTGAAACCAATTGGTCCAAAGCGAGCATGCATAATGCGTTGGGTGCACCACCTGATTGATAATGGTTCTTGGGATGAAACAGCCGTACGCAGGTATTTTTATCCTTGTGATGCTTCAGAGATTTTCAAGATCAAGTTGCTTCCATCTAGTACTCCTGATTTTGTTGCTTGGCATTAAGAGAAAAATGGATTATTCTCTGTCCGAAGTGCATATAGGCTTGCTGTCTGGAACCAGTATGGTGTTGGCCAGATTGGTAGCAGCTCAGTTTCAGAGCAGGGTCGGGTGGCATGGAAGAAGGTATGGAGTGTTAAAGTCCCCTCTAAGGTTAATGTTTTTATCTGGAAAATTGTCAACAATGGTTTGCCTACTCGTGTCAATAAGAAATATCGTCATCTTGAGCAAGAGGATATTTGTGAGTTGTGTGGATTGCAAGCTGAAGATGCCTACCATGCAGTCATCAGATGCCCCCATGCTGCTGCACTCCGGTTGGCAATGAGAGACTACTGCTCGCTGCCTCCTGAGCAGGATCTCATTTGGTCAGGGCCAGAGTGGCTGCTACAGATTGTTCTCAACTATCCCATGGAGGTATTGACCAGCTTCTTTTTGCTACTCTGGCACACTCGGAACATTCGGAATAAAATTAAACATGAGGAGGCTTCAGTTTGCATTGGGAGCTCTGTTATTTTCTTGAACCGTTATATGCACTCACTGTTCACTATCTGGCAACAGGGAGACCCTCTAGATAACAAAGGCAAACGCAGTTTGATTCCGGGCATGTGTAAAAGGAAGGATCCGGCAGCGAACCGGGTTAAGAAGAAATGGTGTACCCCACCCCTGGGTACTTTCAAAATCAATGTTGATGCTGCTTTCAATTTGCAGTCTGGCGAAGCTGCGATTGGAGTGGTAATTAGAGATTGGGTCGGAGACTTGAAACTAACTGCCTGGCGTGTCATATTCCATTGCAGGGATGCCGAGGAAGCTGAAGCGCGTGCTTGCCTGGAAGGTGTTCATCTGGCGCATAGATGGCCGGAGGTCCCGATGGTTCTGGAATCAGATTGCCATTCGGTGGTCACCAAACTCAATGAAAGCACCCGTGATCGTTCGTCGATTTGGCAACTCATTGAAGATGCGCGCGAGGTTGGGGGGCAACTAAGTAGAATTCAATTTTCTCAGATTAGTAGAACCCAGAATAATTTGGCGCATCTTTTGGTGCAGTTTGCTATTAGGTCTAGGGAGTGTCAGGTGTTTTTTTCTTGTTTTCCAGAGTGGATTGCCACTCTCTCTTGTAAAGACATTGCTTAAATTTTAATAAAGTTGCTGTTTCGCAAAAAAAAAAGAGTTGCGTGTGGAGCAATTTACGCGCCATCTCACATGACATCTCGTCTTGCATATATTTGAGAGTTAAGAGAACAGCCAAAAATAAAACTTATATATATATATATATATATATATATATATATATATATATATATATATATATATATATATAGGGTTGGGCTATTGGGAGCCCAGGGCTACAAATAGGTATTGGAAGCCCTAGCCAGCCACCCCACCTAGCCCCCCGCGAAGCTGACGCGCGCGCAAGTGGAAGACCCCTGGGTACCTAAGGCCGCATAAAATCCTAGGTCAGGCTGCGCAGAAAGGTTTTTATTATGACAATGCTTAAAATCTAGTGGTTGCATGAATTAAAATCAATTCGTTACCGTATAAAAACCTCTTTGCAATCTGGACGTTACACCTGACAGCCGTTGACGCAGACTGACACATGCTGACATATGTCTGCATGCGTGCGTCCACTCCAATCTCTTTCATTTTTTCACAATAATTTCTCAACGAAATATCCGATTCAAAAACGGTTTTCACTATTGAACTCCTGACATTTTTTTGCACGATTCAAGATCCATTGTGAATATATTTTTGAAAAAAAAATAAAAATTCATAATTTTGCGCATTATGAGATATAATTTTATGCATCCGTCCATGAATAGATCTTGTGAGCGAGTGCATAGAAACCTAGAGACGACCACGCGTTTTTCAAAATTTAAAATTTGAATCATGATACGTAATGACCGATTGGATGCATAGAATCACTGGTCAAGATATGTTTTGACGTCGACGTTGAATATAAATTAGTAGTTGGTTGAATAAAAACTAATTTTGTTACCGCGTAAAAACATCTCCACATGGAGACGATCTTGTCTTCTTTGAAATTTGAATCCTGGCACATGATGGCCAATTAGGTGCATAGAATCAATGGTCTAAATCGCATAAATGTTTTTAGTGCCACATTGCATGCAAAATTAGTGGTTGAATAAATAAAAAATAATTTTACTGCTGCGTAAAAACCTCTTCACGAGATGGACATTCCACCTAGCATGAGATAGAAATTAGTAGTTTAATGAATAAAAAGTAAATTTGTTGCCGCATAAAAACAGTATAGAACTGCTCCAACAATGTATAGAAACTTATGCTCACAAGCACAAGAACACAAAAATGCATAGAACTGCTCCATTTGTGCATAGAAACTTATGCACATAAGCATAAGAACACAAAAAAACAACAAACAAAATGCAAATATTTTGTCGCGTCGCGCCGCGCCATTGTCGTTTTTCACCCCACCAACCGCCACCATTGATTTGTATCAGCGCTGCCACCGTGGACTACACGCCACCAACTACCACTGCTGCTTCGCACCAGTGCCACCGCCGTGGACGACGTCATGCAGCGGACCGCCACCGGAATGGATCTGAATGTGTAAAAACTTAATTCATTAAGCATAGAACCCACAAAGCATAAAAATCCAAAAACAAATGCACAAAAACCTATTCATTGCACATAATATCAAAGAAATGCATAAAAATCAAAACGAAAACATAGAAATCCTGCTTACCTGCATCGGTAGCTTTTCATTTCCTGCAAACCACCTATTCATCCAAGGCTGCAACCAAAAATCAAATAAAAACTTCATAGAAAAACAAGAAAGGCATAGAAACATGTTTTAGCAAGCAGAGAAACCTTACAACAACAAGAAAGGCGTAGAAATATGTTTTAGCATACGCAGAAACCTATTCGTGAAATTAATGTTAGCTAGGTTAATACAAAAACCACAACAACATAGTATATAAATCTAACTTGACAAGCATACAAAGCTAAGTGGAGGAAAGCAGTTGGAATGTACATCAAAATTCCAAAATTGTGTTAATCAATTGCATAGAAATATTTGTTTCTTATATAGAAAGCTCAGTGGGCAAAAGCAATTGGAACATAAATCAAAAATAAGAATCTATTGGATAGAACAATGTATAGAATTGTGTACCAACGATGTATAGAATTGCGTAGAAGTGTACAGATAATTGTTCCAACAATGTATGTCAAAGTGTTCTAACAATGCATAGAAATGTGCTTCAACAAATGTATAAAATGTGTAGAAGTGCATAGATAACAACTCCAACAATATATAGAAAATATGCTCCAATAATGTATAAAAGTTTGTTCCAGCAATGTATAGAATCATACCCCCTTAAAAAAAATTAAGACTTTAGTTTCATTGCACGTCATATCAAGAAGCATAAAAATAGTAATGAAACTAATATTAGCTACTTTAATGCATTCAAAAATTAAATATTTCAAATTCATTCACATTATACCAAGGATAAGCATAAAACATCTGCTTGAAGGCAAAGGTGTTAAGAATCACATAAAAGTTATCTCTCAGTAGTAAAGATGTTGATAGGCACAAAAATACATATGAAGCCATGCTTACTTGCATTGCTAGCTGTTCGTATTGCATAAAAATAGTTGCACAAAGGCATAAAAAATTCTGGAAACAACTGGGTTCGTCATCCAGTGCCGCTCTGGATCCTCGTCAGCCATCTGGAGGAGATGCAAGGAGGATGACACACATGCATAAAATGCTTTAGTGGCTTGAGTAGATTAAAAAAATCTTGAAATAAACACATGCATAAAAACAGAGGACCCTCACCTTCATCTGGAGGATAGCCACGTCATGGGGCGCCATGTGGGGTGGGCAGGCATCGCCATGGGGTGGGTCATACCACCACTAGGGATGCCGCGGCCGGGTGGACGGGAGACACCACCTCCCCTGCGCGATTCTGTATAGAAACATGCTTTATTAGACGTAAAAACCTTACAACTGCAAGAAAGGCATAGAAACGTGTTTTAGCAGGCGCAGAATCCTTACAACAGCAAGAAAAGGCACATAAATGTGTTTTTAGCATGCACATAAACCTATCGATGAAATTGGTGAAATTAATATCAGCTACATTAAAAATCATGGCTAAAAACTAGGAACATGCCTAACATGCTCCCCCTAAATCACCGAGCGAATGCATAGAAACACAGTAAGTACAAATGGAAGAATCCATTTCAACCATCCTACATCACAACAAAGGCATAGAAACATGTTTTAGCAGACGGAGAAACCTTACAACGGTAAGGCAAGAAACATATTTTATTTATTAGACGTAGAAAACATTACAACGGCTAGAAAGGCATAGAAACATGTTTTATCATGCGCAAAAACCTATTTGTGAAACTAATGTTAGCTACAATAACACACAAATCACAAACAACATAGCATATAAATCTAACTTGTCAAGCATAGAAAGCTCATTAGAGGGAAAGCAGTTGAAATATACATAAAAACAGTAATGATAAATTACAGAAAAGCATAAAAATAGTAATGATAAATTACAGAAAGCATAAAAACAGTAATGACAAATTACAGAAAATCATGGGAAAAGCATAAAAACAGTAATGACAAATTACAGAAAATTCTAAATAACAAAGCATAGAAACCGCAGTAGAAAGATACAAGCCAGCAAGGTCCACGGACATTGAATCATGCGTGCACATCAGACATATTCCACCACTAGAAACTACTATAAGAAGGGGAAAAGTGTTTTTCTACTTGCCTTCGTCGGCAGATACATATCTGCACGTACATGGCCACCAGGAGATCCTTAGCCATCAGCACACACCAAGACCGTGATGCCGCATCTCCTGCAGCCAAAAATCAGATGAAGAATTTTTTTTACAAATTCATTGTACATCGTATGAGAGAAAAGTATAAAAAATTTAAATCAAAACTGCATAGAAAATTTGCTTGCTTATCATTCAAAATTGTGATAGTACTCACCTAAATAATAGGTAATGTCTGAGCTAGCGAGTACTACTCACCGAAAGAATAGGTAATCCAAAGGGGCTACTAACCTCAGAATTGCATAAAAATCTACGAAGCAGAGAACCCACGAAGCATAAAAATCCAAAATCAATTGCATAAAAACTTGATTCATTAAACATAGAAGCCATGAAACTTAATTCATTAAGCACAGAAGCCACCGCTGATTCGCATCCCGCCGTTGCAGTTAAGCTATACATAGAAACTTATGCACGCAAGCGTAAGACCACAAAAACAGCGAACAAAAAACAAGAAAGAGGCATCGCTGCCATTGCCTCTAAAGAAAAGTCTAGCTTAATAATTAGAATTCAAATCAGAAGGTGATATTATCAATAAGCACTGCAGCTTCTAAAGAAAAGTCTTCTAATTCCGAATGCTAACAATTGAAGGTCCAAGAGCAAATATGATCGATGAATAGGAGAAAAGCTGCTCTATAAAAGTTTTTTAAGAACCTGAGGCTGAAGGTACGGCTGTGATAGCTACTAGGTGGTGTTTTCTTACATGTGTCATTTCTTTTTATAAGAAGTCAAATGATAATGGCTACCCCTCTCTCCATAAGATGCAGTACAATATTTAGCCTGCAATTCAATATTTCCGTTGGATAGTGAATAAATAATCCAATCATACAACCCATTTCACCAGGGCTATTTGTGATGAGATACAGCCCGATCTTCCGAGAGATAACCGGTAAGTTCGATTTGTGGAGATCTCGACGTTAGCGATCCGGCTTCAAATCAGACACGATTCGAACCCTACAACCGTTACACCACTGCTCTGTTGATTATCAACCAAGCACAACTTGATTGACCTCACCAAGAAGGCTTTTCCTATAAGCGAATCGAAGAACACAAGCAAGAAGGTAAAGACACGCAATCTGAAATTGCAAATATGAATGATGCGAATATCAATAGAGGGTTCAAGAACTCAGTTCTAAAGGACTAATCGACACAGTGGAGGAGATCAAGAACAGGGACCTTGGATCACTGTAAAAGGATTTATCACCACAGTTACAATGAACGATTCAGTTTCTCGATGCAAAACTAAACTCTAAACAAAACCCAATTGTCTAGCAGCGGCGGCGGCTGTTTTTATAGTCTAAAACTCGACCTAGGGTTGAGGACGGCCAGGGGTTGGGCGCCCACAACTTGAGCTTAAGGCCCGACACGATACATGGCCAAGTTGGCCCAAATAGGTGACGCAGCACCTTGCCGTGGTCACACAGAATGATCCACGGACCTTCTAGAGTTGGGACCAGATCCAAAACGACGGCGTCGTCGTCCCTTTTCCAACTCATCCAAGAACTCCCCGTTTCGATGTCGTATGAGAGAGTTATGACCGAAACAGTGACGACATGTCTGCTGAATCCGAGGGTGGCGTGGCAGCTGAGTTGGAGACGAATTACAACTTGAGGAAGACTATAGCGTCGGTGTGTCCAGCGTGGCGATGTCCTCATCAATTTGTTGAACCAATCCCACTGTCACCAACATGCAATGGTAAACAAACCATAGTAGTAGTAAGCATCTGGGATCTTATGTCACCCACCGGGTGGTAATACAAGATATTGATCATGTTGATTAAACAACCCCTCAAAAATTAGATGGTTGAAGACACAAGATCTACTCTTGTTTTAGAATTTAGCAACTATTTGCAGATGAACAGAACAAAATATTCATTCAAATATGACAAGTTATGCACACCTGATTCATTGGGAGTCATTTGATTTAAATTCATAAGCCACCAAATATGCACTAACTGGATGAAGTAAAACAACTGCACAGATAATCATTAGCAGCAGCTCCACATATGGTTAGTTTCAGGACTGTCTACTTAGCTGACAACATATCAGCACTTAAGATATTGCTCCTTGGGTGCAGCCCAATCATCTGATTGGATGGAACTCGATATCTATCTGCAACAAAGCTTACAAAGCTTATTGAGAAATAGAGCCAGGGAAATATCTGGGCTTGCTGGCACTATATCCACATGTACAAGTCGATGCAGGGGAAATTTACCTGCAGTGTGGAAGAGGAGTTGGCTGTATGCATCAACAATGGCTCACATCGTTTTTGACGCCATCGATAGATCAACAATAGAGCCTATCTGCAGTTTTAATCATCTTTGACACCATCGGTTTCGTCCACGCTGATACTGCAGCCGCCGTCCATGACCTCCGCCATAGTCACCTGCGGTAATGACCACCGTCTCCGCAGCATCCTTCCTCTCTGCAGCTAACTTGCTACAAAACCATCACGAGGAGAAATCCACAGTCCCGTAAGCAAACAATTTCAGAAATTGCAGTCAAGGGAATGCGTTGATGTACTCACCCAATAACGAGCTGCAGATCTACGGTTGTAGCACCAGGGGCAGGGGCCACCACTGGCCGGCGTCGGCGGCACACTGGCTATCGTTGCAGGCCGCCCATGTCACAACTGCCACCGGTCCCTAGCTTCACCGGCGTCGGGGTGTCGGGGCCGCCAAATCTAGGGAAGGTGATGGCGAATCGACGGTGATGTGGAGGTTGCCGTTGCGGTGGTGTCATTGCTGCCGCCGCCGGTACAGGAGCCATCGTGGCTGGGGCACCATACTGGTGGTGCGGGAGCAGTCATGGCCGACCGGATCTGCCGCGGGAGGGGCGCCGCCACGGGGAGTGCTGGGAGGGGTGGTGTCGCGGGCTGGGGTTGCCGGTATGCCGGGGCAGATGCGAGCAGGGCCGGCATCGCCGCTGGGAGGGCCGCACCGGGTGGCCGCGCCATCGCCGCGGGGAGGCCTCACCGCCGTCGAGCGGTCGGGGTGGTCCGCGCCGTGGATGGGGTGAAAGGGTGGGGCTGGGGTGGTTCAAAGGAATTTGAAAGAGCTGTCGGTGCTTTGTCGGGTTAAGCCGGTGGGGAGGTTTGGGCTGAGCCAGGACCACACGCCAGGATAAGTTGTGGATCCCTACATGCTAGCTTGGTGGAACCAGGTATCACAGTTTGGATCAAGGCTATATATATATATATATATATATATATATATATATATATATATATATATATATATATATATATATTCTTCCTTTTCTGGTGGCCATACTTGGCCTTTCTTTTTCTTCTTCAACCTTTCTATATATATATATTCTTCTTTTTCTGGTGGCCATTTTCCTGGATTTCTACTTGGCCTTTCTCTTTCTTATTCAACCTTTATTTCTGGACCACGTCTTCTTTTTGACGAACTTGGATCTATTTCCATCGCTTCTATAGCATTATCTTTTCTATGTGATTCTTCATATTCTAAAAAGTTCATATAATTTACTGAATTATTATTACCTATTTCAATTATATCCTCATCTTCTTCATAGCTTTCTTGTAGGATCTTATTATTAATTTCTCATTGCTCTTCTTCACTTATATATATATATGAGAGGGAGAGTGAGAGTGAGGAGAGAGAGTTTTGGCTCTGTACTACCGTATTTGTGTATGTTGCTACAGTATTTTTTTGGTAGGTGGGAGTCGGGGCTGCTTATCCGTGCCAAAGAGGCCCTGACTAAACAAAACAACACTTTGGAATCGGAAGGATGAAGGGACAAAGAAGATGCAAATTAATTAATTAGAAGCAGAATACTGTTCAAGCTACGAGGCCTGTGTCTGTCTGGGTGTGGCCAGATCGATCGAACTCGTCTCATTTAATCTGAGTTCAACAATTGAGCCGGCCGTTAAACCGTCGGATTCAGCAAGAGATCCAAAGATGACGACACTGACTTCTCACGTTTCTCTTTTCAAAAGGGAAAACGAAATAAAACCACATTTCAAAAGAACATGCATACACGCGGATCGATCAACCGACCGATATGATCCCGTGCTTGCAGTTGAAGCCTGGGTGACTTTCAATTTTCCGTGTGTAGTATGACAATGTGCATGATGAAACTAATAAAGTACTGTACTAGCAAGTGATGGGTCATTTTCGATCCATTGATTGAGCGAATAGGGTGGGCACCAACCGCAACCGTGGTTGCAATTGCAAGCTCACCATTGCATAGCATTGACCGCGTGCGTGCAGTGGAACGAGTAATATACTCGTCGTCTCTAATGATTTAAATTTCAGGCTGGAAGCTGGATAGATGAATGAGACGTAGAGACGCGGTTAGCTCGTGTAGTATTGCTTGTGCAGTTAGCTGCGGCGTGCGTGCAACTTCAATTCCACACGCAACTGTACATGTATAGTTTCTTATATAGGATATGTATATATAGTTTTAGTTTCATTTTTGGCTGTTCATCTGAACTTCTCTCAAATATATATATGCAAGACGATGTTGTAACGTCCCGCCTCTTCGAGGCCGGGCCCGCTTACAACTGGCCGCTTTCTAGACATAGACTGCCCTCACAGACCAGCACAAGTCTTTTCTGCGCACTTTGTCCTCACTCGTGCGCACCCGGAAAGAACTTCCGGATCGGTCACCCATCGCTCCAGGCCAAACACGCTTAACTTTGGAGTTCTTTCGAGATGGGCTTCCGAAAAAGAAGTTGCAACTTGTTGGTATGAGTATCATATTAATCCTATTAAGCCCTGAGCCGGGATGTTACAGATGTCATGTGCCACGGTGCGTAAATTGCTCCACAAGCAACTTATCTGGCTAGTTTTCTGTTTATGTTTTGTGTGTGTGTGTGTGAATTACTCATTAACAACAACGTGCATGATGAACTTCGTGTTTCATCATTTGTGGAATTATAATGGTTTCTCGAAGTTTAGTTAGGGTGTGTTTAGTTGGTGGAAAGTAGGTGAAAAGTTACTGTAGCACCTTTCGTTGTTATTTGGTAAAATTTGTCTGACCATAGACTAACTAGGCTCAAAAGATTCGTCTCGATATTTACAGACAAACTATGCAATTAGTTATCTTTTTTATCTACATTTAATGCTCCATGTATGTGTTTAAAGATTTGATGTGATGGGTGGAAGAGGAAATATTTTGGATTTGCATAGGAAGTGAACACACCCTTAGTGAATATCGGTGCAATGCCCGGCTGATGACGACTTATATATATGCACTGCAAATTGGCTGAAATGTTATCTAGATTATATTAATGGTCGTGCAAGTGCGATATATATATTACTGTACTCTAGTCTGCCGCCAATATGCATACAGCTTCCTGTCCTTATTATTCGGTCTGTCTAGGAATGATTGTGACTGCAGTATTAACTTTAGGTATTCCGTATATCAACAACCGTGTGGAAAATGTCGTATATACGACGTACCCCGGCCCACCGCATCCCCTCATGGACCGAAACGTCATGATTCAGAGCACCACGCGATCGAAGGGTCAGCGACGACGACGCACTAGCAGTTTTTGCTTGCATGTGCGCCACAGTTCATCACACATCGATCAATCGTGCAAATCATACACTAGTGTACAGTACACCTTGGAGATAGCTAGCTAGCTAAAGCATGCAACACATTCGTTCATAGTAAATATGCAACAATTAATTCTCTTTCAAAAAATAATATGCAACAATTGTTTAGCCAATGCAATTTAAAACCACCAAACCGGCCTCCATGCATGTTAGATTGTAGTTGTTGACCATGGAACCGTATGCATGATCCCCGGCTCAAATTAACCAAAACAATATGTTTGCTTAAGTATATATAATTGATCGATACCAAATCATACCAGACGACACAATGCAGAGCGTTTGCACATGCTGATGGTATGCGTGCCTGGAAGGAACTTGCATTGCATTGGCCGGAGCATGCATGCATGTGATGTGCTCCAGAGGTAAGCTAGCCCAAGTCTTTCCGTGGGTAGATAAGATAAGATTGCTGAACAATAATAAAAGTCGCCAGCAGTTTTTTATTGAACAAGTAGGCGAATAAAGCAGATATACCACTGGCGCGACTGCTAAACTATGGATGATATACACATCAACTCCATCGACCATGGTAGTTGGGCTATATAATCTATATCTCGTTAATTTATTTCTTTCATTCTTTGGAAGTGGGGAGGCACCCGCACCCGCGTGTGTTTGTCACAATCGTCGGACGCACATCATCAGCTAGCTAGCGGCTTCAAATTATAGCGGGAAGAAGCTTTTATTTTAAAAAAGAAAAGATCTGTATAAATGTAGCACTGGAGACTGAGCCAGGGAGAGTTACTGGTTGTGATTTTGTGCCAGCAGATTGATTATGTGTATATACTTGGAACTTGAAATTCAAATATATTCATTTTCCTAAATTTCTAAATTCCATATAGACCTTTTGTAGTCGACTAGCTAGCACCCATAAAGAATTAATCGTCAAAAAAGCACATCACGAAAGTTGGGGATCCAACTGGATCCTTATATAAGAAAAAACAAGTACGGATGAGAAGCTGAGTTTTAGGTTAAAAAAGTTTTTTGGGTTAGTCTACGAGCATACCATTTCAATGGAAGCTGGGTTTTTTATATAAAAAAACTTCTTTTGGCCTGGACGACGCCAACCTTTTAATTAAAATAAATTAAGCTTGGTAGCAACACATCCCCCAATTATTCTCACTCATTAGCATGGCTAAGGGGTAAAATTAATTAAAAACAGCACAGCTGTTATTAATTTTGAGTGCAGAACTTACAACTAGATATGTAATCATCCGCTACATACATGTTACTATGTGAAATTTGACAGAAACCATGGCCATAGTTTATACTTGGCAGCAACGAACGAACCATAACTATCGCAGCAAAACCAGGAGCAGGTTATTACTACTTATATTTGATCACGTTTTTTTGTTCTTACATAAACCAAGTCTATTCCTCTCAAAATGAATGACCGAAAACGGCGACCAGAGGGGGGTGAATGAGAGCCGTAAATTTTCTCTCGAAATATTTTCGGCCACTGTCCCAAAACACCACCAAGCACAAGCGAGTTCTCAAAACTAAATTACTCAAGCCAACTGGTGACAAGAGCACTTAGATAAATTTCTCACAACGGTAAAAAGCCAACGCAACAAGAATAGGAGTTAAGTGACTCAAGATTAACCAGAAAAGAAACTGTTGCCGGTAAGAAAGAAATCAGCAATGATATTCAAAGTTGGAAGCACAAATAATCACTTGCACGTAAATAAAATTAAATAGACGACCATGCAATTATTACTTCCTGTAGCTGAAAGGACAACACAAAAAGGAAAACCAAATCACGAACAATATTGCTCTTGGCGCCGGATACAAACTGCCTGCTGCGGTCAATCTGCAAAAGAAAAACCCAAGCACTACTATTGCCCTGCTGATCACAGACGGATGGCTATCTGGGCCTAAGGGTGTGCACTGCTCCTGCAGAATTTCACTGAGGGTGTGTTTAGTTGCCCTGTAAAATTTTTAGAAGCATAGTAACTCTTTCGTTTGTATTTACCAATTAGTATCCAATCATGGACTAATTAGATTCTAAAGATTCGTTTTGTGATTTACAACAAAACTGTATAATTAGTTATTTTTTTACCTATATTTAATGTTCTATACATACATCCAAAGATTCAATGTGACGAGAAATCTTGTAAAATTTTTGGAATTTTGAGGGAACTAAACACGGCCTGAAATGAAATCGATGAACATGTACTGAATGCCTCCTGTAGCTTGAAAAGACAACTCAAGATATTGGAAATCAAAATACAATTAAGATTTGTACTTGGAGTTGGACAAGAACTGCTTGCTGCAGTTAATCTGTGATTGAAACACAGGCACTGCTGAAAGCTGAACACAAACCGAGAGAAGCAGCAGACAAGGAAATCAGGCCCAGTGCAGACGACGTGCTACCTGGACTGCTACTCTGCTAACGATGGGATCTGGTGCCGTGCTCGGTCACTGCACTCTGGCTCGGCGAGCAGCCACCAAGGGCGAGCACTGCTGTGCTGGTTTGCTCAGAGCCAAAACACAGATGACCGACGAACAGACAGAGAGAAGAGCTGCGCTCTGTGCAAGAATGATAGAGATTCGGGCGGAGGTGCTGCACACCGCCGCACAGGGCTCACGGACGCGGCCGCAGGGAAGCGCACAGGATCTGCACTGACGTTTCACCTACACCGGTCAGGACCGAACCTGAGCACCCAAATGCACGAACAGGAACCTGCGAACGAAGAACAGGCAGAAAGGGGGCGACACCAAAAATCACAGAGAACTAGATCAAACCTGCGTGAATGGATTCCATAAATTGCACAGCTTAAATTCACCTAGCTACGAGCTGATTTCCCAAAAATCATTGCTCGGAATAGCTCCAAACTTTGGGAAACTCATATCGAAACAAACCACAAAAATAGAGAAAAACGGTGAAACATGAACATGAAAAATCACAAGAAAAGGTGATGAATCCGAGAGGGCACGAGGAGGATTCGGACCTCCATTCCCACACCAAATCTCAGTTTACACTGACGAATTTCTTCATAAGTGGACCTCTCTCTTAAGAACTAGAAGAAGAGCTAACCCCTAGGTGGAAGGGGGAAAATGAGAGAATGAGAAAGAGGTGAGGGAGATGAAGGCTCCGTCATCCTATTTAACAGGGTTATTACACAATCTCAGTTTTGCCCCTGTATACAAATGAGCCAAACCATTTAGTCCAAAGGCGTAAAGGTCCAGCCCGGTCTTCATCACGATCCGACGGCCACCGCGCCTCCTCACCGGTAGCTTTGACTCGACGCGAACTCCCCGATGCCGCCACGTATCGTCCGTTCCTCATTGGAACCTCCACCCGGGTTTTGAGGTCCAAACCCGTAAACCCGCCATCGATGGTTTTGAGGCCCAAACCACCAAACCCGCTCGCGAGTAGCGTACTCCATACGCGTCCCCCGCCGCTCGACATGTGTCACCGCCATCCTTGACCGGCCGGCACGCCAAATCCTTTGAGCCTTGCTCGACCCGCACGTCCGCCGTCTTGACTCGGTCAACACTGTCATTCACATGTCTTCTTGCGCTTGTGGATGTCCTAGATGTCAGCCACCGTGGCTGGTCACCCGGCCTCTGGTCCCTCGGTCCAAGCCTCACGTCCGCCCTTCACCGCTCCCGGTTCATCGGCACGGCACGTCTCTACTTGACCTTCTCCTCGCCATCGACCACCGCCTCCGAGCTCCACACCTGCACAACACAAGCCGGTTAGTCATCACTCAACCTACTTCGTGGATCACATTGACAATCACTCATCACAAAACGAACACACAAGGGTACTTGTCAACCTTGTATTCGCAATCTCCCCCTTGATGAGTGCATTGTCAACACCAATACATGAACAACTTGAGCAAAAGAAAAAGAAGAAGAGAAAAACAACGAGCTCAACCAAATGACCAAAAGCCAAAGAAAAGACAAAAACAGGTCATTCAAAATGAGCAAAAACTTGGTCCCCAAAGACATGGACAACGGCTCGACGCAACCAAGTAAAACAAAGCTAGCCCTCAAGAAGAGGCAACGGGCTCAACACCACTAGCAAAGTTCGAAAAGCCGAAAACTGCTAGACCCTCTAGAAGAGTCAAAGGCTCAACACATCTAGCAAAAGCAACTCAAATGCAACTCCCCCTGAACAAGTGCAATCTCTCTCAAATGAATGCACGAGATGGAAACTTCTCCCCCTTGTTGACATGGTGAGTGTGGAAACTTCTCCCCCTTGTTGACATATGCACTTATCAAGCAAGAGCCCAAGGATTGCAACTCCCCCTCAAATCATGCTATGAATGCAGAAATACACAAATGCAAAAGCTTCATGATTATAGCAAGTAGATTGAAAGAATGCTCTAGCTAATGCTGTCAGGTATACATAGCAACAAATATAAGTGCTAGCAAATGCTCACAATAACCAAATGAGATGAAATATGATATTTTAGCAAGTTTGATTAAGTTTGAGCAATTTAAAAGAGGGTTCACCACCAAATGAGCACATAGCAAATATAGACAGGAGATCGACCTTGTGCTACACATGTATGCAAAGTGAACTACCCCAAACAAAGTTCACACATCATGTCATGAGACAAACTTGTGATTTGATCAAATTTTTAGTTATCAATTGAATTTTATCGGAGTTATGCAGCTTATCACCAAAGTTTGTCAAACAAATGTGTGCGGGAGGTTATCGATGCCATCAAAACCTGACTTATCGATCATGTCAAGCCTATGCCAAAAGCAATCAGAAGCTTAAGATAGTGATCTCGGTATCCATTACAGAGCTCAAGTTCACCCTTAAGTGCAATAGGGAGCTGTCTCGATACTCTGACATGGGATAGCAAAGACCTGTCCCAATCTTTTCATACCTTGTTTTTCAAGTTTTAGCATAATTTCAAGTTTCTCAACCAAGTGTGTAACTCAAGGTATGAGCCGTAGCAACTAAGCATTTATATATGAAGCAAAAGGGTTCTCGACACATCTATACATGCTAGTTGCCACAAGTAGTGGTGAACATGTTTCAAGTTTCTTCAAGTGTTATTCAAGTTCACAATTTAAAAAAATTTAGCTCATATCAAGAGATCAAAGTGAGCCTAAGCAAAGCACATCATGTATATCACATACCACCCCCAACAAGAGCATAGTGTCAATCTAGCTACTATAAGGATGAAGCTCAAGACCCCCAACAAGAGCATAGTGTCAATCTAGCTACTATAAGGATGAAGCTCAAGATGCAATATGACACATGATGATATGATATGCAGGTATGATACAAAAGCAAAATCAAAAGCTAAACTAAAAAGAAAACCAAAGACTAATGTACAAGAACAAAAAACTTCATTCTTCTAAAAAGGAAAACAAACTCCAAGCTCCCCTCGCAAGCGAGTAAACTGGGCTTGTTCAAGGGGTTTGGTGAAGATATCTGCGAGCCGGTTGTAGGTGTCAACATGAATAAGGTCAATGTCCCCTTTCTCATGTGGTCTCGCAAGAAGTGAAAACGGACCTCTATGTGCTTGGTTTTGGAGTGGAGAATGGGGTTTTTGGCTACACTATAGCACTGGTGCTATCACAGAACAAAAGCACTTGCCTAAACTCTAAGCCATAGTCTCGCAAAGTAGCAACCATCCAAAGCAACTGGGAATAGCAAGCAACAACAACAACATGCTCAACTTTTGTGATGGATTGGGCTACAGTGGACTGCTTGTGAGAGGACCAAGACACACGTGAAGACCCAAGAAACTGACAAGTCCCAGAAGTGGACTTCCTCTCAGTACGACAACCAGCATAATCCGCATCAGAGTAACCGCAAAGAGAAAGAGAGGAGGAAGCCAAAAACCAAAGACCAAATTCGGGTGTGAAACAAAGGTACCTCATGATCCGCTTGACGACTTGACGATGAGACATGCGCGGCGAAGACTGAAAGCGCGCACACAAGTAGACTGCGAACTGGATGTTCGGTCTCGTCACCGTCAGGTACAGCAGGGATCCGATCATGCTTCGGTATTCCTTCTGGTCCACGGCTTCTCCCTCCTTGTCTTCATCCTGGGCCGTCGTGGTCGACATGGGCGTCGAAAGAGGCTTGGCCTATCAAACTTTCTCAGAAGATCATTGGTGTACTTGCCTTGGTGCATGAACATTCCCTCACGTGTTTGCTTGATTTGTAGCCCAAGGAAGAATGTCAACTCACCCATCATGCTCATCTCGAATTTCCTGCTCATAGTCTCAGAAAACTTTGCAACAAGAGCGTGAGAGGAACCACCAAAAATGATATCATCCATGTAAATCTGAACCAAAAGTGTGTTAGTGCCTTGCTTGAAGAGAAACAAAGTTTTATCTACAGAACCCATCTTAAAGTCCTTAGCTAGCAAGAAGGCTTTCAAACGCTCATACCAGGCTCTTGGGGCTTAATTCAACCCATACAAGGCTTTGTGGAGTTTGTAAACATGGTTGGGATACTTAGGATTTTCAAAGCCAGGGGGTTGCCTCACATACACCTCTTCCTCTATGTACCCGTTCAAAAAGGCGCTCTTCACATCCATTTGATACAGCTTGAACCCTTTAGAAGCTGCATAAGCTAAGAGCATCCCTATAGCCTCGATACGGGCCACATGAGCAAAGGTTTCTTCAAAGTCTACTCCCTCTTTTTAACAAAACCCCTGAGCCTCTAGCCTAGCCTTGTTTCTCACCACTACCCCATCCTCACTTTGCTTGTTCTTAAAAACCCATTTTGTACCTATAGGGTGACACTTAGGTGGAGGTGGAACTAAGACCCAGACTTCATTCCTCTCAAAGTTCTGTAACTCCTCGTGCATAGCATTGAGCCAATCAAGATCAGAAAGTGCGTGTCCAACATTTTGTGGCTCGAAATTAGCAACAAAAGCGAAATGTGAGATTTCATATGACCTTGAGCGTGTAACACGTTGACTGATATCGCCGATCATGGTCTGAGGCGGGTGGCGACGCTGGATGTGCCGATGTGCTTCTCTCAAAGATGTTGCCTCCCCCTCAACAGCTGCTGGGGCCTCTTCAGGTGCAGCCGGCGTAGGCTGAGTAGGCGGCTCGTGCGGACCCTAAGTTGTGGATGAAGACGGGTCAGGCCCGTGAGCCGATGTAGTCATCGCAGACTCGACTGGAGCAGCCAAAGAGGTCGGCTCTGCATCTCCCCAATTAGCATCTCCCTCATTCTCCTCAATGAAGATGCTATCACCGATCTCCTGAATACCTGCACTTTCAAAGACAAAAATAGAACAAAGGCATGGTCTCGTCGAAGGTAACCTCACTGGTCTCTACAACTCGGTTAGTTTTAAGGTTAAGCACACGATAAGCATGAGAATGTGAAGCATAACCGAGAAAAATACCATCGGAGGAGCGAGACTCAAATTTGTCCAAATTACCTTGTTTTAGAATGAAGCACTTGCATCCAAATACTCTGAAATGGCTTACCTTGGGTGGTCTTCCGAATCGCAACTCATAAGAGGTCTTCTTTAAGAAAGCTCGAAGGAAAATGCAATTGGAAACATGACACGCAGTGTTGATCGCTTCGGCCCAATATCTCCTAGGAGTCCTATGCTCATCTAGCATCGTCCTGGCCATCTCAACAAGGGTACGATTCTTGCGCTCAACAACACCATTTTGCTAAGGGACATAGGGAGAGGAAAACTGATGCTCGAGGCCCAAAGAAGCACAAAAGGTTTCAAAATAAGTATTCTTAAATTTTGTGCCATTGTCACTGCGAATCGCTCTCATGGCATTCTTAGGGAACTGATTTTGCAACCAAAGAATCAAATCTCGAGCATGTGAAAAAGCCTCATCCTTACCCTCCATGAAAAACACCCAAGAGTAGCGAGAAAAATCATCCACGATCACTAGAACGTACCACTTTCCACCCTCTGACCGAACCCGAGCTGGACCAACTGTGTCCATGTGAAGTAGCTCATCGGGTTCCTTGGTCATGACTTGATTCATAGGTGGGTGAGAAGCGGCAACCATCTTCCCGTGATGACAAGGGTGACATACCAAATCTTTCTCAAATTTTAACTTGGGCAATCCTCGGATTAGATCAAGTGAGCTCAACCTAGCTAGTAAGTCAAAGCTCAAGTGACCAAGTCTCCTATGCCACTTCCAAAGCTCAGAGGAGGATCCGTCCACCAAACATCGAGAAGAGCCGAAAGAATGAGAAAAATCAGCTCGAAAGACACGGCCAAAAGGAATAATCTGGCAAACAAGATTTCCCTAAGAGTCAAGAACTCGAGACAAGCCGATCTTAAAGTGCACTTCAAAGCCATCTTGAAGGAGTTATGAAATTAAAAGCAAATTGAAATGCAAATTCGAGACCAAAGCAACATCCTTCAAGACAAAATTCTCGTTGACCCGAATGGTCCCACGAGAAAGCACTTTACCTTTGCTATTGTCCCCGAATGTGATGTACTCCTTACATTGCACGGGGTCGAGGCTAGAGAAGCATTTTGAGCTTCTAGTCATGTGGCGCGAACATCCGGAATCAATGAGCCATGTGTTCTCTAGACCTCCGTCTTGCATCAATAGAAAGACATGAGATGAGCAAATGGCGCAACACTAGGGTTAGTAAACTGTGAAGGATACCAGTGTTGGCTCATTTGCCCTAGAAAAGTGTTAGGAAAAACACCAAACATGACATGTCCCATTTGAGGAGAGTGGGCACCACGTGGGGGAAAATGTGGTTCGCTAGAGCTGTAGGACTAAAAGCCACTATCACGAGGTCCAAAGTCATATTGATCACGACCTGAACCACACCGGGCATGACCACCACGACCACCGCGTGGTCTAGCAACCTGAGGCCTAGCACCTTGAGGCATTGCACCTCTTGGCCTACCATTACGCCTCTGAACAGGCAGCACATGTATGCCATGGGGCGGGCGGTACATGTTCCGGTTGTTCAACTCATACTCCCGCCGCTCATCTCTCTTTCTCCTAAAGCAAAACTCAACAAGGTGACCATCCCTATGGCATAGTCACAGTGATACCTCACCTCTTTCTTGGGTGGTTGTTGGCTCACTTTCTTATGGGTATGTGTCACTCTTGGTAGCTTTTTGGCTTTAGAAAGGGGATCCTTAGAAATGTTCGGTAGAGTGTCAAGTGGGTTTCTAAGATGGTTCGGTTTTGGAATCAAAACTTGTTTTTGGGGTGGAGCACTTGGAGGCTCTTCAAACACTCCATCTTTCACAGTGGGTTCGGTAGGCTTAGGTGGATTGATCTTGATCAATTTGGGAGTAGTGGAAGGTTTCTCACTTGGGCTCAAACCACTGAACTCACCAACTTTGCCATAGACATTTTCACCCTTCCCACCTAGGGCAAAGCCTACTCCCGATGTCCCAGTTCCCCGTCTGAACTGGCTCATCATCATGCCCAACTGCGGCTCACTACAAGACACCCAATTTAAGATGGACCGAAGGTAAGTGCTGTCTTTCTCGGATCTCATCTTGTCATGCCTGCAAGACTCAAGCTCCAACACCAAGCTCTCACAACGTGCACACTCAACAACCGTGTTATCTGAACTGGCCTTCTCAAGAGCAAGGATCTTAGCATTCTTCTCTGCTAGCTTAGATTGCAAGCCTGAACAAGACTTGCACGCACCCAACAAGCTAGACCTAGCCTTCAGCTCATCGTTCTCATCTAACAAGACAACATACTTAAATTGCAACTCAGAAAAGTTAGTCATATGAACAACACATTCATCGCACTCAACCTTGTTAGACACATGAACTACAAGCTTCTTAGCTTCCTCAAGCTCTTTCTCCACAACTTCTAGCTTGTCCTTAAACTCTTTCCTCTCACGAGCAGCACGTTTCAGCAACTTATCTTGACTCATCAAAGTATCGGTCATGATATCAAGCTCGGCAATAAGAGCATCGACGGAGGGTTTTACCTCGGTAGAGTCGTCGTCGCCGGGAAGCACGTCCTTGTTGGGCTTCACCCCTTCATCTACGGCCATGGTGCAATAGCCTCCGTGGATGGACTTGGTGATGAAGCAAAGCCCGATCAACTTGTCCTCACGCCTCTTCTCGGACTCATCATCGCTCGAGGGAGAAGAAGACCGGTCGTCGTCGGTGTCATTGTCGAGGTCGCTGAGGGAGGCGAGGAAGGCGCGCTCTTGGGCCTTGGCCTTCTTGAAGTACTTCTTCTTCAGTGCCTCCTTGTCGAATCCTCCCTTCGACTTGTGCTTGGAGGTGTACTTGCGCTTGTCCGCGCGCTTGCTGGAGTCGTACTTGTCGGACAAGTGCCTGTTCTTCTTGGGGCAGTGGGCGACAAAGTGGTCGGGATCTCCACAGCCATAGCATCCTTCCTTCGGACCACCACCACGCCGGCGATTCAAGCGGTTGTTGTGAAACCACGAAAACCGGCTGATGATCAACGCCAACTTGTCATCCCCAAAACTCTCCATCTGCTCCTCTGTGACAGACACCAAAGAAGATAAGGCAAAAGACACCTATGAAGGGTTAGCCAAAGAACTTGAGTCGTTACCTAAGACCAAAGTCATAGTCAGTGCAGAGGGATTCTTGACCTTGGCTTGGATCTGGTAGTCGATCTCACTGGACTTGAGCTTGCTGAAAAGCTCATCCATGATGAGGGTCTCATACCCCGAAGACTCAATGATGGCAGTCACCTTCACATCTCATACCTTCTGATCTAGGGCATATAGAAGCTTTAGTGTCCTCTCGTGATCATCATAAGGCAACTGTGCCTTGTTTGCTCGCATCTTGTTGACGATGGTCTGAAAGCGAGAAAACATGGCATCGATGGTCTCGCCATCAAGCTGGGTGAAGTTTTCGTACTCCCTCTTGTACATCTCGTAGAGTCTGGTTTTGACCTATGCGATCCCCTCATGATAGCTCTGAAGCCTCACCTAGATCTCCTGAGCGGTAGTACAATCGAAGACTCTCTCAAACTCCTGAAGTGAAAGACTCGAGAAAAGAACTGCGCGAGCTCTGCTATTAGCGTTGTGCCAATCTTTTTGATTTTGCGTGACACGAGCATGGGGTTCAAGCACAACGTAAGTAGCATCCTCGCAAATCTCCTAAACAAGCCAATCAATCCCCTAGAGATGCGTGGACATGCGGATCTTCCAATAGGGATAGTTTATTCCATCGAAGAACGGTGGTTTGCCGGAATCACGCTCTATGTCGCCTTCGTGGATCACAGACCGATTAAGGTGGAATGATCCTTAATCGGCTTCGATACCAATTGAAGGACCGAAAATGGCAACCAAAGGGGGGTGAATGGGAGCCGTAAATTTTCTCTCGAAATATTTTCGGCCGCTGTCCCAAAACACCACCAAACACAAGCGAGTTCTCAAAACTAAATTACTCAAGCCAACTGGTGACAATAGCACTTAGATAAATTTCTTGCAATGGTAAAAAGCCAACGCAACAAGAATCGGAGTTAAGTGACTCAAGATTCACCAGAAAAGAAACCGTTGCCGGTAAGAAAGAAATCAGCAATGATCTTCAAAGTTGGAAGCACAAATAATCACTTGCACGTAAATGAAATTAAATAGATGACCATGCAATAATTACTTCCTGTAGCTGAAAGGACAACACAAAAAGGAAAACCAAATCACGAACAATTTTGCTCTTGGCGCTAGACACAAACTGCCTGCTGCGGTCAATCTGCAAAAGAGAAACCCAAGCACTGCTACTGCCCTGCTGATCACAAACGAATAGCTATCTGGGCCTAAGGATGTGCACTGCTCCTGCAGAATCTAACCATATGTCCATATCTATAAAAGTTAGTGGCACCGGCCCTCTCACATATCACTGTAGGGCACTGTTCTAAGCACAGTACCGGGTCTTATAAATAGTACACACCGTTATGCACAGTACTGGGTCTCATGGAACAGTACATAGTAACATGTTTTACTATTCCAAATACCCGTTAACGAATGTTTCTAGATTCGTTTCTGTAGCACAGACCCATTACTATTCCACAATTTCCATTTTCCCCTTCCCCTAAAAAAACACCCCGTGCTTTGCACGGGTGCCCTGCTAGTTTCACTGAAATGAAATCGGTGAACATGTACGAAATGTCTCCTGTAGCATGAAAAGACAACTCAAGATATTGCAAATCAAAATACAATTAAGATTTGCATTTGGAGTTGGACAAGAACTGCTTGCTACAGTTAATCTGTGATTGAAACATAGGCACCGCTGAGAGCTGAACACAAACCGAGAGAAACAGCAGACAAGGAAATCAGGCCCAGTGCAGACGACATGCTACCTGGACTGCTACTCTGCTAACGACGGGATCTGGTGCCGTGCTCGGTCACTGCACTCTAGCTCGGCGAGCAGCCACCAAGGGCGAGCACTGCTATGCTGGTTTGCTCAGAGCCCAAACACAGATGACCGACGAATAGACAAAGAGAAGAGTTGCGCTCTGTGCAAGAATGATAGAGAGACTCGGGCGTTGGTGCTGCACACCGCCGGGTAGGGCTCACGGACGCGGCTACAGGGAAGCGCACAGGATCTGCACTGCCGTTTCACCCGCACCGGTCAAGACCGAACCTGAGCACCCAAACGCACGAACAGGAACCTGCGAACGAAGAACAGGCACAAAAGGGGCCGACACCAAAAATCGCAGAGAACTAGATCAAACCTGCGTGAATGGATCCAAAAATTGCACAGCTTAAATTCACCTAGCTACGAGTTGATTCCCCAAAAATCATTGCTCGGGATAGCTCCAAACTCTGAGAAACTCAGATCAAAACCAGAAAAACGGTGAAACAAGAACATGAAAAATCACAAGAAAAAGTGACGAATCTCAGAGGGTACGAGGAGGACTCGGGCCTCCATTCCCATACCAAATCTCAGTTTACACTCACGAATTTCTTCATAAGTGGATCTCTCTCTTAAGAACTAGAAGAAGAGCTAACCCTAGGTGGAAGGGGAAAAATGAGAGAATGGGAAAGAGGTGAGGGAGATGGGGGCTCTCTCATACTATTTAACAGGGCTATTACACAATTCCAGTTTTGCCCCTGCATACAAATGAGCCAAACCATTTAGCCCAAGGGCGTAAAGGTCCAGCTCGGTCTTCATCGTGATCCGACGGTCACCGCGCCTCCTCACAGGTAGCTTTGACTCGACGCGAACTCCCCGATGCCACCACGTGCCGTCCGTTCCTTCTCAGAACCTCCGCCCGGGTTTTGAGGCCCAAACCCGTAAACCCGCCACCGATGGTTTTGAGGCCCAAACCACCAAACCCGCTCGCGAGTAGCGTACTCCATACACGTCCCCCACTGCTCGACATGTGTCACCGCCGTCCTCGACCGGTCGGCACGCCAAGTCCTCTGAGCCTCGCTCGACCCGCACGTCCGCCGTCTTGACTCGGTCAACACTGTCACTCCCATGTCTTTTTGCGCTTGTCGATGTCCCAGATGTCAGCTACCGCGGCTGGTCACCCGGCCTCTGTTCCCTTGGTCCAAGCCTCACGTCCGCCTTTCACCGCTCCCGGTCCGTCGACACGACACGTCTCTATTTGACCTTCTCCTCGTCGTCGACCACCGCCTCCGAGCTCCACACCTGCACAACACAAGCCAAGAGACATGTCGTACACATAGCTTTCGTCATGATAGGGTTAGTCACCACTCAATCTACTTCGTGGATCACATTAACAATCACTCATCATAAAACGAACACACAAGGGTACTTGTCAACCTTGTGTTCGCACAAAAATATTATTATTCCTCTAAAAATACTTAATTCATCTAATAAAAAGTTCATTATGTGGAATGGTTCCGAGGAGTGATTTCTGGGAAGACGACTAAACTAGCAAAATCAAGCTCTAAGCGATATATATACTATTAATAAATTTCTGCATTTTCCTGAAATCATTCAACACAAACGACAACAGGTGAGCGAGCATATTTGGGAGTTGGTGCAAAACCGTGGTCCAAACAAATAAAATATGTCCCCGGCTAGCTTTTCGATCCAAGTTTCCATTTTCATAACGGTGATGAGGCCGCCGTGCTGCCTGACGCTGACAGCAGCATGGATATACGAAAAGCACTCTGGGCTTTTGCGAAGACCGCGCGCGAGATCAGAGTAGCAGTCCACGCATCACGGATGGACCAACCAACGCCCAGTTTTAGCGCTAACAAACTGGGATGTGACAGGCGCCAACATGTCGTACTGCTGGCTCTTGAACGATTCATATGCTGCTAGCAACACACCAACGACACGAAGCGTTCTCCACGCTAGCTAGCTTTCTCCCTGAAATTAAGAACAAGCTAAGTACGCGTACGTACTCTCCGCGATAGCTAGGGTTGTTGAACACGTTAGGTGATGCCTTATTTGGATGTGCATATGTATGGTAGGTGTTCTAGCGAGGGCCCACAATAATCGAAAACAACTGGTACGTGTGACCATACATACACCAATGTGGTTTTGCTGGTGTAGCACTAAATCTATTTTTCACGCGTACCTAGCATCCATGTGTCATGTGTAAGTTTACATCCAAGTCATTAATATTTATTGAGCCTGCCGTAGCTCAAAACCCTGAGTTACATGACATTGTTGTATCTACATGAATGTGTTACACAAACTATTATGGAAACGTTTTTCAGAGACGGTCAAACACAGTTTATAAAGGTGGTAGTGTTGGCCCTATATGCTTGGTTCCCTAGGTACAGAGTCGGACATCATAAAAAGTTTGCCTCTATAGGTCAGTATCACTGACCATCTGATCATGAATTATTCACTACGTGGACAAAATGGCATCTATAGGAAGAGAAGTAATTTTTTTGGATGTATGCACGGTGAAGACACTAGAGTTAGGCCTAGCCTAACAGGCTAACGCCAATCTCAATGTAAGTTTCATAGAGTTTCATGGGCATTAAATACGCTGACATGACATTGCATTGATGAAGAAAGAGATGATGAAAGTTTCATCGGAACAGAGAGTTTCATTGGGATGAAACTCTTCTGCACTGTTTTCAAAATATTGGTGTTTTGGAAATTAGGCCATGAAATCCCCACTGAGACTAGCCTAACAGCTAAGGAGGCCTGGAAAACAGGAAGAACATTGAGTTTTAGATGACAGCTCTATTTGGCTGTATATATCAGCCTATAATAGCACGTTTAACCAGGTCAGCCCGCAGCACACCTAAACTTAGGTACGCACTATATTATGAAGCTAACATTATGGGCACATTGTGATTCAGCAAAGAAGTCGCAAGGCGACCACGTTCCCTCCCTACGCTCTCCCATCTCATTATCGGCGGCAAGCTCAATCATTAACCGTTAAACTACTGGCCAAACCCGGCAATCAGGGCCGTCGATAAGGGTGTGCGAGGTGAGCGATGGAACAGGGCCTCCAAATACGTGGGGCCCCAAGCCACAGCTTTTTACTATACCGGCCATCAGGCATCAGGCCATCATGTACGTATCCAACTCATGCTACACCGTTGCTATCTGCAGTGTCTAGTTTTGCTTTTTGAATATTTAATTAATGTTTAAATTAATCATTTGAACCTTTGATATGTTCAGTACAATTGACTAACAGCCTCTTAGTTCATAGCTGCTGTCGGCAAAGTATATCTACACACTCCACTAGCAGAATTTTTAGTAGAATAATATAAATTGATACAATTCATAATATAACTTGGAGATTTTATTTTGAACAATACCAGAGAAATGGTGCTTTTTAGTAGAATAATGCTAGTACTATCTTTACTCTCTTAAATTTAATATGTGATATATTTCTAAACATCGCACAAAATAACATTTATTAAATTTATGTAATTAAGTGAAAGTATATCTTATGTATTAAAATCCAAACTTATATTTCGCTCATGGGCCCCAAATTCCTAGAGACGGCCCTGCCGGCAATATATATACCCCTGCAGGCCCAGCTCCAAAGCACAACATCACAGTGCACAGCCATATCCGTCTCTTGCTCATCAGCTAGCCACCCGGCTTAGCCGATCGAGCTTCAGAAAAGAAAAATGAAGCTCTCGGCGGCAGTCCTCTGCGCGCTTGTGGCTGTCCAGGCGGCGGTGCTCCTCGCCACCTTGCCGTCGGCGCAGGCCAAAGAGCTGGAGGTCGGGTACTACAGCAAGAAGTGCAAGGGCGTCGAGAACGTGGTGAAGTGGCACGTCGTCAGGGCGCTCAAGGCCAACCGCCGCACCGGCGCCGCTCTCGTCCGCCTCCTCTTCCATGACTGCTTCGTCAGGGTAAGCACGCACATGAACGTCTGCTGATTATATTTGTTGTAGTAAAGTGTGTAGCGTGAAATGCATGTATAACTACTTGACGGTAATTAAACTAAATAACTAATTAAACTGGACATCCATGCAGGGGTGCGATGGTTCTGTCCTCCTGGACGCTTCCTCCGACAACCCTCACCCGGAGAAGGAGGCGCGGGTGAACATCGGCCTCGCTGCCTTCGACCTCCTGGAGGAGATCAAGGCCGCCGTCGAGAAGCGGTGCCCCGGCGTGGTCTCCTGCTCCGACATCCTCATCTACGCCGCCCGCGACGCGGCCAGCGTCCTCAGCAACGGCCACGTCCACTTCGCCGTCCCCGCCGGCCGCCTGGACGGCTTCGTCTCCAAGGCCGAGGAGGCCCAGGCGGAGCTCCCGGACTCCACCCACGACGTGCAGCAGCTCATCGACAACTTCGCCAAGAAGAACTTCAGCGTGGAGGAGCTCGTCATCCTCACCGGGGCGCACTCCATCGGCCAGGGCCACTGCTCCTCCTTCACCGGCCGCCTCTCCGAGCCGTCGAGCCAGATCAACCCGGCGTACCGCGACCTGCTCAACTACAAGTGCTCCCAGGGATCCGACCCGCCCGTGGACAACAACGTCCGCGACGAGGACTACGGCGTGGTGGCGAGGTTCACGCCGGGGTTCACCAGCCGGGTGCGCAAGGTCCCCGACTTCCTGGACAACTCCTTCTACCACAACAACCTCGCCAAGATCGTCACCTTCCACTCCGACTGGACGCTGCTCACGCACAAGGAGGCGTTCGGCCACGTCGTCGAGTACCGCGACAACGGCACGCTATGGGACGAGGACTTCTCCGATTCGCTGCTCAAGCTCAGCAAGCTGCCCATGCCAGCCGGAAGCAGGGGCGAGATCAGGAAGAAGTGCAGCGTCGTCAACCACCGCCTATACTAAGCACACAACACGTACTTATTCGTAGATCAAGATGAGCCATAAGGTTGCGCTTTTTTCGTTTCATACATTCTTTTGATCTCATTCGTTGTACTACTCGTCTTTTTTTTTTGTATTTCTCATATCTCACAAACTGCAATAAAACTTTGTTCCTGATATGTCCAACAAGCAAATTGCTAGCTACATCGATTGGCAAATGTCATAGTCGTGTACAACATATGACTGGCCAAGCTTACAGATAGATAGTTATTACTCCGTCCGCAAAAGAATACAATTCTCGCTTTTTGAGGAATCAAACTATTTAAACTTTCACTAAAATTATGTAAAAAAAGTAGCTGCATTTATGATACAAAATCAGTACCAATAGATTAGTGATAGAATGTATTTTCATAATAAATTTATTTAGAGAAATAAATATTAATACTATTAACTATAAACTCGGTCAAACTTAAGTTAGTTTGACAAGCACGGATATCATAATTGCATTCTTTTGTGGATGGAGAGAGTATATGCTGAACGTACTATCAGGATACTCGTTTACGGATATGGTGTGAAACATTAGTACCGTTATACTTTCTCCATTCCAAATTACAAGTTATTCTAGTTTTTCTAGATACATAGCATTTGTTATGCATTTAGATATATATATTATGTCTACATATATACTATATAGCAGAAGCTATGTATATCTAGAAAAGCCAGAACAGCTTACAATTTCAAACAGAGGAAGTATACGTGAGTGCAGATTTGTACGCACTACTTGCATTAGGCAGCTCCACGCCTGAACCCCTGAAGGCAAGCTACAATGACACACGGATGTTGTCTCGCGATTGAGGATAATCTTAATCAATAAGGTTATAAGAACTTTGGTTTGATTTGTGGCTTTGAGAGCTTTTAGGATTACATGAGGCCCTTGTGTCACTTATTTGACTCTTCGGTTATGTTTCTCCTTTGTATATTCTTATCGAACTGAGAATTTTTACTTGAAACTTTCATGATTCTTTCTCAATTCTCATATTAAGTGCTTTTCTGTTTGCTTTTACTTTTCTCGTCTCTTTTAATTCTTCTTCTATGCACTAATCAAGGGGAGATTGAGTGGCCAAGTTAAGAAGTGTAATGTTCTCATCTACGTGCAATTAATGACTAATGCAAGAGTTGAGAGGTTTGAGTCTTTTTCAGTTGAGTTCATATTTCATATGCGCTTTTTATGCTAATGGCTAACTGAAGGTGTCGTGTTGTGTTGAGTGTGTTGTACAACATGTCTCTTGGCTTATGAGTGTGTAGGTGTTTGCGTTGAGGTGGTCGACATGTGATGGAGAAGGTCAAGCAAAGAGTCCATACGTGATGAACCAAGGGTGGTGAAGAGATCGAGGATACAAAAGCTTGGACAAAAGGACCAAAAGTCTGAGAACGGACCATGAGAGGCAATCATTGGGCACATGGAAGAGCAAGAGTAGACGGATGATAAAGAGAGTGATGACCAGAGTCAAGGCCAAGGTGAGACCAAGTGAAGGCAAGGCATCACAAGCATTTGGTCCACCGCTGGACCGAGGACATAGAGGTTTGACACGTATCAACATTGTTGAGTCACACCTTTTGTGGGGTGTGCAAGAGGGTTTGCTAGTTTGTTCCATGAAACCAAGTATGGACAATTTGATGGTATGGGCCTAAAAACCACTAGTGGCGAGTTTGACTAGATTGATCCTCAAAACCAGGATGATGAGCTACAGGGCTCGTGGCACCATCATGAAGCTTGCCAGGAGGCAAAACTAAGTTAGGAAAACGTTGGGTCTGTCTGATGAGCCGACAACAATATGGATGATTTTACCCTTTGGGTGTACTTAGGCTGAGTATATGTAAGGTCCAAATAGGCTAGAGGGGGGGGGGGTGAATAGCCTAACAAAAACTTCTACACAAATTACTTGACCACAAGTTAGTACAAAAGGTGGCGAAGCACAAAGCACTAGCTCTAACTAATTAAGCAAGCCACCTACACAATTCTAGTACAAGGCTATTCACTAAACACAACAACAACAACAAGCTAGAAACGAGAAGTAATACGAGAGAAGAGCTTCGAGTGATTATACCGCCGTGTAGAGACGAGAAGTACCAATCAATCAATCACACAAGAGAAATCCTCGGGAAGAGAATGACACAAGAATTTATCCCGAGGTTCACTTGCTTCCCGGCAAGCTACTCCTCGTTGTGGCGATGCACCCACTTGTCGGTTCGCGAGCTAATCAACTATCAAGAGTTGAGCCCTCGGCGGGCGCCGCACAACCGCACACAAGATGGGGATCCTCCAAGCCACGAGCTCCACTAGAGTATCCAATTTGCGAACTCCCGCGGGGAAGGATCAAGAACCCCTTACAACACTTGGTGAAGGCTCCAACAATCTCCAATTGCGAGCTCAATCACCTCCGCTGCTCCAAGCCGTCTACCGTGTCGGGAAACACGGAAGAGTAACAAGAAATTCGCAGCAACTCGAAGATCAAGTGCCTCTAGAATGCAACTCTCAAGCAATGCACTTGAATCTCACTCAATCTCACTCAAGATGTGCAATCAATCAAAGAGATGAGTGGAGGGGTTGTTCTCTAGCTCAAAGGATGTCTCTATGTCTCAAAATGTGCAAAAGTTACCCTCAAACCCCGGCCACCATCTATTTATAACGAAGGGGTACGCAGCTAGCCGTTACAACCGACGCGGCAGAAATCGCGCTGACCGGACGCTCCGGTCAGGGTGACCGGACGCGTCCGGTCACTACGCGACAGACGTGAACAGTGCGCGTCAGAACTAGCCGTTACCGTTGACCGGACGCGCTCGACCGAGCGACCGGACGCGCTGGTCACGACCGGACGCGCCGGTCCCATGACCCACCGGACGCGCCGGTCAACACCGAGCCGCGCACCGTGAAACAACGACCGAACGCGCTGAAGAACTGACCGGACGCCACAGTGCCCGCGTCCGGTGGGAGTCCAGTAAGCTCCCTGGACGACCGGACGCGTTCGGTCACCTATGACCGGACGCGCACCGCGTCCGGTGGTCCTCGTGAACCGCTGTTTGCCTGACCGGACGCGCCGGTCGCACAGTAACCGCGTCCGGTGCAGTGTCCGGTGCAGCGTCCGGTGCACGCAGTGACCTCCGTTCGCCTCCGTTTCTTTTCCAACTTTCGGCGCAATAGAAAATAGGCATTTCACTTCTCCAAAAAGCGCCGAATCCCGCCTCGCAAGCTCGGCGGGAGGGAGAGAGGAACCCAAACCCCTCTCTACTGCTTAAACTTCACCGCCTTCGCAAATGTGCCAACACCAACAAGTGATCACCACCTTGTGCTCGTGTGTTAGCATTTTCACAAACATTTTCTAAGGCGTTATGTTAGCTCTTTACTAGATCCTAAATGCATATGCTCAAGACATTGATCTAGTGGCACTTGATTTCCGAGCTAACCGTGATTGCCCCTCTTGATAGTCGGCTATGTATCCTAAACCCGGTCAATCACTTCTCTACTCATCTTAGACCGGCAAAAGGAAAACCCTATGATTATACCTTTGCCTTGCGCTCTTAGATCCTTCTCCTTCACTTGATCATCATGTCCATCATTTCATGTGCATCTCCACCATGATCATCATTTCATGTCCATGCACCATTTCTTTGTGATCTTTGTGGCCATAACTCCTTGCCACATCCACCTCCATCACATGTTGCTTATGCCTAGCTTAATCACACTTGATACAATAGCATTAGCAACTTGGTGTCATTAATTACTAAAACCAGACTTGGGCTTTCAATCTCCCCCTTTTTGGTAATTGATGACAACCATCACAAAGATATGAAATGAAATCAATTTTCAATTTCGATAGTATTAGCTCCCCCTACATATGTGCTTCCATGAGTTTGGTTCAATTGTGCACATATGTATGGATTTGAATTTTGGGAGAGTTACTACTATCAAATTGATGCTAAGGTATATAGAATGGACCTTTGAAGCGTGATACCAATCGGAGTTGCCTTTATATACCATCCTTAGCATCGATGTAGCTAGACACCACTTGTAATTCATCACTTGTAAAGATCATAAACACTAAAGTACCCCGTGAGATCAACATTATAAGCAAAGGTGTCTAGATACCACTTAAAAAGCTACTCTTAACAAATCATCATTCAAGTTCTAATTCTAGCAATCACCAAACAAACATGAATAAGAATTTAAGCTTTGCAATGCAACAATTCATCATGTTAATGCGCATACAAATGCAACAAATAGTTCATGAGCTTGCTCCCCCTACTTGTGTGCTCAAATTTAATTGATTCCTTTCCAAAGTCTAATCTTATGCTTTCTCTCCCCCTTAGTAACTTTTTCTTTTTGTGACTTTTCTCTCCCCTCTTATTATATCTTTCTCCCCCTTTGTGACTTTTCTATCTTTGTGACTTTTCTCTCCCCCTTTGTCAACAATCACCAAAAATGTGCCAATTTTAGTGAGAGTTAAGTCAATCAAAATGAGGGAGTCCAAATTATGGTTCAATCTAGATTACTTGCCTAGAATATGTAATTCGGTTTGATCCAAGGACAAGCTTCTTCACACCTCATAAAGTATAAGGGTTATCTTGACCATGTTGAATTACACATCATGAGCTCATTTTCTAGATTCAACACTAGGGTTGCAAGCCCACAAACATGTCATATGCTACCACTAGATCAATCAAACATAGAAGCAATAGTGGTACCATATATACATTAAACTCATTTGATTTTCATGAATGAGCCTATTTGTCATGCAAATATGTCTATATGTTCTAAACATGTCCTTAGCAAAGTATGGATGATATGTCAAACAACTTTACCTTGC
This sequence comes from Saccharum spontaneum, assembly GCA_022457205.1. NCBI lineage: Eukaryota > Viridiplantae > Streptophyta > Magnoliopsida > Poales > Poaceae > Saccharum > Saccharum spontaneum. The sequence goes on along the minus strand of CM039589.1, from coordinate 23,942,442 downwards.
TATGTCGGAGGAGAGGCATGTCATATAATAATGTGGGGTTGCACTCATCTCAAGTTGGAGAAGTCAAGTATGTTCAATTCATTTTTCAACTTGTAAAATCTTTTCTCATCAAGTGGCTTTGTGAATATGTCGGCTAGTTGATCTTCGGTGCCAATGCTCTCAATGCAAATATCACCCTTTTGTTGATGGTCTCTTATGAAGTGATGCCTTATGTCAATGTGCTTTGTTCTTGAATGTTGAACCGGATTTTGAGTCATCTTGATAGCACTTTCATTGTCACAAAACAATGGCACATTCTTGAACTTGATTCCAAAGTCATTCAAGGTGGCCTTCATCCAAAGCAATTGTGCACAACAACTACCGGCACTAATGTATTCGGCCTCGGCGGTAGATAGTGCAACACTATTTTGTTTCTTTGATGACCATGAAACAAGAGACCTTCCAAGCAATTGACAAGTGCCACTTGTGCTCATTCTATCAATCTTGCATCCACCATAGTCGGAGTCCGAATATCCAATCAACTCAAAATTAGACCCCTTTGGAAACCATAATCCAACATCATGAGTGCCCTTAAGATATCTCAATATCCTCTTGGTTGCTTTCAAGTGACTTTCTCTAGGTGAAGCTTGATATCTTGCACACTTGCACACACTAAACATCACATCCGGCCTAGAAGCGGTGACATAGAGCAAACTTCCAATCATAGACCGGTATTGCTTTTGATCTACCATGTTACCACTATCATCAATACCCAATTGATCATTTGTGCCCATTGGTGTACTCATTGACTTAGCATCTTGCAATCCAAACTTCTTGATCATGTCCTTGATGTACTTGCCTTGACTTACAAAAGTGCCATTCTTCATTTGCTTGATTTGAAGTCCAAGGAAGTAACTAAGCTCTCCAATCATAGACATCTCAAACTCATTTGCCATCATATTTCCAAATTCTTTACAAAAATCTTGATTGGTTGATCCAAAGATAATGTCATCCACATAGATTTGCAACACAAACAAGTCATTTCCAATTTTCTTGGTGAAGAGAGTGGTGTCAACCTTTCCCATCTTGAACCCTTTAGAGAGAAGAAAGTCCCTCAATCTCTCATACCATGCTCTAGGTGCTTGTTTCAAACCATACAATGCCTTCTTGAGCTTGTAAACATGGTTGGGCTTCTTGTCATCTTCAAAACCGGGAGGTTGCTCAACATAAACTTCTTCATTGATATAACCATTAAGAAATGCACTCTTGACATCCATTTGATAGAGCTTGATGTTGTGTGCACAAGCATATGCTAATAAGATTCTAATAGCCTCCAATCTTGCAACCGGTGCATATGTTTCTCCAAAGTCAAGACCCTCAACTTGAGTGTATCCTTGTGCTACTAATCTTGCTTTGTTCCTCACAACCATGCCATCTTGATCTTGCTTATTTTTAAAGACCCACTTGGTGCCAATTACATTGTAGTTCTTTGGTCTTTCCACAAGTTCCCAAACTTGATTTCTAGCAAAGTTGTTTAGTTCTTCATGCATGGCATTTACCCAATCGGAATCCTTCAAAGCATCTTCTATTTTCTTAGGTTCTTCAAGTGACACGAATGAGTAGTGCTCACAAAAAGATGCTAATCTTGATCTAGTTTGAACACCACTTTGAATTCCACCAATGATTTGATCCAATGGATGATCTCTTGCAATACTAGTAGGTTGGAGTATTGGGAGTTGATTGCTTCCACTAGCTTGACCTTGATCTTGCACTTCATCATGAGAACCACTAGAGCTTGCTTGATTTGTATCAATTTGCACACTTTGGTTGATCACATGAATATCATCATCATCAACTTGCCTTGGCCTAACATCACCAATGTCCATGTTCTTCATTGCATTTGACAATTGATCTCCTCTCACATCATCAAGGTTTTGAGCTTCATTTTGAGACCCTTGGGTTTCATCAAACTCAACATCATGAACTTCTTCCAAGGTGCCTTTTGTGAGATTCCAAACTCTATATGCTTTGCTTGTGGTAGAATAACCAAGTAAGAACCCTTCATCACATTTCTTTTCAAACTTGCTCAATCTAGTGCCTTTCTTGAGAATATAGCATTTGCAACCAAACACTCTAAAGTATGCAATGTTGGGCTTTCTTCCATTCAATAGCTCATATGGTGTCTTTCCAAGCTTTCCATGGCAATAGAGACGGTTGCTACAATAGCAAGGCGTGTTAATGGCTTCACTCCAAAATGAATGACTCACATTGTATTCACTAAGCATTGATCTAGCCATGTCAATCAAAGTTCTATTCTTTCTTTCAACTACACCATTAGATTGAGGAGTGTATGTTGGTGAGAATTGATGTCCAATACCAAGATCATCACATAAATCTTCAATTCTGTGTTCTTGAACTCACTACCATTGTCACTTCTAATCTTCTTGATGGTAGTCTCAAACTCATTTTGCACTCTCTTGACAAAAGACTTGAATAGATCATAAACATCACTCTTGTCATAGAGAAAGAACACCCAAGTGTATCTAGTATAGTCATCAACAATCACAAAACCATACTTGTTTCCACCAATACTAGTGTATGTTGTTGGCCCAAACAAGTCCATGTGCAATAGCTCAAATGCCTTTGATGTACTCATTTCACTCTTACTAGGATGTTTATTTCCAACTTGTTTGCCGGCTTGACAAGCACTACAAGGTTTATCCTTCTCAAAGGTGACATCCTTCAAGCCTCTAACTAAGTCATGCCTCAAAAGTTTGTTCAATTGTTTCATTCCAACATGACCAAGCCTTCTATGCCATAACCAACCCATACTAGATTTGCTAAGCAAGCATGATGTCAATTGTGTCTCACTATCATTGAAGTCAACCAAGTATAAGCTACCATGTCTAAATCCTTTGAATATCAAGTTTGATCCATCCACACTTATGACTTCAACATCATCACTACCAAATATGCACTTGAAGCCAAGATCACAAAGTTGTGCCACCGACAAAAGATTGAAATCCAAGCTCTCAACTAGCAATACATTTGATATGCTCATATCATTTGAGATAGCAATTTTACCAAGCCCCTTGACCTTGCCTTTCTTGTTGTTACCGAAAGTGATAGCATCAAAACCACCATTTTGACTAGTATCAATTGATTTGAACATACAAGAATCCCCGGTCATATGTTGAGTGCACCCACTATCAAGCACCCAATGCCTTCCTCCGGCTTTGTAATTGACCTACAAGACAAGATCAATTCCTTTTAGGTACCCAAACTTGTTTGGGTCCTCCAAGGTTAGTGACCAAGCTCTTTGGTACCCAAATAGCTTTCTTCTTTGAGCCCATCCATGGTGCACCAATGAACTTAGCATGAACACTATTTGTACCCTTGGTAAGTATATAGAAGGAATCAAACTTAATTGAGGATACATTAGCATTTGATTTCTTGTTCATGCAATGTTGCTCTATGTGACCAACTTGCTTGCAACTTTTGCAATAGCTACCATTGTTCTTCACAAAATGAGTTTTGTGAGGAGCAAAAGCGGCCTTGCCTTTCTTGGGGTTATAGCCCAATCCCTCTTTGTAGAGAGAAGCTCTTTGGCTACCCAAGCACATAAGCAAGCGGTCCTCACCACCATAAGCCTTAGCTAAAGTGTGATTGAGCTCTTTTACCTCCATCTTGAGATTTTCATTCTCAACTATAAGTGTGGAGTCACAAGTGAACCCATCACTACTAGATGAGGATGATGTAGATGAGCTACATGAAGGGTTAGTGGGAGCAACAACAATAGGCTTATGACAAGATTCATCAATTATATCACAAGATATGCCTATGTTGCAAGTTTTAGCTTTCTCAACATTAGTTGGCATGTTTTCACATTTTTCAACTAGAGAGGAATGAGCTTCTTCAAGCTTAGTGTGAGACTTTTGAAGTTTCTTATGGTCTACCTTTAGACTCTCATAAGATGCTCTAAGCTCATCAAGTTCTTGCATAAGGTTTTTCTTTTCCTTAAGCAAGCCCTTGCATTCCTTTCTAGATTCTTTATAATGTTGAGTGCAATCTTCTAGCATAGTGATTAGTTCATCTTTAGTGAATTCTTCTTCATCACTATCACTATCACTATTACTAGCATTATCATGATCACTCTCATTATCGGATGATACCTTAGTGGCCTTAGCCATGAAACACGATGGAGTGTCAAAGAGGGAGACCTTCTCTTGGATAGCAATGCTAGCATGTCCCTTCTTCTTGCTCTTGTAGTCATCCTCATCATCACTTGAGGAATCATCACTATCCCATGTAGCAACATGAGAATCATTCTTCTTCTTATGAGAACTCTCCTTCTTTTCTTGCTTCTTCTTTTGCTTCTTCCTTTCCTTCTTGATAGCATCTTCATCATCACTATCATAAGGACACTTTGCAATGAGATGGTCCTTGCTATGGCATCTAAAGCATCTCATGGTATGCTCATTCTTCTTAGATGTGTTCTTCCTCCTCCTTGCACGATAGCCCTTCTTCTTCATGAATTTGCCAAATTGCTTGACAAAGAGAGCCATCTTCTCATCAATGTCATCACTATCACAAGAGCTTGAGTCTTCTTCACTTGATGATTCAATCTTGGATTTGCCCTTGGATGTGGTGGCTTTGAATGCCACACTCTTCTTCTTTTCATCGTCTTTCTTCTCATTCTCCTTCTTCTTCTTCTTGACCAACTCATCCTTCTCATCATCTTCTCTATATGAATCATCGGTCATCACTTCTTGAAATATTTGTTGAGGAGTTGAATCCTTCAATGTAGTCCTCACTAGCACGGTGATCAATGTGTCAAATCTCTTAGGTAGGCTTCTTAGGAACTTCATAGAGAATTGATTGTCCTTCACTTCTTCTCCAAGTGCCTTGAGCTCATTTACAATGACTTGCAACCTATGAAACATCTCCGGTACACTCTCATCATCTTGCATCTTGAAGCTTGAAAATTTTTCTTGCAAGATATATGCTTTAGCGGTCTTTGTGCCTTCGGTACCCTCAAATGTTTCTTCTAGCTTGGCCCAAGCATCATGTGCAACTTCTATGTTCTTCACTTGCTCAAATGTCTTGTCATCTAATGCCTCATGAAGAGCACTAATGGCAATATCATTGCATTGGAGCTTCTTCTCTTCCACCGGTGTAGGTGCCTCCGGATTAGCAACCTCAAATTTTGTTTCGGTGACCTTCCACACTTCTCTATTGATTGACTTGAGGTGTGCGGTCATCTTAACCTTCCAATATGCATAATTTGTGCCATCAAAGTGAGGTGCCTTCTTTGTGTTATTGATGTGCAAACTTATTTGAGCCATTTCTTCTTCACCGTAGGTTGTTAAGCCTCAAATAAACGGTGCCTCGGCTCTGATACCACTTGTAAGGTCCAAATAGGCTAGAGGGGGGGGGTGAATAGCCTAACAAAAACTTCTACACAAATTACTTGACCACAAGTTAGTACAAAAGGTGGCGAAGCACAAAGCACTAGCTCTAACTAATTAAGCAAGCCACCTACACAATTCTAGTACAAGGCTATTCACTAAACACAACAACAACAACAAGCTAGAAACGAGAAGTAATACGAGAGAAGAGCTTCGAGTGATTATACCGCCGTGTAGAGACGAGAAGTACCAATCAATCAATCACACAAGAGAAATCCTCGGGAAGAGAATGACACAAGAATTTATCCCGAGGTTCACTTGCTTCCCGGCAAGCTACTCCTCGTTGTGGCGATGCACCCACTTGTCGGTTCGCGAGCTAATCAACTATCAAGAGTTGAGCCCTCGGCGGGCGCCGCACAACCGCACACAAGATGGGGATCCTCCAAGCCACGAGCTCCACTAGAGTATCCAATTTGCGAACTCCCGCGGGGAAGGATCAAGAACCCCTTACAACACTTGGTGAAGGCTCCAACAATCTCCAATTGCGAGCTCAATCACCTCCGCTGCTCCAAGCCGTCTACCGTGTCGGGAAACACGGAAGAGTAACAAGAAATTCGCAGCAACTCGAAGATCAAGTGCCTCTAGAATGCAACTCTCAAGCAATGCACTTGAATCTCACTCAATCTCACTCAAGATGTGCAATCAATCAAAGAGATGAGTGGAGGGGTTGTTCTCTAGCTCAAAGGATGTCTCTATGTCTCAAAATGTGCAAAAGTTACCCTCAAACCCCGGCCACCATCTATTTATAACGAAGGGGTACGCAGCTAGCCGTTACAACCGACGCGGCAGAAATCGCGCTGACCGGACGCTCCGGTCAGGGTGACCGGACGCGTCCGGTCACTACGCGACAGACGTGAACAGTGCGCGTCAGAACTAGCCGTTACCGTTGACCGGACGCGCTCGACCGAGCGATCGGACGCGCTGGTCACGACCGGACGCGCCGGTCCCGTGACCCACCGGACGCGCCGGTCAACACCGAGCCGCGCACCGTGAAACAACGACCGGACGCGCTGAAGAACTGACCGGACGCCACAGTGCCCGCGTCCGGTGGGAGTCCAGTAAGCTCCCTGGACGACCGGACGCGTCCGGTCACCTATGACCGGACGCGCACCGCGTCCGGTGGTCCTCGTGAACCGCTGTTTGCCTGACCGGACGCGCCGGTCGCACAGTAACCGCGTCCGGTGCAGTGTCCGGTGCAGCGTCCGGTGCACGCAGTGACCTCCGTTCGCCTCCGTTTCTTTTCCAACTTTCGGCGCAATAGAAAATAGGCATTTCACTTCTCCAAAAAGCGCCGAATCCCGCCTCGCAAGCTCGGCGGGAGGGAGAGAGGAACCCAAACCCCTCTCTACTGCTTAAACTTCACCGCCTTCGCAAATGTGCCAACACCAACAAGTGATCACCACCTTGTGCTCGTGTGTTAGCATTTTCACAAACATTTTCTAAGGCGTTATGTTAGCTCTTTACTAGATCCTAAATGCATATGCTCAAGACATTGATCTAGTGGCACTTGATTTCCGAGCTAACCGTGATTGCCCCTCTTGATAGTCGGCTATGTATCCTAAACCCGGTCAATCACTTCTCTACTCATCTTAGACCGGCAAAAGGAAAACCCTATGATTATACCTTTGCCTTGCGCTCTTAGATCCTTCTCCTTCACTTGATCATCATGTCCATCATTTCATGTGCATCTCCACCATGATCATCATTTCGTGTCCATGCACCATTTCTTTGTGATCTTTGTGACCATAACTCCTTGCCACATCCACCTCCATCACATGTTGCTTATGCCTAGCTTAATCACACTTGATACAATAGCATTAGCAACTTGGTGTCATTAATTACCAAGACCAGACTTGGGCTTTCAGTATATCATCATGTAATTAAGTGCATTTTGGTAATAACCAAGTATCTATATATATGGAAGATGGTTGGTTGTGGGAGTACAACTCGGGGACCTGGTCTCAACTGTGTGATTGAGAATTTTGCTTAGTGTTAGAGAGGGGAGAGAGAGAGGGAGGGAGAAGCTCTTATTCTTGATATTTTTGCCATCTAAAACTTTGATTCAGGAGTGGCTGCTTGTATCCCAACATCTAGTTCTAATCAATGATTCATTTTTGTGCTTCAAGCTCTATCTCCCTTAAGTCTTGAGATTATATCATTTCAATGATTTTTGAAGATATTTTTGGGAAATTTGTTCTTCGCTTTCGGCATTGATTTGTGTCTGATTTTTGGGGGCAAATCAGTGCTATGACAAAGGTAAGCAATCCTATGGTGTTCCTCCACTAAATTCACACTTGAGCTCCATGAATTTTGAGTTTCCCCTAAAATCCTCCTTTTCTTAGGTCTTTCCAAAATTAGTTAAATTGATGAGGAAAACTGAAACCTTTTTAGCGATATCACTTGGGACCACCTTCACCAGAAATTACTGAAGGTGTGTGCAAAATTTCACATATTTTGGAGCCCATTTTATCGAGTTTTGGATTTCTCCCGTCTTTGTTTCAAAGCTTGTTTTCTGAGCAGTCTGGAACTTTCAGACATGAAAAACTTCTAAACATTTCTGGAGAACTTTTGAACTGAGCAACATGGCATGGTGGCAGCGGGACAGTGGGCTTAGGGTAGGGTTTGGGCTTTGGGGCAATCTCCAATATCCTAAAGCCCTAAAGCAATGCTCAAGGGCGGTGGTCAACTCGATGGCGGTGGTAGTTCTAGGATAGCAAGGCATGGTGGTAGCAGCAGTGCCACTAGCTAGGTGGTGCAGGACAACTCATGGGCGAGGTTAGTGGCGAGGGTGACGAAAAGGAGCTCTAGTGAAGGGCAGGGGTGTGGTAGGAGCGATGAGTGGTCGACGATGAGGTCGTTGCGGAGCAATTGGGGATAATGACTCTGAGAGGGAAAGAAAATATGGAGAAGAAGAATTTGTATGTCAGTACATGTATCGAGACATGTGCGTTGAGGGCTAGGCCCCTCGATACGTTTGGTTTTTAAGGTAGTTTCATCTTTTTCTTATAACTAAAAATTGTTAAACACTTGATACATTTTTTATCCATGAATAATATCTCTAAATTTCTAAAAACATTGAGAAATCTCGTAGAGATGGATTGTGACACGAGAAATCTCCGCCAAGGAAGGCACAAGATCCCTCACAAGCAATCGATCGAGGCTAGAGACAATCACCAACTCTGCTCAACGATCCTCCAATCACCGGGCCATCTAGGTGTCAGCAAACACCAAGAGTAACAAGCTCACAACTATTGATACTTCTTAACATGGAGGACTCCGCAAGCGCACAAAACTATCGCGTAGCACTTCGCTCGGTGAGTACCAATTGTCGAATTTATATTTTTCCCACAAGAAGGTGGAAGAGTAGAATCTATACAGGACTATGATTTGCTAAGGTAGGTTCTAAGTTGATCCTAGGTAGGTGAACGATTAGTGAATGTGGGGTCTGCACTACCTAAACTAACTATTGATAACAAGCTACTCTAGAGATAGCTAGGTGGGAGAGTGAGTGCTTTATCTTTCTAGTAACTAAGCTAAACAAATAACTAGGAGAAATACAATAGTACTTTCGGGCACAGCCCATCTACTAACTAGGAGAGTTAAATAGACAAGGTCTGCCACGAGCCCTACGATTTAATAACTAGACCTATCTTGGGGGAATACAGAGGATGAACAAGGCTATCACCACTTGCTACCTACTCCAACATATCCGGAGGCCTAGCCATATCCATAGATAATCTATAGTCTAAGCATCACGCTTAATCTATAAACCTACTACTTCGATCCAAGCTCCGATGAAATGAGTTCAAAGCACCCTAACTAGAAACCAGTACCAATGAAAGAGTACTAATGATAAGATAACCTATGTTACCAATGCTAAACAAACAAGCACTTGAGCTCACTAATAATGAACACTAATGATTAAGTACTAGAATGTAAAGCAAGCAATACTAGAATAAAGTACTGAAATAAACACTGAATAAAATAAATACTAAATGAAAGAATTACAAAAGAGCTATACCAGACCCAGAAGACTCTTCTAGGCACCGAGAGAAGCTCTGACTCCCACTCTACACCACTACTAGACTACTACTCTAATGCTAAGCTAAGCTAGAGAGCTAGAGGAAGCTTAGAATGCTTTGCTCTTGAAGAGATTGAATGGGGGCACCCTCCACCATGCACCACACCCCTCTATTCCTCACACGAGTGACACATTATAGAAGGCTCAAAACAAGGGAATTATTACCATGTCGCTTTAGTTTTTGTGTCAAGTCAAAAGATATTTTAACTTTAGCCGAATTTATAGAAAAGACACAAAAAATTACAGTACCAAATTAGTTTAATCTACCATGAAATATGCTTCATCATGGAATTGCTACGTGAAGGATTACCGAATGGTGAAATTCAGTAATCAGGTCAGAACTCAGAAGCTAGCTACGATGGGCTGAACGGCGGAGGTCATGTTTGTATGACCCGGCCCATGCGCTCGAAATTGGGCCTCGCTCTGCGTGTGTTTGCGCGCACTGAGATATTATGAACCGGCGTGACATTTTTTTTAACTAAATTCTGAACCCTTTAGTTATCTGAATCATCTTCATGACGGAGCCCCTGCCGTGTTCTTCTCTTCTTGTTCCCCATTTCTTGCAATCTCCTCCAGAAAATCTCCGTACAAAATTGCAAACCGGTCAAGATCTTAACAAGTTTCAAGTCACCGAATGAAAATTTTGATCGCTTGGACCTTTGGGCTTCCATTGGAGTCAGTAGACTCGGTTCAACACACAAAGGTTCTATCGGAGTTTAGTTGGCCAGTGTCGACACTTTGCATATGACCCTGAGACGATCCTCCTATATCAACAGAGAGTTTTCTTGCGAACATTATTATCTTTAATGAGAACGGAGGCGACTAACAATGGCGGCGGCTGCTGCAATTTAGCGAAGGGTCAAAGTTGGTTTAGATTATTTCATGGAAAGAGATCAGAGCACTTAACTCTAGCCGTTTGTCATACGGAAATGCTATGTGCAGGGCGTCCGTCTATCCAGACACCCCTTCGTGGGCCTGCGGACTAGCCCAAATAGACCTTTGCTCTGCGCCCGTTTGTTTTTTTATTATGGTGTCTGCATTTGTTCCTTCCGTTACGCCGGTTGGATAAGGAAATGAGAAGGAGACGAAAGACCTGCTCCGCCATCGACGGTCACCCCGCCTCCTGCTGCACTCCGTCGCCTGCCCCGCTGCTCCTACCACTGCTCTTGCTTTGCGGTCCGCTCCGCCGTCGACGGTTACCCCGCCTGCTCCTTCTCCTGCAGCACCGCGCCGCCCCAGTACTCCTGCCCTCGCCTACGCGTGGCGACTGCTCACTCGGCCGCTAGCTAGCCACTGAGGGCACTGCACATGGAGAAGCGTCGGGCTGAGGTGCAGAAGCCCTCCGGCCTCGCCTCCTGCTATGGTTGTGGCACCCTGGTGCAGACGTTGGAGGAGGCTGTGGCGGGATACGGTGCATGTTGCAAGCGTATATTTCAAATGTTTTAGAGGTATGTTGCAAGTGTTTCATAAGGATGTTGCAAAAGTTGATTGGAATGTTGCATATGTTACAATGGTTGTACACTATTATGTATATTTGAAATGGTTTTCAAGTGTTTCAAGATGTTTTTACAAGTGTTTTAGACGTATGTTGCAAGCGTTTTAACTGTTACTGACGTATGTTGCATGTGTTTCATCTGGATGTTGCAAATTGAAGTAGATCGGGATGTTGAACATGTTGAAATTATTAGCGTATGTTTTAAGTGTATGTTTCCAAATATTTCGGCTGTTTCAAACGTATGCTGCAAGTGTTTTATCTGGACGTTGCATTTTTTGCAGTGGCTATACACATATGTTGCAAGCATATGGTCAAAATTGTTTTATCTATTTCAGACGTATGTTGCAACAAATTCTTCATATTGCAAGTGTTTTATGAGCAGGCGCAGGCAGAAGCGGTCCCCATGTTTGTACGGGAAGCAAGGTGGGCGCAGACGGTCCTACAGAGCAACATGGGCGCACAGCAACAGGCACGAGCGAGCGAGCAGGCGGGCGAGCAAGCAGGCGTAGCAATAGGCAGGTGGGTGAGCAGCGCAGTGCGGGCAGGCACATCAAGCTAGTAGCCATGGGAGTCCGGGCGCATCAACGGGCGGGCATGCGGCCAGGCGAGCAGCGGAGTGTGGGCAGGGCTCATATGATATGACCATTGGCCAATGATGCTGACTCCGAAGGCAAGGCCTATTTGGCCAAGCGCCAAAGCATCGCCAGAAACACCGTAGCTAGCGCCGGGGGTTGTTGGCTCGTAGCTGCCACGGATTTGCTGCCACTTTCAGATGGTCAAATGGGTGGTACGGACGTACGGTCCAATGAGAGACCAGCTCGTTTAAGCATGTCACTAAGGGGTACACAATTAGCCAAATATGCCATGCTCTGTGCCTCTGTCGCCCGAGGGCTCAACAGCGATCCTAAGCATGACACTATGGACACTTAGCCGTACCTGGCCTAGCCCGATTAGCCTAGTAGGTCAACCGGCCCGATAGCCCGATAACATAGATCACAGATGAACAACAAATATAAAAATAAAAAAATCAACAAAAAATACAAGATTATAGATCTTCATAGGTCAATTAAGTATATGCTCATACCACCACCAATCAAAAGGGAATTGAGCTGAGAAGCTATGGTTATAGCACGATTAGTGCTCTCATCGTCTCTGCCTGCCCCACACCAATGCATGTTCTGCTCGCCTACCACCAGGAGGAGAGTAGAGGTGAGGGAGGCATCAGAGGATAGGGGAACCGACGGCTAGGGGAGGGGAGCGACCGGTGGCTAGGATAGGGAGAGAGTGACCGGCGACTGGGATGGGAACACCAGATTAGTTGATGGGCGACTGGGATGGAGGAGGGAACACCAGATTAGTTGACGGGCGACTGGGATGGAGGAGGGAACACCAGATTAGTTGATGGCATTGGATCCGGTGTGAGGGATGAAGGGGTGGGCGGGTGCCATATTTGCCAGGCTACCTCGTTCTACGATCAAATTGGGTGCCATATCCTCAAGGACATCAAAGTGATTGCAACCTGTCAAGAACATAGTGATAGTTGGGCTTGTGTTTGGCATTAGCATGAATTTTCGATCAGGTTAGCCAACCTGAAACTATTGGGGCAACATAATTCTTGAGATCTTCTAGCAAGAAATAGGCCATTTATTCTACATTCACTACCACAAAACGAAAATTTCTTGGCGGCCAAAATCAGACCGCCAAGGAAATTAATTTCCTTGGGGGTTGGAGCAAACTGCCAAGGAAGTATGTATCCTTGGCGGTTCCGCTCGGCCACCAAGGAAATATGCAATTTTTTTTTGCTGTTGTTGTGAACCGCCAAGGAAAACGTCATTTCCTTGAGTGCTATTGCAAACCGCCAAGGAAATCATCTTTTTAAAAATCAATATTTTTTATGAATTTGTCAAATGATCTCGGATGAAGAAATGACCTAAACCAAAGTTGCAGTACTCGAAAAGATCTAAAACTTTCTAGTTTAAACTTTTTTAATTTGAATTCATTTTGGGTGTCAAATATGCATTACAAAATTCACTAAATTAAATACAAAAGCAATGCATCAGCTATTCAATCAAGAATGATTTCATGGTGTAGTGGTAACGAAGTAACAATGTGAAGGGTGAGGTTGTGAGTTCGAAACTCAGTAGCCGTAGGAATTTGAGATTTTTTACCTTATTTTCACATATTTTCTTAGCGGTTGACATATTTCCTTGGCGGTTAGTCACCTCCAAGAAAAATGAATTTCCTTGACTGCCGACTCATTTCCTTGGCTACGTAGTATGTCTATATTTTCCTTGGCGGGTTGGCAGTCAAGGAAACCATGCTTGGGGGCTAGCCGCCAAGAAAACTCTATTTTCCTGGCTAGCCAAACTTGGCGGTTCATGCTTGACGGTGCACCGCCAAGAAAAATTTCCTTAGCGGTTTTCCTATATTCCTTGGCGGGTTTTGGCAGCCAAGAAATTTTCGTTTTGTGGTAGTGATTACATTTCCAAAAGGGTTCCTCCTTGAACAAATGTCTCATTTATGGGTACATTGGGAACAAATTGGAAACCCTAGCCAATATTTATTTTGGAAGATCAACAAGGCTATGCACACGGATGTGCGGCCCGTAGGATGGTATAGCCCCCAATTTTTAGGCCTCAAAACTATAGCTCATCATCAAGTAATCAATATTTAATACTCTGTGCATAGTCCACGATGAGAGCCTATGCTGATTCTAAGAATCACTGCATCTATTCCTATTTGGCACTTTGCAGTTCCATCTATGTCATTTGTCCGTCCATTCGACTACTTTGTCCCGATCCAACTTACTGAGTCACCATCTCCACTAGGTAGCTAGGGAATCTCTAGTTCAATACTCCACTCCAAACATCAAAGTGCAACTTGTAAAAAGCGTTGGCGAGGGACTCTAGGAGAGGGTGTACTAGCAAGTGCTAAACTATCATAGTTGCCATGGATCCATTGAAATTTTGAGAAGATTAGCATTTGGAAGCCAGCACCCAGCGAGTTTAGCCTAGTTCCTAAACATATGTAGTTAGTTAACTATTTGTCTTGTATTACCATTGAAAATATTTTTTCCGTTAACTATTAGACGAGGTTGTTGCTATAAATAGAACAATATATATATATATATATATATATATATATATATATATATATATATATATAATTATTGTTCTATTTATCGTTAGGGCCTATTTTAGAGCTTGGAATAGGGCCTTGGATTTTGCCGGCATGGCCTGAAGGTCAAGAACCCAGTCCCTGTATTTCTGGTTTGAGACCACTAGCTCTAACTGGCCTTGGTTTGTTTTTCCTAAACCTTGTGGTTAGGACTGAAGGTTCCCTTAAACGGCAGTGCAGGTGCAGGAATAGGAGATTCGGTGGACAAAGGGCACCTCAACCAAATTCAATAATAACAGTAACAAAGAAGTGTTGATTCAAGTACAGAAGCAGTTTTCCAGCTTGACGATCAAACGGGTTTGTCGGCCGTTTTAATCTCTGTATGATTGCTGTCGGCGTAAGCACATTGAGATGGATCTGTCCTTGTGTGCTACAGTACTACGAATGCATTGATATGCTTGAGGGCGTATGGTACAATGCTTACCTGGACGACATTAAAATCTGGTGCAATGCAACCATTCCAGCGTGGTCCTTCAATCTGGGATCCCGTATGAAATTTACATCCCAAATCCTGCCACTCTGATCAAATCGCCTACTGCATGATCCTCCCCCATCTTCCTGCGAAGTAGGGATGAAAACGGACGGAATTTTTCCCGTACCGTCCCGTTCCATTTTCTATATTTTTCCGTCCGTTTCCGTATTTACGAGATCCCGTTTTCGTATTTGCGGAAGTAGAAAATGGTGTTTTCCGTCCGTTTCCGAGTAATCCCGTTTTAATATGGAATAGACCCGTATTTATTCCGTTTTTATCCCGTTTTTCAATCTATACTCAATATGTTCAACAATTACATGTCCTTATGTTATGTTAATATAACTACGAATCACCAAATATGCCTGTTATGTTCACGTACATAGCATGTAAATAAATATTAAACTTTGTATATATTATTACATGACTTTATATATGTATACTTTGAGAATATTATATTATGTGATCTTAATTTAATTTTCTGGCTCTCCATCCGTATTTGTTCGTTTCCGTATGTCCGCATATTCCGATTCCGTTTTCGAACCCGTATTTTCCGAACCCGATCCCGTTTCCGCCAAAAAAATATAGAAACGGAAGTAGAAATAGGATTTTTCCGTCCGTTTTCATCGCTACTGCGAAGTCCTGGCTGTCCATCCCTCCCTCTTTGCATGCCACCTGAGTCGTAAGCAGGAGAATCCCCAGGCCCAGGTGGCCTGCAAAGTCAGACGCACCATGTGTCGGCGCCATGTTCGAAGCTTCGTCTAAGAACAGAGTCCAGGAGTGGCAGTGGCAGTGGCAGCTATATATATGCACACGAACATCTCAAGCTGCAGTTCGTCCAGCACGATCCGCGCAGTCACCACTCGCCAAACAACACCATTGCATCTGCACTACCATTTGCTAGTTGCTACCTATATATATCCAGATATTGCATCCTCTTTGTCTAGTGTTACAGGTCTCGCCTGCTCTGCCTCTCGATCTCTGCATATCTAGCGTGCAACGCAGCGCCAGGAAAATTGAAGTGACACCGCGCCAGCGCAGCATGTCACGTGCCGCCGACGTGATGCTGCTGCTCTTGGTAGCCCTCCATGCGCTCCTGCCGACAATCGTCACCGATGCCGCTCTGCAGGAAGGTTTCTACACGAGCAGCACCAATTGCACCGTCGACGTCGAGGCTACCGTGGTGAGCGTTGTCCAGCAGTTCATCTCCGCGGACCGTGGCGTCGGCGCAGGCCTCATCCACCTCCATTTCCACGACTGCTTCGTCAAGGTATACTACGTACCGGAACATAATTTGGAATTTGCGCACTATATTCTCGAATCTTGATTGAAGATAAGACGATTAAATCGAAATGCATGATCTTGGACGTGCCAGGGTTGCGATGGTTCGGTTCTCCTTGACCCGAGCCCCGCCAACCCGGACCCGGAGAAGGCGTCGCCGTCGAACGGCGGCCTCCGCGGGCTGGAGGTGATCCAGGAGGCGAAGCGCCAGCTCGAGAGCGCGTGCCCGGGGACCGTGTCGTGCGCCGACATCCTCGCCTTCGCCGCGCGCGACGCGTCCAACATCCTGAGCTCCGGGGCGATCAACTACGGCGTCCCGTCCGGCCGCCGGGACGGGCTCACCTCGGCCGCGTCCGACGCCAGCCAGAGCCTGCCCCCGCCGTTCGCGCAGCTCGACCGCCTCACGGAGCTCTTCGCCGCCAAGGGGTTCACGCAGGACGAGCTCGTCACGCTCTCCGGCGCGCACTCCGTCGGCCGCGCTCACTGCGGCTCCTTCTCGCAGCGGATACATCCCAACGTCAGCGACACCATGGACAAGGAGTACGGCGCCGGGCTGCAGCAGCAGTGCCCCACCGATGCCGGGGATGCGGTGGCGGTGGACCAGGACCAGGGCACGCCGGCCGATCTCGACAACCAGTATTACAGGAACGTGCTCGCCGGGAAGGTGCTCTTCAACTCCGACTGGGCGCTCATCAGCAACGACACGACGAGGCAGATGGTGGCGGACAACGCGGGGAACCAGGCGCAGTGGGCGGCGAAGTTCATCGACGCCATGCGCAAGATGGGCGCCTTGGACGTGCTCACTGGGGACCAGGGCGAAGTGAGGAGCTTCTGCAACGTTACCAACAGCGGCTAACGGAGCTGGTCATCACCGGTGAACTAGCAGTGTGAAAAATAGGGTCCTCATGATTGATTGATGAACGTACATAAGGGTAATACTATTTACCTACGTACTGCATTGTTTGTCATCTGTTACTCTTCGGCAGTCACACAAAAGTGTGTGCGTTACGTACCGTTAAACTATATAAACATCGACATTATATATAATTTACACTAGGAAAAATTTGATATAATATTTCTATTATTCTTTCAAGAAACTATTAGATCCACAGTAATACTTACCCACGGACGTCCGTCCGTCCGGACCTGAGGGGAAAAAAAAATCAAATCTCTCCACGGAAGCTCGTCCCCACTCCGCGCTCGTCCGTTGCGGCTTCACGGCGCCATGCGGCTATCTGACCGTCCCAATCCGCCGTGCCACCTCCTCCATCCCGCGTCACTGCCCACTCCAATGTGCCACCGCCGCCGCCCCCCGCGGCGCCCTTATCCCCACGGCACCTCCATCCCCTACGGAGAGGAGGAATCCTCCGCGCGAGGTACGCTGCCGGCCGCCCTACTAACTGCAGCTGCCAATGGACCCAGTCGCCGGCACCTCACCCTCCGCCTCCAAGCTCGATGCGCGTGGTCGGTGGCTGCAGCGGCACCTCCGTCTCCTGCCGCGCCATGCTGTGCTCCGTCCTTCGCCGCGCCTAGGCCAGGCGGCCAGGAGAGGGGACCGTTGCTGGCCAGGCACAGGCGCAACTGGCTGCTGCCAGGCCGCGCCACCATCCTCGACTGTTGGCTGGCCAGAACCGGCCGCCCCCGCTCTGCGCTGCGTTGTATAGAAGAAGGGTGAAAAACGCACGTTGCAAGCCTATATTCCAAGTGTTTTAGATGTTTCATAGGTATGTTGTAAGCGTTACATGTGGATGTTATAAAAGTAGATCAGGATGTTGCATATGTTGCAATGGTTGTACACGTATGTTGCAAGCTTCTATTCCTAATGTTTCATCTATTTTTCGGACATATGTTGCAAATGTGTTTATTTGGATGTTACATATGTTTCACACATATGTTGCAAGTGTTTTATCTGGATGTTACATATGTTTTACAATGATTTTTAAGTGTTTTTAGGTGTTTTTGTAAGTGTTTCAGATGCATGTTTCAAGTGTTTCATCTGTCTTCAAATGTATAATGCAATTGTTGCGTCTAGATGTTTAAAAAGTAGATCGAGTATTGCATCTCCCTCCTTGGTTTCTGCTGCGCCTCGCCTCGGTTTCTCCTCCTCCTCCTCCCTGCGCCGGCTGGGCATCCGACACCCCCTCCCCCTCTTCTCGATGCTGGTGACGTTCGGGGTGGTGCGGGCCCACGTGGGCATGCGAAACAGGGCAAGAAAGAAACTGCAGGTGCGAGCGTCTGGACGCCCCGCCCGTCCGGACGCTAGCAAGCCCATTAGATTAAACAAATGCACATAATCATGAATGAATGAGGTGATTTTCTAACTGGCTCTGCCTCAAGCAGTTCACTCCGTTTTATATTTTTTTCCCCTTGGACCCATCTTTCCCCATTGTGCAATGCACATGAAACATGGCCCAGCCACCCATGAATTATGCCCAAATGTTACATTCTTTAGTGGGTGGTTCTCAAACGTAACATATGCATTTTTTATTTTACTATACATGGAGAGCCATCAAATGTACAAGAGGTATCACGATTATAACATAGGGTTACAGAATTTTGATAGGTGAGGTATTATTTTTCTGTAGCTTTGTGTAACTTGCCAAAAATTTTACCGTGTTTAAATAATACCCACCATACAACAATTGACACAATCATAACACTTTGGTTCAACAACTTCTCTTATGATCATATACAGTTCAAATATGCTCAACAGACTGCATCTGGTCTCACACCAGTCACATGACCTGAGTGCACCAGTTGGTTTTATGCACATTAGTGATCTGCGCGTGCATGGACATGTGTAGAGACACCTCAAAATGATGTTATATTTCTCCTTGCGTGAAAATGCATCAATAGTTAATTGCGAATAGCTTGTCAATATGGACATGATTGCAACATAACATTGCAGCAATCCCCTTTGTATGATGAAATGCACACGCCACACAATTATTATACAGGCCATAGACTATTCCTGGCCCAACAAGAACACCATGTCTAGATGGTGTGCTCTCATCAAGGACTAGGTATGTTGTAGTAGTGTGTTGGGCTTTGTTGAGGGTGCATTATATGTTGAGGACCCCATTATCGTGTTCAAGTCCCAATTACATAGCCTTGGGGTTCGCAATATAATATTTGGGGTCTATTTGTAGCCTTTGGTGGCATCTTTGTAAATACAAACCCCGGATCCATTTGTAGCCCCTAGGGGCATTGTTATAAATACCAACCCCACCATGGAAAATAAAGAGAACACCCCTCCCACCTCCCCTATAAAAGAGGGAGAGGGGGGACAGGGGGCTGATCACTCTGCTTTCTTCCTTCCTCTCTCATTCGCTCGCTCACACCCTCGTTCTCTCATGTTTGGTGTCAACACCAATAGGGTTGGTGTGTTTGCCTACCATGCTAGCTGCATGGCTATCACCATTGCCAATGCTTGAATCATTAATTCAATCATAGATTGTACCGATGAATATACAACTTGTGATGTTGTTCTGCCGTTCATCTATTTGTTTTTGCGCGTTTATTTATCATTTTATCTGTGCATCAATGCTAGTAATACTAAATTATTAGTTGAGGTATTAATCATCATTGGTCTATCATTCATGTGTTCCTGCTTTGATGTATACACAAACTAGTCGTTCCCATATTTGAGAATTTAGAGCAAAAGAATAGACAAAGGATACTCATTTTTTGTTGTCGTTGTTCCTTTCATGTGTCCAAATAGATGTTGTCGTATACATATCATTGTTAATGTTTGAGTCACCTACTGAATAAATAAGTAGCACTCAGTGCTCAAATTAGTAATGTTCTGTGAATTCACAAAAATGAAGTTTAACAAGCGTGGCGGTGGGGGTGGCCAGCGACATGACTTCGGGCGGCGGCTAGGGTTGTGGCGTGGTGGAGGAGGCGACTAGGGTTTGGGCATAGGGGCGGCAGCGGCGTTAGGGCAGAAGAGAGAGAGAGGCGCAGAGGAAGAAGACTGAGGCTTAGAAGGAGAGGGAGAAGATAGAAGGCACTTGGCATGTTCCTTACTTAAAGTTGAAAGGTTACATAGCCCCTTGTATTTATACTCCTAGGAGACTTAGCCCCTAAGCGACCTAAACCTAACCTAGGGCGGCTTCGGGTGAACAGTACCCGGGTATTGTTCATGCCAGGTCCGCTTTGGGCCTCCTTGCTATGGCCACCAACTCTGGATCGGGGGACCTTGTTAGACGTATGACAGCAGCGGTGGCGGCCACCCCACCTGGGTACGCGACCCTTTTAGGGTACGTCACTAGGGCGCCCGGCACCTCCTCTTGGGCCCTTGTTGGCCCGTTTATTTCACCATGGTTGGCAGCCAGTGTTGTGCGTGTGACATGAAGCCTATTTGTGGGTAGGTGGATAAACCGCTTGCATCCCTAGTTTTTTTGACCTAGATATTTATATTTCTCTTAGTTCTACAATGGTAGTGGACATATATTGATGATTATGCTAAACATTACAAGTCACAAAATTTTTGCGCGTATAGACGCGTGTATAGTGACCAAGAATCAAACTCATGACTTAAGGCCTCACACAAGCGCCTCCTACCACTTTATCTAAAAGTTACTTGTCACTAACAGTCCATTTAGATGTAGATATTGAAGGCGCTAGAATTGCATTGGATACCAATACAAATCTATCTTGTATTGGAAATGTCTTACAATACCAAATCTGGATGTACATAGAATTGAGACATCTTCTCCTAGCTCTTCCTGTCAATGACAACAGCCACACCTCTAGAGCCGAAAAAGGAGTCTGCCAGGGCTAGGGACGAAGGAGATGGTTAGCCGAGCTAGGGTAGACGGAGGTGTTAGGACTCACATAAAAGCAGTTATCGAGGGCTAGGCAGTGCGAATCAGGGCCGTTAGGGGTCTTTGAGGTTTGGGACAACAAGAGCGAAAAGAAGTCATCCATGGTTGGGGGACTACCCAATGTTGATGTTGTAGGAGCCGAAGGAGCCAAAGGCGTAGTGGTTGGAGGTTCCCATGCCTCACATACCATTGTCGATGTAGAGCTAGTGCAGGGGTCATGGCATAGAGGCGAAGTTGTGTGGACGGTTCTCAACGTTGAGGAGGATGTAGCCCAGAATGTGGCGCTACATGGTCGACGGTGTAGTAGCCAATATGAGCATGTCGCCGAGAATAAACTCACCATTAGTGAAGGCGTTCGGCAAGAGGCGAGGTTTGTTGTAGTGGAGGCCGATGAGGACGTTCGCGACGTAGAGTAGCAGACAGCCGAGGTCGTTGATGAAGATGATCGTGGTTGGCGAGGTGGTGCCCTGTGGCCATAGGCACCTGAGTAGCACGACTGACGAAGAAGCACTGTGGTATATTGTTGTCGACGAGGATGTTGTCGTGGGAAGGATGACTGCTAGGAGCTGTGGAGCTGTCGGTGATGGTTGCAGGGATTCCTGCACTCCTTTTAGAAATGGAGAAGTTGCTGGGATGAAGTAGCGTCCATTGTAGAGGATGATGCCATGCTATAGCGACCTTTCTAGAGCCACGGCCTGGAGCTCAATGGCCACGAATATGATTTGAAGCTTGCTGTCGTCTGCAACTGCTTGATGGAGTATGGTCAGCGTGGTAAAGTCGGCGATGTCATCGAGGTCGAGTGGCGCTGGCTGCCTTGCTCGATCTATGTTGTTGACATTGCGGGGGTCAATGTTCCTGATGAAGTCGGCTGTTGGAGTTGCTGTTGCAAGCACCGGGTCGCCTACTTTCTCATTAGGTGTGGTGTGGTTGTTGTCGTCATTGAGTCCTGCTAGGAGTGTCGTCTCGCTGTCGTCGGTGAGAGCTCGCGAGGCATCAGAGGCTATGGGTGACATGCCCTCCAGGGCTTGCACTAGGAGGCCAGTCACCCGCAGCGCGTCTCTGAGGTTGGTGACGAAGAGGTGGACTCGGTGAAGCTCACTGGCGATGCCAACGCATCGTACGTAGGCGCAGAACGTGTCGATGTAGTCGTTTAGATCAACATCTTGTCATGGGGAAGCCATGTCGCTAAGTGTGTCATGGCTCAGCGAGGGCCGAAGTCGTGGGTGAGGTCCTTAACGATGGTGTTGATCTCCGTGGTTTTGGAGGATTGGGGTTCCTCCAACTTGCTCTTGAGGAAGTCTTTGTCGGTGTTGATCATATTAGACGACACTTTTATATGCATCTATAGAAAATAAATTGGGGGTAATTTGATACCCGATGTAGATATCTCCATGATGATCTCTGGGGGTCGGACAAGAGGGATTCCTCCCTCGTGGTGCTAAAGAAGGATTTGTCGGTGGCAATCGTAGCTTATTGTGTCTCTGCAACAAGGTTGTCGGCGACGTCCGGGTCCAATCTGGCTTGGACCACGGTGATGGTGGTGCCTCCATGGCCGAGTGCTTGCTCGAGGGCAAGCAGGCGCCTTTCTAGATCAGCGATCGAATAGTCGACGGTCATGGTGGTAGTGGAAGCCATAGATCATTGCCCGAAGGATCAATGACGTGCTAGGTTCTCCTCGCTGGCCTTGCCATATTGATCTAGTCTGGCAATCACGTCCTTGACGGCCTAGAGATCTGCGTTGGTGGCGGTGGAAGCCATGGGTTCCTGAAGGATCGACTTGCTCTCCAGATACCAGTGTAACAAGCGTGGCGGTAGGGGTGGCCGGCAATGTGACTCTGGGCGGCGGCAAGGGTTTAGGCGTAGGGCGGCGGCGACACTAGGGCAGAGGAGAGAGAGGCGTAGAGGAAGAAGACCGAGGCTTAGAATAGAGAGGGAGAAGATAGAAGGCACTTGGCCTGTTGCTTACTTAAAGTTGAAAGGTTACATAGCCCTTTGTATTTATAGTCCTGAGAGACTTAGCCTCTAAGCGACCTAAGCCTAACCTAGGGCGGCGGCGGGTGAACAGTGTAACACCCCAGGTGTTAGGCTTGTATTTGGCACTTGCATTGCATGAGCCTAAGCATCATTTGTTCATATATGAGAATGGAAAATATGTGATTCATTAGTGAAACATATGGAACATACTAGTGCAACATGTGAAACATGCATATATGGAATGTGCTCTGAAACATCTGCAACATCTTCTTGAAACATATGCAACATACCCGTGTTAATTATGTTTCAATGTGTGTATGATAGATGCTCATGCTTGGTAATGCAAGTGAGTGTTGATGTCACTTCTTTCAAGTATCTCACATCACTTTCTATCTATAGTGACCCCTGGAAAAGTTTCATGAAGTTTGGAATCAAAAAGTCACATGAGATGATAAGTTCTATTATTATTGGAATTTGCACCATTAAGTGAATGGAATTATAGATCATCAACCAAACCTTGCAAACTTGTCCAAATGACTCTAGATGAACTCTACAACAAAAGTCATGAAGGATTCATGTTGAGCAAATGCCAAGAAAATGCCTCAATTGGCCTAAAACCCTAGTTTCGGCTTTATTAAGTTGCTGCTTTGACCAAAGTAAAAGTTTGACTTCTGTACCAGTTATGAGGTTTGACCTTTAACACAAGTTGTAGTTCATCTTGTGTAGAACAAACTTTGTTTAATGTTCAAGAGCTAGTTTGGCCTCTAACTTGGTCAAATAGAGCTCACAATATTGAATCAGCTGCTGTTTTTGGAAGCAGAAAATATTTTCTAAGTCCCTGTTGGCAGCTGTGAATGGACATGTTCATGCCATTGTATCTTCTAAATCTATGTGGTAGCTCAATTTAATTCCTTACTATGAGTTGAAATACTTTTCATGGTGAAAACAATGGATCAAGTGTCACCCAATTTGGAGCTTAGTTGGACCTTCAATAACAGTTCCCAAAATAGCAAAAGTTTACTTATTACCTTTTGACATCTACACGTTGACATTCCGCGTTCTCCAAATTTCGTTAAGTAACTTGAGTTGACCCGAAAGTAAAAGTTGGAGAATACATGATGAAGAAGAGCATCCGAAGAGATGGCACCGGTTGGACTTTGTTTTGACCATCCATTCTGGAAGATTGTTAATCGTTGTCAATGCATTGACAATGCTGGTTTGGAGCTTAATTATCCACTAATCCGTGGCCCTATTGGCTATACACCTTGAATAGAAAATGTAGAGCGTTTTGTGGGCTTCAACTTTACTTTTGGTCCCATGACCTAATTCGGCCCGTAGGCAGACCAAAATCGCATTCCACCTTGGTCACATCGGCGCCCACCACGTGCTCGGTGATTTGCCTGCGTGGCAGCCATGCACCGGGAGCACCCCACCATTGTCGACGCGCGT
Organism: Saccharum spontaneum; assembly: GCA_022457205.1. Taxonomy (NCBI): domain Eukaryota; kingdom Viridiplantae; phylum Streptophyta; class Magnoliopsida; order Poales; family Poaceae; genus Saccharum; species Saccharum spontaneum. The sequence goes on along the minus strand of CM039589.1, from coordinate 23,918,240 downwards.
CCGCGCCGTTGCCGCATGCCCTGCCCTTCCTTGCGCAAGGAATGGAAGAGATGAGCTCGCCCTCACTCTCGTGTGCCCTCACTGCCCAGCTCCCGCTCGCTCGTCTACTCTGCTCGTCACGCAGAGAGCGCCCGCCATGGCCGCCCATGGACCTCCGAGCCGCTGTCGTCGTCCCTCCACCTCCAAGCTCCCTCGTGCTCCACCACGTGCACCATTGACTCCGCCACCTCTCTACGCACTCGCGCTCGCCCTCGCTTCGCCCGCAACGCGCGCACGCGCACGCGCCGCGCAGAGCGCGCCACCGCTATGACCGCCGGCCAAGCTCCACGGCCACCACTGTCCCATCACTCCAGCCATCCCTATGCTCAATCACATGCACCGACACCTCCGCCTCATCCTCCTCTATGGCTGGCGCACCTCGGTTGAGTTGGAGCCCGCCGGAGCAGCCCGGCCGTCGGAGGCAGTGCTGTCGCCACCGCCTGCTGTGGTGGCCGTGCCACCACGGGCCGAGCCATGGGCACTAGAAAGTGCACGGAGACCCCTTGGTGCTTGTGCCGCCCTTCGCCACCGCCGACGGCGACCTCACCGGCCGAAATTGGTTCGGCCCCTCCTCCCCTGTTTTTGCTGGCCGAGCGGAGCTCGGGCAGCCACCGGCCACACCTGGGCGGGCCATGAACAACCGCGGGTGCAGGCAGGTATGCCGGGGCCTAGGCCAATCGTGGCCTCGACCGCCGCCGTCGAGCCGCCGGCAGTCGGCCGGCGAAACCGGCTCAACGGTCACCCCCTCTCTGCTTTCACCAGGGAAAGAAGAAGAACAGCTCCCTCCCTCTATTTGCATGACAGGTGGGGCCAGGTGGACAGCAGGTCCCACATGTTAGTTTAAGTGGTGACTAACCTGGGTGCATGATCGGGTACATCTAGCAGATCCAGTTAGGGTGTGGGTAATTTTGTTTTTGAATTTCAAATTTTGTGTTAAATCTTCTAAATTCCATATCTTATGCTAGGAAACTCCAAAAATAGCAAATGTAGACTTTTTGGAAACCTTGAGAAAAGATCTATGCAGTAGATTCATAATGTGTTATATGTTTGTAGAAGTTTTCTGGTGTTTTTATTTAACCTTGAAAAGTACTCCAAAAATGCTTATAAACTTGACCAGAGCCATATCTTGAGTTTTAGAACTCAAAAAATGGTGATTCTTGTTTTGTTAGTTTCTTGATGACATGTAATTGCTAGTAAAAATATTAAACATTTTAGTTGTGTACTGTTTTCTTAAGGTTTTGATTTGACCTTGATAAATAAGGAAATCTACATTATATTGTTTGTTATTTTTATATCTTGAGTTGTGGTGCTCCAATTTAGGTGAAATTTTTGTGGTAGTCTCCTGAGGTTATATGGGAACAGTGGTTAAAATTTCATGAGCTTTGGTTCCTGGATGTGTGAGATATAGATTTAACTTGCTCTCACATGAATTATTACAATAGCTATTTGTCTTTTTCATAGAGATTGATATATATGTCCAAATGGCTTGAAATTTGGATAGTATACTTTTGAGAGCATATGTAGGCCACTGTAATTTTTGGTAAAATTTATTGTGCACTTTTGGTATGTGTTCATAATTCCACCTAATTATCTAGATAAATTAAGAAATGTATTAAAAGGATTCATTTAGATGGTAACACTATGTTTTCTGGTATTCATTAGTCATGTTTGAAATGTTGGTATAGTTGGTTTTGTCCAATTATATGTTTGCAATATATGTTAATAATTATTTCTTGCAATTATGAGTTTCTGGACAGTTTTGGGGGCAATGTAAATTACCCCATGTTCATGATGTTTGCTGTGAAAGTTATTTATAACAAAGTTGTAGATAACTCATTAAACTAGCTTATGTTAAAATTTGGTGGTATTTGGCCAAGTAGTTTAGGAGTTGTAGATGTTTAAATTCAGGACCCAGATTTGGTTGCTCTCTGTTTGGAGCAGACCAGATTCTGTAGTTTCATCTTTTCGACCTACTGAACTTGGGAATTAGGCTTAGGCGATATTAAATGAATTGTAGACAATTTCTTAAGATTTCCAGAATGTCTTCTTGAAAGTCATTTGGATTTGTAGATCTCCAGTTATGATTAAATTACTTAGCTGCTGTTCTGATGTCCAGAAAGTGGCAAATTCTAGTTTTAGTGCTTTGATTCACTTTGCCATGCTTGTGTGTTGAAGTGTGACTCATATCTTTGATGGTACTTGGGTTGGTACCCTATAATTTTATGAGACTTGTGCCTTGATTTGTGTGCTTATTTGATTACTTTTTTATTGCACTTCTATGCATTCATACATATGCACTGTTGAACCTCATTTAGGTACGCTAGCTGAAACACGTGAAGGACGTGATGTGGAGCTAACCAGAAGATGGTGTTGGTGGACCTATCTCGGAGATGGAAGGATCAGACAAGTGCTAGAAGGAGGGAATGCTCGCCAAGCGAGTTTCTTTTGACAAACTCTGACTTGAGTCGGATCCCAGGCAAGCCCCGGAGCATTATAAGACTCCCTACTTTTCAAAGCAAATACCATATAGGTGTTATATATATTGTTGTATTACGTATAGGAGTTGGGTGAAAACCTTGTTGCATCAATATTACTCCTTGTCCAGATATATGAATTCTTGAATCCTACATAGACCAGGATCGAGTAGATGCTTGGCCCTGCTTTAAGCGGTAGAAGTCAGGTGATTTCCTGTCACCTGCGAGATGTAGGGATATTCATATATGCCACGGTTGGCTATATTTGCTATCGTGGAAAAGAACCATGTGCTAATAATATGAAAGGAGACCGAGCGGGATGACGATAGTGAAGCCACAAAGCATGGAGGTCTTGGGTGTGGATCTATCCCCATCTGAGTTGTTTAAGGATCGATTCGTTGTACGTCCTTGAGTCATGTTGAACGTAGTCTAACACTTAGTTTGCCGGATAAGCCGTTCCGACCGCGAAGCCAAGTAATATAGTTCAGGCCAGGAATCGAAGGGTAGGTCGCATCTTGGAGGAAGTAAGGATGTGCTTGGGGACATTGACGTAAGACCAAGGGGGGTTAGAGTCCCTATCACCTGGCAGAGTGTTGCCCTTGGGGATGCGGCATCAGTCGAACCTGCGATTCCTGAATTGTACCAAAGGTGACCTGAGCAGCCCTCGCCAGGCGTGTCTCGATGAGTGTTAGAAATACCCCTCCAGCTGGATAGAAATTCGATTCGAATCACCGTCGCTCCTGGTTAGTGAGCACTTAACTTGAGCAGCGGTAATGTAGATTCAATTAATTGAACGAATGGTTAATTGGATGACGAATTAAATGTTGCCGCAATTTATACCTGCTATGGTTAATATTGTTTGCTCCTAATAAAATGATTGCTATAGTACAGGTGCTAATCTAGATGACAGGTTCATGATGATTAACTTGATGCTTAAGCATTAAATGATTACTTACCTATACTAAGCTTTTATGCAAAATGTTGTCAAGCTAGCTCCACTTTATATTAGCCTTGCATACTCTTTGATGTCACTTTATTTCTGGTTTATGACGGGTAAGTCTAGCTGAGTACATTCTCATACTCGGGGTTTATTCCCACTTGTTGCAGGTTGTGATGTATCATTGCTACACCAAGATTTGGATGGCTCCTGCTGTAGAGGCGGAGTGTGATCATGGGCATGATCCTTCTGAGTTATCTTATCTCTAATGCTTTTGTAGAAGTTGACCTTGGTACTGGCATGTATTTGAAATAAGAGTAATGTTAGTTTCAAATTACTTTGCTTCCGCTACTTTTCAATTTAAGTTGTAATATCTATGTCAAACTCCGATGTAATTTGAATTACTTGTGAAATGGATGTAACATGTGACTTGTTATGTTGAATTCCTATGATCTTGGCTTGTATGTTGGTTGGTTTGAAATCCCTCGTGATTTGATTGAACTACCGGAGTTATATGGGCTCAAGTGTAAGAATTTGATCACTTCGGTGATTGTTTTTGTACTTGTGCTCTTATAATTTGGACGGTTCCGTGACAAACAGTACCAGCGGCACAATAGTACCCATGGGTACTGTTCATGTTAGGTCTGCTTTGGGCCCAACACCCTCCTTTGGGCCTCCTCGCTATGCCCACCAACTCTTGATCGGGGGCCCTTGTCAGGTGTATGACAGCAGCGGCGGCGGCCACCCCACCTGGGTGTGTGTGTGGCCCTTTTAGGGTACGTCGCTGGGGCACCTGGCACCTCCTCTAGGGCCCTCGTTGGCCCGTTTATTCTGCCATGGTTGGCAACCCGTGTTGTGCGTGTGACACGAAGCCTATTTATGGGTAGGCAGATAAACCCGCTTGCATCCCTAGCTTTTTGACCTAGATATTTATATTTCTCTTAGTTCTACAATGGTAGTGGACATATATTGATGACTATGCTAAACGTCACAAGTCACAAAATTTTCGCGCGAAATAGACGCGTATATAGTGACCAGGAATCAAACTCATGACTTAAGGCCTCACATGAGCGTCTCCTACCACTTTATCTAAAAGTTACTTGTCACTAACAGTCCACTTAGATGTAGATATTGAAGGTGCTAGAAATGCATTGGATACCAATACAAAATCTATCTTGTATCGGAAATGTCTTACAATACCAAATCTGGATGTACCTAGTATTGAGACATCTTCTCCTAGCTCTTCCTATCAACGACAACAGCTGCACCTCTAGAGCCGGAAAAGAAGGAGCCTGCTAGAGCTAGGGAAGAAGGAGGTGGTCGGCTGAGCTAGGGTAGACGGAGGCGTTAGGACTCACATAAAGGCAGTTATCGAGGGCTAGGCAGTGCGAATCGGGGCCGTTAGGGGTCGTTGAGGGTTGGGACAACAAGAGCGGAAAGAAGTCATCCATGGTTAGGGGGCGGGGGCATCTTTGCTAGATGCGTCAGGGTATAATTCTCTAGGACGACCCCGTTTCCGCCAAAACTCTTCCCGATACATGTCTTCCATCTAACAAAATAGTTGTAATTTAACACCAATCAAAACATCGCAAATTAATATAAAGGAGAACCATTTGCATTAAAACGAAGAAAATATAACCTCCACTTACCAACAAAAATTGACCTTAGACTAAACATGGTAAACATAGTTCTAACTAACTAATTAACCTTAAAATTGACAATCCTAATCCTTATTCTTCAATCCAACGTTCTAACAAACTAATATTTTCCTCGAAACCCTAACTACCAATTCTAATCCTTGAATCCACCATTCAAACAACTAATAAGAGCATCATTACCTTGACCAAGGCCGAGGAGGAGCTTGGGGGAAGGTATGAAGGGGGTGGCAAGGGAGGGAAAGGCGGCGGTCGGGCGCGAGGGAGTCGGGAGGCAGCGGCGTGGGCGCCTCGAGCGGCCTCAGCTCCAGTCGGGCAGACAGACAGAGGGAGGGAGCCCGCGGTGCAATGGTTAAGTCGGGCCTCGCCGCGCCATGATCCACAGTGTGGCAACCCAGCCATGTCATCGGCCAACGCCACGATAGACTGCCACGTGGCCACCCCCGCCGCCCCGCCATGCATGGCGCGGTAGCATGATTTTGCCGTGCCATGTGAATAGGCGCGGCCAAAAGTGTTAGTTTTAAAAAAAAAAGTTCAACAGTGTCATATTTGAAAATACTTTAAAAAAGTGTTAAAAATAAAAAAAATCGCCAGCGGAAGCACGATTTCCCGTATTTCTTCGACCGTTTGCAAGAGAAGAATGATATAGGGAAGAACGAGCAGACAGAATCCGGCAAGTCATACGCTGCAGAGCAAAATTGGCACGACTGCCCACGAAACAACGTCTATCTTTGACAGTTGACACAACACACTCCTTCCAAGGGGCTTCGCACGTGCCCAGGTTTTTTTTCCCAGCTCTATCTTCGTACTCCCGTGTACCAATAAATACCATTATTTTATGAAATTAAATATAAATGTCATTAAATTTCTAATGGAATATATTTTTTAGTATATCTATTTAGAGCTGTATTTATTGATACCATTTGGAGATTGATGTTCTTGCTTTGAAGGCCAATTATGATTTTATCCTTATTTTTTCTAATTTATTTTAATACCCTCGTTTTAAATCTAAAATCACTATTCACCTATTCTAGACACTAATAGCTGAATGCCGTTAAATAAATTTTAGAAAGAGAAAAATAAAAATTAAAGACAATATAACCCCTTACCTTATCCTAATAAGCCCCTAGTTTTCGCAGGGTCAACTAAGTATGTGTAACTTGTTAAACTTCTCTTATATTAATATGTTTGCAAATTCATTATAAAATTTCTTTCAAAATGTAGTCTAAATATTTGATGCCAAAACATATGTAAATACCAAAAAAACTAGATGAAATTGACAAATTCATATGGGAAAACTCATCTATTTTAGCCACCAAGGAGTTATATAACACATTTGTATAAGCCAACAAGGAGAGCTACTTTACAAAAGCAGGCATGTTACATATTATTGAAACAATAATTAGTCGAAAATGCGAGCATAGACAAGTTCCCCATGGTTGTATATAGTTGTAATGATATACTAGTCCATCAACCGTACTTTTGTATAAACTAGACTGTTAGGAAACATAAGCATCAAAAATCATATTTAGTACCTACACTAGTAAAACTTATTTAGCTTAATGCTCTATTTTTTGTTTTTTTTCTAACACAATATGCATATACATACTCTGTAATCACTATCTGGTCATAATTTATCAATTGTTCTCTATGTTTTTTCCCATCCTATACATAGTTTCCTCCTTTTGCATGCAACCTCCATATGTCTTCTATATAAATATTTATCTTAAGTCTTAACTTATGTTATGGTGACTTGTTGTGGACCATGATTCTAAAGTCATAAATCTAGACTTTTTGTTTCAAAACTTGATCTCAGTAATTGCTATAATTTTCTTATCCTCAAATCATGTTAGAAAATATTTTAATTCTTTTACCTTCTATTTAAAACTCTTATTTTGCATTTTATTAAAAACAAGGATTTTAGGCTGGACCTTTTTAATATATTTTCCAAGATATAATAGATTAAATCATGTTTATTATTATTTGTGATCATTAGAGCTTACCAATTGATGGTCATATTTTTATGATTTTATGAGAATGTTTAAAATTTACATTTTTAGCACATGTTTTGAAGATTAACGAAGGCTTTAAGTTTTAAATTATTAGTGATAGCCTAGACTGAGTGGTTAGATTGTCCGGATGGCACCCTCGTGTGCTGGGTTCAAACCCTCCACGGCACGTTTGTTCGCCAGCCGGAGGTAAAAAAATACCCTCACCTGTCCCCGCATTACCAAAACACAAGTCTAAGGACCAGCCTGTTCACGGGGCAACTGTGCCGCTGTGTGAGGGTGGGACATGAGGTTCAGGGGTTTTCTCGGTCTACGTGAAATGTCTTCTACTTTTAAGCACAACATAACCTCCCTTCCCTCGCTCGGCTTCATGAGTGCGCCACAACGGATATACATCTCGTTTTTACATGATTAACCAACTTTAAGTTTGACTAAATTTATAGGAATAAGTATTAATATTTATATCTCTAAGTACATTTATTATAAGATATATATTGCTTGATTAATATGATTATATTTATTCAATATTATAAAGGTTAGTAGTTTTGTATTTGGTCAAACTTTAGGTTAGTTGACTATGAAAAAGAAAAAGGAGATGTATTCTCTCTTCTCAAATTAAATCACCTTTTAGAGATGTTCTAGTCAAACTATTTTAAGTTTAACTAAATTTATAGAAAAGAGCATATATACTTATGGCACCAATTGACATCACTAGATGTATAATGGATTATATTTTTATAATATATTAATTTGATATTATAAATGTTGTTATAGACTTGAATAATGTTAGTTATTTTGGAATGGTGGGAGTACCTAGGACGGAGCGGGCACGTACTAGTACCCCCTTGAGGCCGGTTACACTGCATGCGCAGGTCAACTCTTGTTCAGTTGTTTGCTCCGTTCGTCTACTCTAGTGTAGCCTAGGAAACGCAATCGGTCAGTGCATCGCTTCATCGATTGGCGTATATAAATTATCGCGGGACACGCATTGATCGACCACTGCCACTGTCGTGTATCACAAAACCCCAGCAGGAACGAGATCCTGACACACTCCACAGCACCAGAGATGAAGAGAGGCAGCCCTCGTGTTGCTCAGCTTGCTGCTCTTACCACCCTGCTGTCGTGGATCGTCGTCTCCTCTGTCGCGTCACCGGAGGCCCCGTTACAAGTCGGTTACTACAGCCGGACTTGCCCACGGGCAGAGGATCTCATCCGCAACGTCGTCCACGCCGCCATCCGCCGTGACCCCGGCAATGGACCTGGCCTCGTGCGCCTCTTCTTCCACGATTGCTTCGTCAGGGTAAGCAACAAGCCCGTTGATTGGCATCTACTCAGACAGAATCGATCGACTCTAGGCAACAAGCTCGCCAAGCTTTATATATCGTGCACTCAATCTGCAGGGGTGTGACGCGTCGGTGCTGCTGGATGCGGCACCCGGCAGCAACGCCAGCACGGTGGAGAAGGCGTCGCAGGCCAACAACCCGAGCCTTCGCGGGTTCAGCGTCATCAACCGCGCGAAGCGCGTGCTGGAGCGCCGGTGCCGGAGGACCGTCTCCTGCGCCGACATCGTCGCCTTCGCCGCCCGCGACGCGTGCGGCCTCATGGGCGGGGTCGACTTCGCCATGCCGGCGGGGCGACGCGACGGCCGCGTCTCCAACGCGTCCGAGGTGCTCAACAACCTTCCCGCGCCCTTCGCTAACGCCACGGTGCTCGTCGACGGCTTCGCCGCCAAGAACCTCACCGCCGACGACATGGTCACCCTCTCGGGCGCCCACTCCTTCGGCCGCTCCCACTGCTCCGCGTTCTCCTTCCGGCTGTACCCGCAGGTCGCCAAGGACATGAACGCAACCTACGGCAGGTACCTCCGGACGCGGTGCCCCGCGGCGACGGGGCGGCGCGACCGGGTGGTGGACCTGGACCCGAGGACGGAGCTCCGGCTCGACAACCAGTACTACAGGAACGTGCAGACGCGCGAGGTGCTCTTCACGTCGGACGTCACGCTGCTCAGCCGGAACGACACGGCGGCGCTCGTCGACCTCTACGCGCGCAACCGGACGCTCTGGGCCTCGCGGTTCGCGTCCGCCATGGTGAAGATGGGCCACCTCGACGTGCTCACCGGCAGCCAAGGGGAGATAAGGAAATTTTGCAACAGAGTCAACTAGAAGTAGTAGCTGTGCTAGCTAGTTCATCATCTGGGCTGGACCAGTAGATGGATCTTCTTGCTGTCCTTAAAACAATTGAATTCGCGAAAATTAGATAAGTTGCATAATGTCTAATATTCTTCGTTCTTTTGTTTTTTAAATTAAAAAGATTCATTGTATTCGTTTGATAAAGAAGTACGAGCTGTGCTTACAGTGCTAACTAGTTCATCATGGACCAGTGGATGGATTTTCTTGCTGTCCTTAACACTGTTGATTTCGCGAAAATCAGATAAGTTGCATAATGTCTAATATTCTTCGTTCTTTTGATTTTCAAAAAGATTCGTTGTATTCCATTGATACTCCGTAATAAATAAAGATGTATTATGTTGTGTTGGATTAGTTGATTTTGTAAGAGTAAGTCACACTTTAGTTCACTTCGATTTGCATGCAAGTGGGCTTTTTATACTTTTATATAGGTATATATTTAAATGCACTCATATTTACATTATTTATCAATCTATATACGCTTAAGTAAATTAGAATAAAATCAGTTAATTTTTCGTTCTAATGCACCCAACACAATGTAAATTAAAATAGATATGGGTGTATCCATGAGATCTACGGACACAATGTAGATTAAAATAGATATGAGTGTATCGGTGGGATCTACGGAGTAGATGCAAATGACCTTAGGGCCTGTTTGGATCTTTAGGCCTTGGTATATACTTGGCCAGCTGGGCCAGGCATGTTAGGTTGGCCCGGGCACGTCACTAAAAAGCACAGCCCAGGCACGGCACGGTCCCCGACTCTCATAGTGCCTGTGCTTGGCACGGCCCGGTTGTAGTGCCGTGCCTAGGCCGCCATGTCGGCCTGTAGTGCCGGCCTATGCACGGCACGGAAAATGGGCTAGCGCGATGTGACTTGATATTTTCTAGCCTTTGGATGACTTCAGCTGATTTTCAGCCATTGGATGAGAGTATATAAGCATCTCTTCAAACCCTAACTCCTAATTTCCTAGTCCCCACGGCCTCCTCAGACTCCTGTGCTCCTATCCGTCATCTCCCCTCGTCCTCCCCGTAGCTTCCTCCCAGCATCCGACGACTCCTCTATTCCCACGGCGCGTCCTCCTCTACTCCCCACGGTGCGTCCTCCTCCCATCCCACGGCGTCGCGACGATCTCAGCATAGAGGAGCTAGAGAGCGGTGCAGCGACCTCAACGCGGCGGCGCGGCAGCCTCTACGCAGACGAGCTAGAGAGCGGCTCGACGTGCGGCGCGACGACCTCAGCGAGGGAAGTAGCGGCGGTGCCAAGGCTTCGGCGATGGGAGCAGCAACGCAACAGACTCGCCGCGTCAGGCTAGGGCCAGTACGGGTACTGCAGGCCGCCATGCTTAGTGGCACAGCACGACACGGCTAAGGGCCTGTAGTGCCATGCCTGGGCTGTGACCTCGGCACGGTGACACCATATGCCACGGCACAGTAGTGCCATCGTGCCTGATAGTGCCGTGCCGCATCGTGCCAGTGCCGCATCGTGCCTGGGCGGCCTATTTTGCCATGTAGTCCTTGGATTAAAGTTTAGTCCCTAAAGTTTAGCTCAAGATGGTTGTTTGGATCCAAGTGCTAAAAGATGCTAAAAGGTGAATGGAAGATGAGAGAGAAAGAGATAAAAAGGGCTCTTTTTAGCCCCTTTTAGCCCACTTTGAGGAGCAGATAGACTAATGAGGGCTAAAAATTAGTTCTCCCGTTTTAGCCCACCTATTTAGGTCCAAAGTCTAAAAGTAGGCAAAAAGTGGAGGACTAAAGTTTAGCCTATGAGAACTAAATATGCCCTTGTCTCAATTGCCTGCTTGCCTGTATATGGAAACTAAAAGCCCCGGTCATTATTACATATAGGAAGGCATGTTCTTTGACCAAATATAATTTGACTAAAAGAAACTTGAAATGTCGTTTCTGTAACCGTAAGGAAACCATTAGTTCTTAATGTGACTTTGCTACAGCTATATGACAAAATTATCATAATGCATGCCTTCGTGAAAAAAATGAGGATAACAAAGAGAGAAGGGTAAATTGGACTTGTAAAAAGTTTTCACGGAAATTGAATATCTATTGCCTGCCAAATTCACTCGTGTGCTAAGTTGATAAGTGTATTCTTACACATAGAAATTCTAATTTAAAATGGATAATATAGGAAACCAAATTTGCAAAAAGAAATGCCCGGATTTGCACAAAGAAATGCCAAAAGCAAATGAAAGATTTTCTTCGCAAGGTGTCAAACGGTTAGTTCATAGTTCTCACTAGAAAATTACACCTAATACTTGAACATCGAAGCCGAATCTAAACCTAGAAAACCAGGAAAATCGGGTGTTTCTTCGGGTATGAAGTCTACGTATCTAAAATTATTTTAGGAAATTTGGATGCCGACCCTGGTACCTGAATATCGAAATAGAGCCAAGCTAAAAGAAAAGCCTATGAGTACCATCCCCCTATGGTAGAGGCTGAAACTTAGTTTTCTTATTAAAAAAAAAGAAAATCCTATGTATTGCATCTTAGTTTAGCCTAATGTATCCTGGACTCTTATCTTGCATCCACCTCCCATTATCCATCCACGCACATCCACACCAAACCAAATACTACCCACAACACTCACATAAACACCAAACACATGCAACTCCCAAAGGATTCTTGTGTGGTGGCGGATCACTGCTTCAATATTCCCTTCAGCCACCATGTCTACCTCCCTTCCATAGTTCCATGTTGCCACCTGGCCACTCCATTCCTCCTTCCCACTATGTAGCATGAGAGATTGCGGTTGAGGTAGCAGATTGGTGGTCAAATATTGGATCTAATAATCTAGTAATTCCTAGATGCATGTAGTAGCTCGCCGCTCATTGGCAAGCGAGGCTGCCTATCTACCCTAACATTTGGCAAGAGGCAAGCACAACAAAGACCAAGGTTCACATGTTGCATTAATGGGGACACGAAGACTTGGCAAATGAACCCACCTGTCAGCCACTGCAAGTCCCTCTGCTGTAATGCAAAGAAGACTCACCTGTCAGGTCTCAAATCCTAAAGTTTTAAGGTAACCCAAATGTCCACCTCTACTCCAGTACTCCTTAATACTACTCATTCACTACTACAAAAACCATTTGTACAAGACTCTTGGTAATCATTTGTATGTTTGTTTAACCAACCGCTTGTAACTCAACTTTTGTGAAAAATGCCAATTTGTACGAGTAAAAATATACAACTGCATGTATAAATTAGTTATAAAATTGCATAAAAGAAGTTTAAAAACTTAGATTAGTCTTCTCTGAAATTGCAATGAAGTCTCAATTGGAAAATTTTCTACAGAAAAGCTTCCCAAAAACCTCTGCTTAACTACGGGAGTGCTCTATTGGAATTGGATCCTCCATTACTCACGACGAGGAGCCCTGTTGGCGTCGGTTTTGACTCAGCATTGGACACCAGACCGACAAGAACCAACGGCTAGAGGGACGACGGCAATAGGAGGGAGTTGACTTTTGTAGGGCGGCACGGCAGGTAGAACTCAACTGACGATTGCGCAACGTTCTTGTTTGGCGTCGATTCCAAAATCTGCGGCTGCGCCACTGTTTTTATTTTACACTGACGTCGTCTGCAATATGTGTCGTGCCTCTCTAGACTTTGTTCGTGGCTAGCTTGTGCCTTCGCTCACCAGCAATTTTTTGTTTCTGCTTCTGCACCGGAGAGATTTTCGTTCTAACACGTGTCAAGTGGCCAAGGCAAGCCCGCACGATGTTCCAATTCAAGCATCAACGTGCTCCGACGTGATTACCTCGATTTCGTACAAGTTTATACTTGATCCTCCTCTCGAAAAGTGACCCAAATTAATTGATAGGTTGAAACATGACCGAGCAAGAGTTGATTTGCTTCCTCGTGCAGTGGATGGTTGCTCCAGTAACCAAAGTTTACACCGGTAGTTTTTCAATGTGGCTTATTATGATTTGAAGAGTCAAATTATTTGTACTATGTTATGTTTAAAAACTGTATTCATAAATTGTATTTCACAAACCTTTTATATACTAATACCTTTTTTTATGAAACACAATGTAGGCCGAACTTGGTGTTGATTAGAACATAAAGGAGGGGTAAAACTCAAATATATAAGTTACATCATAAAAAGAATCTAACGAACGATATTTTTGAGGAAAAAAGAGGGCTAAAACATCCCTACTGAACTTTTATTAAAGAAAGTAAAAACAAGAGTAGAAAGAGACTGAAGTTAAAAAAACAAAGAAAAAGAGAAAGAAAATGAGAGATATTACAAGCAAGCTTCTTGCCATAAACTAATATAGGGAAAGTATTTCTATTTTGCCAGATGGATAACCATGGCAAACACCTTCCTGAAGACACACTTGACTTGCTCCACTATGGGCATAATTCGTTGAAAGATGGCATCATTATGAACTAGCCAAATACTCCAGAAAAGAACAACAATAATAATCTCCATGAGGAAAGGAACTCTTAACCGGTCTTTAAAGGTTGTGAGCACATTTGTGACAGATTGAAGATTACCATCAAAATGAATATTAACAAAGTTCTAGCATGCACGGGCAGAAAGATATTGAAGAAAGAGATGGTCCATACATGTACTGACGACATTGTTTATTATAATTGACTAGCAAATATACCCGTGTGTTGCAACGGGAGAAAAAAAGACTATTGTATATTCATGAAAAAGATGACAAAAATGGTATATATCTATTCATATTTTACTTTTTTTATAGAGATTCAAATCTATAATTTATTTTGTGATGATCATGACATCTAGAATATAAGCTAATATTGACAATAATACAACAATGTCCTATTAAGTCTGTATCGAATTTAAAATATAATCTTTATAAGGTTTTTTCTCCGGTTACAAAGCACGTAAATATTTTCATACCATCTATATGCATTGGTATAATGAAATATCGAGTTCTATGACTTTCTTTATAGGCCCATAATCAAGAACCACCATATCTGCTGATGATTATGATGGATATGACGGGAGACTTTTTTAAGTTGCCACATGTAACCTTTGTTGGAGATTGCAATGAGTTTAGGGACAAACTTATTTTAACCAAATAACAAACTGGTCAATATTTCAGTTTAAAATTTGATTAGTTAGATCAAAAGTTTAACCGGTTATAGTAAAATAATTATTTTACCAAGAGTTAAAAGATCTATAATATTATATTTATATATTTTTTAAAAAAATTATGAAAACAACAAAACAAATTAGAACGGAAACAATACAGAAAATCAAATGAAGAAAAAGACTCGGGAGTCAACATTCGGAGAACGAACGTGACAAAAGAAAAGGTAAAAAAAGGAAGTAGAACGTGGAAGAAAAACGGACAAGGAAAAATAAAGGAACAAAACCTAAAAAAAAGCAACTTGAACCCATACGACATGGACCTAACATGGAAAAACTGGAAACTGTACAACTTGGGAATAACAGAATTGGACATCCTCCGAGATAAAAAATAGAAAAAAGAACAAAACTAAGAAACTCTTTGTATATATATTTGAATCGAACTCCGTATCATCGCTAGATACGAGTTGTTCTAACACATATGAGTACGGACCCAATATGTTTTGGACTCGAACTCCGTATCGCGCTTGACAAGAATTATTCTAACTCGTATCAGCACAGGTTATATATATAAGTCTGGACGGAAGAAACTCTCCATTGTGTGGTAGTTAGAGGCAGACGGACAAAAAAATGGATGGACGAAAAAATGGGCGGAAATTTTGCCTCTTTATTATTAGGTATAGATATATATCATATTAGTTGTGAATCACAATTTATAGTATAAACGCAGACACATATATATACACAGACACTCACCCCTATGCACGCACACACATACAGCCTACCCTGTAAACACCTCCGAAAAACAGAGACTAAACTGGCAGACATTGACAAAGTTACCATATACGGCAGACATTGACAAAGTTACCATATACCCTCATTGTTAGCGGTCATGTTGCCTACCACTAAAACCCCCTTTTTCTGATACAAACCGTTTTCTCCTTCTGAAACACAAATGCCTAAACATCAACTATGTTGATGGTTTACCCAAACCCTACCCTCGTATTTAGACCCCCTTTTTATGATCCTATTCTTTTTATATTGTGCATTACTTGTTTTGGCCATATGATGAGAGCTTGTGGAACACCATCTTTGATACATTGTGTGATTCTATTTTTGACACCTATGACATATGCTATTTCGATACATTGTGTCAAATGTTCTGTTTGATCTTTTCTCGATGGTGTGGGGGGATACCTCAAGTGGTGTGAGATACCTTAGTAGGATCACTGAGTGAGAGTTCCTTTAGTGTCACACCCAAAATTTCCTATTTTGGATTGTGCATGAAAAACACTAAATAAAATAAATGATTTCAATGTTTGAATAAATTTATTAGATAAGTTAAGTTGCTGCTAATTTAAATATAGAAAATTGTGGTTTTAAACTTTTTCATATTAATTTAATAATATGGTGTTTGTGTGATGCTTGTTTTTGGTGTTGGTGAGTGCTATTATTTTCAAAATACCATAGGACGACGTTTACTTCTCATCGGAAATTTTTTTGGTATTTTCTGGATTTAAAATTTCAATTTCTGTGAGCTTAATCTTTTTCCTTGATCTCTTCATCAATCTTTTCATGAGCTCAAACTCATTTAGTTGAGTTCCTCATCTTTCCAAGAGTCTCCAAGATTTTTCCCGTGATTTTTCTGAACTCCGGGCTATTTTTCGCGGCCAAAAAGGTAATTTTAGATTTTCTGAAATTATTTTATTCGCGGAATTAAAATAATCCCGAAATTAAGAAAATCCGAAAAGTTTCCAAACTCTACGACTATATATATGATGGCGTAGTCCTCGATGCCCTGATTTCAGAAGTACAACCCTTATCGCGAGCCGCCGCTCGTAGCTCCCTCCACCTCTCGCCGAAGTTCTGCATCTACAGCTTGCGTTCCGGCGAACTTCCGACGAGCTTTTTCGACCAAATCGTCGCGTCCCGACACCGGCCACCACCACCAAGAGGTAGCCCTCGTCGTTCTCTACACCGTGGTATATCTGTTTGCGTGAATCCATCACCGTTTCATCGAGTTTCCATCTCATCTTGCTTCTCAACGGTGAGGTCCCACCATGGCTGATCGGAACTCCTCCCAGCTCAAGGTAGAAGATGATACTATTTACAGTTTTGCTACTAAACTTGTTTTGATCATAAAATCTTCGTTTTAACTCCGATTTGACCCGTTCAAGTTGCGTTAGGTTCGTATTTGCGAGCTCTACATGTTAGTGTAGCTGTACAGTAGGTTTGAAAAATTTAATTTTCGAGATTATATTAAAGTAATTATTTATCTATAGGAAATCTTAGAAAATTCATAACTTTCACGTTTTAAATTCGAATTTCGTGATCTTTACGTCTGTGTGATCGTAGTAACGTGTAGAAGAGTTTTATAAATTTTTTATACTATTTTGCTACTGTTGGTGTACTGTTTTAATTATGTTTCTTTGTTTGCTTCGTGTATGATTGCTCGGATGATTGTGCGTTGATGCTTGATGATCGAGTATAGACGGTGCGTAGTTTCTTGATGATCAGGAGTATTATTTTGTGCCAGACCAGCAGTATCATCAGGAAAGCTTTGATCAAGGCAAGTATAACACAGGACTATCCTTTTTACCTATACATTGAAATTATCATACATGTGCATGTGCTTACCTTGACAACCTTAGAGATTATAACTTAGTGGTTGTTATCTTGATTCCTTATCAACCTTGGGAATGCATATGGGTAGCTACTGCTAGTGCTTAAACTATGAACAATGATCTTGTAATTTGATTAATGGATTAAGCAATCAACCATTAGGATGATTTTACTACTGTTAAAAGGGGGCTAGAGCATGTGTATTATTTTGATGCTCTGGTTTCTCTCCATAAGAACTTATCTGTAAGTGATAACCGGGATATACAGTACAGCTGTGAGGGCTATATGGCTCTGGCTTTAGTTGTTTAAAAGACCTTTTTCTAGCTTGTTAGTGGTTACCTTAAATGGCGTAAGAAAGGCTTGCCACGTTAGGTGTAGGGCGAGCCCCTATCCTTAGTGTGTATAGGCTGCGGTTGTTGTGCCACTGGGAAAGGGGGTTCTACATCTGCCTGCCGAGTGAATCTAATGGCCCTAACTTGTTAGACGAACTTTTGAATGGCTTTATATGGTTCTCGGGTGTTTGGGCTTGATCTCCCCACTCATTTGGAAATCATGACTCACAGTGAAAGTGTACACCTCTACGCAGAGTTAAAAACTGGTATACTAGCCGTGCTCACGGATACGAGCGGCCTTGGGGATTCTTATGGAATAGCTGATCATAATTATTATATCATGCTTAATTATTGTTGATTATTATTATGCTCATGTTAATGTTATTCATTATCCTTATTACAATTGATCATTGGTTCTTTAATGGGAAGCGGTTTATCTTGATGCTATTCAATTGCTAATTATATGATTAAAAGCTAAACGCAGTTAAACAGTGTCTAGCCTTTTGAGCCTCATGAACCCTGTGTTATATTTGTTGAGTTCGACATGGA
Source organism: Saccharum spontaneum (assembly GCA_022457205.1). NCBI lineage: Eukaryota > Viridiplantae > Streptophyta > Magnoliopsida > Poales > Poaceae > Saccharum > Saccharum spontaneum. The sequence continues at coordinate 23,900,364 of CM039589.1, read as the reverse complement.
CTCACTCTTGCTATTTCCCCCACACTCCAGTGTGTAGTAAGATGCTACTCGGAAGAAGGACAAAGGTGTAGTGGAGTTTCCAGAAAACTAGTAGAAGTGCTAGGCATATGTTACCCCCAGTCAGCCGTCCCTGAGAAGAATGGAGCCTGAAGTTTAGTCACCGTTCCGCGGTACTCTGATGTAAGTGTTAATATAGATATGTATACGTTATATAATAACATTGTTTCTGATACTTTTTCATTCTGGCATATGTGTGGACTTCCTGGGCACACATATGATTAGTCTGGTTTTGTTCTTTAGAAAACCAGGTGTGACATTTAGGGAGATACTAGCCTCGGTCACATAATGACCGGTTCATTTTGACATCTCACCTAACATTCTTCATACAACCGCATGTTTGTGTTGGTGGACTTGATCTCACAGCCCATTAGGTATAAGTCAATACTATCCAGAGGTTGGAGTGGCAATGCATTATCAAGAGAAGACATAATTGTTGTGTGTTCTATCGTGGTCTAGTCGACATAGATGTTGTTTGTTCTTCCATGATATTGGTGCCATGTGTGAGCACCTTATTTGAACCTCATGTATTTTTCATCCTGTGATAAGACTATTGGAAGTGTTGTATGGATACCTAAGGTCATGCCATCAGTGTAGGAACTTGGTAAGCCTATCTTTGGTCTAGTCCACAGCTGAAGGCGGTGCCTATCATGTGGGGAAAATGTACAACCTCTATAGGATGTATGAATCTATTTGAACAGCCACATCCTTGGTACTTGTATCACACCCAGTTTTAAGAATCAAACAAGGCTCGCCATATGTGTGCCTTGAAAGTCCACACATACAACAATAGAGTGAATAGTATCAAAAACAATGTTATTAAATAACGTATACATAACTATATTAACACTTACATCAGAGTATCGCGGAACGGTAACTAATCTTCAAGCTCCATTCTTCACAGGGATGACTTACTGGGGGTAACATATGCCTAGCACTCTTGTCAATCTTCTGGGAACCTCCATGTCTTCATCAATCTTCTGAGCAACTTTTGCTAGAGGTTGGGGTGTGGGGGAATAGCAAGGGTGAGCACATGTCGTACTCAGTAAAATATAACATGGGGTTCATGAGGCTCAAAAGGTTGACACTGTTTTAACTGCGGTTAGCTTTTAATGAGTCATAATTTTAAGCAATTGAGTAGCAACAAGTTTATCATAAGCCCACAAAAACACATGATCAAGTAAACATGAATAATGAATAGCATAAACAATTAACCATTAATGATCATTTATTCCATAAAGGTCCAAGGCCGCTCGTGATTGTGAGCACGACTGATATACCAGTTTTACACTCTGCAGAGGTTATACACTTTCATCGTGAGTCGTGATTTACCCTTTCGCTCGAGGTAGCTAATCGCTTGACCCACTTCTAAGGAAGGTCGGCAGGGTTCAATATAAAGTCTTTTAGAAGTTCGTCTAACAAGTTAGGGGCGCTAGGTTTCCAATTGGCAAGGGAATATAGAGTCACCCTTCTGAATGGCACATTCAGCGCAGGCTATACACATAGGGACAGAGGCCGTACTATACTCTACTCGGCAAGCCCCTTTTGCGCCTTTTCGGGTAACCACTAACAAGCTAGAAAAGGTCTTCATACTGGACTAAAGTCAAAGCCATGTAGCTCTTATGGTTGTACTGTAAGTCCCGAATGATCGCTTACAGATAAGTCCTTAAGGAGAGGAATCTAGAGTATCACAAAAACTATGCTCTAGCCCCCTTAGTTTTATGTTGCTAAAAAGCATCTTTTAATGTTTATTGCATAATCCATTAATCAAGTTACAAGATCATGGCTATTTATTGAGCGCTAGCAAAATACTACCCAATGCATAAACTTATAGGTGACAAGGTATATAAATACAAAGCTAGGAAATCCTTAGTGGTAATCAAGGTAAACACATGCAGTATGAATTAAAGGATTAATAGTGAATAGGACAATAAGGATGATCTCATGCTATGCTTGCCGTAAGACTCAAACTTCCTCGTACTTTGCTTCTGGTCATCAACTTTTGATCTTCAACGCTCACAAACAGTTCTCGTTCTACTCGTAGCAAGCACCACGCATAGGCAAACATACAAGCAACAAATAAAAGCAACTAAGGACAATACACCACATGAGTGAAAACAACGTATTAGTTGTTACGGTCACAAGATCACAAGAATCGTTGAGAACGGAGCTACGGTTGAAAAGAAACGACTACCGAGCATATTATTTATAAGTGAAAAGAAATAACTACAAGCTTGATTTATTTTAGTTAAACAAAACCATGGGAAATTTACTAATTCAGATTAGATAAATTATATTTAAACTTTAAAACCGAGTTGAAGCTAATCATGTTTTATTTTATAAATGTTATCACATAATTTATTAAACAAGTTAAGCTTTGTCTTTGCAAAAGAAATAAACATGTGAGAGCATCTGATTCGAATTTACCACATACCCAACGTGTTTAACTGATCAAGTTAAAACTAAAAGAAAACATTTATGTTACAATTAATAATGTAAATATTTGTATATAAAACACCGGAGTATAAAATCTATATTGATTTTAATAGTAAAACTAGTTTAATTGTACATTTACCAAATTAATATCTAATTATGAACACATAATCATGTGACATGATAAACAACCCTGCTAGCACGTGGATCACATCGAAACGAATCTAGTGCAACTAAATCGGAGCAAAACAGAGTAAAACGTTCAAACAGCAAGTACTACGGTGGCAATTGTGCTCCTTTCTGGTCAAACCCATGCAGTATATAGCCATCACGTGCACCCTACTGGTGATTCTTGAAGGAACTGATTACAGAATTTAATAGGCACTAAATTGGAGACCAAAGGAAAGAATATATATTTGAATAATAAATGGCTAAATCACCATTGGCTGGAGGTAGATGATGAAGAAAATCGGCAACGGGTGCAGGCACCAGGCTGACGTAAGTGCTGTTCAAGACATGCTGTTCCTGCTAAGCACACACGTATGCAGGCATGCCTTTGCTTGAATTACAGGGCAACGATGGTATCTTCTACTGAAGATAAGCATGCATAGATACATGGAGATTCTCACCATGGCTGAAGACGAACGAACGGGCACATATGACAACATGCTTGCCTCGACGATGAGAAGAGCCGGCCACGAGAGCTTCACCTGGTCGTGCCGCTCCGTCAGCGGTCCTGCGGCAGCCGACAGGGCCTCGTCTGCACGTATTCACGATCTTCATGGCCGTGGTCCGCTGGCCACCAATGGCCAGCGTCGGGCACAACAGCTCCAGTTGGTGAACTTGTACATGACGCAAGACAAACCATCGATAGGATGAGCAGCTTCATATGATGGTCCGAGGCTCGCGGCCGGAGATGCCTGACCAGAGATAATCAAAGCAACTGCACGGGATCTTTGGCCTGCTATGGCGGCGGATGAACTGGGCTTGGGGCGATGCGTTAACGCGGCTAGGGCTTTGATGTGCGATGTTTTTTTGGAAAAAGAAAATGATTGGGGCGCGTGATGCCTTGATATGTATATATATGTAGACCGAGAGTCACGACGTGTGCAACTTGGACTCTCCACACGACCGGAAAACAAGGTTGAGGGAAAGCTGTGTTTGTGTTGCTTAATTAGATTATACTAGTAAATATGTCTGTGCGTTGCAATGAAAAAAAACAATCTAATATTAAGGTAAAACACAATATTGCTAGATTTGTTTTCTTTTGTCATAAGGCACAAAAAAATCTACCCATAATAATATCATAACTTTAATTTTGTAGTATCCATGTGTCGGTAGAGTTAGATATCGAGTTCGATGACTTTTCGAAGCTCTCATAAAAATATGTGGAACCGAATTCTCTTCGCTTTTGATTCTTTCAGTTTAGGTTAATTATATGCCTAGGTGGCTAGGTCTACAAACTTGTATTGGCGTGTTTTGTCTTAGAATCAGACTCTCTACCATGCATGGATGTGGATTTCATAAAAATATGTGGAATCGAATTCTCTTCGCTTTTGATTCTTTCAGTTTCGGTTAATTATGCTTAGGTGGCTAGGATCATAAACTTGTATTGACGTGTTTTGTCTTAGAATCAGACTCCACACAATGATTGCATCATCAATTTTATTTGGTTTTGAATCAGACTCTCTACCATGCATGAATGTGGATTTCTCTAACATGGAGTATATATTTTAATATTATATTTAATATCTGCAGATTAATCTAATATATATGCAATGCCATGTTTTTACACTTCTTTTGTCATGTGAACTATAAAGTGTTAACGACTGGTTGAATAGATTTTTTTTATAGATCATATAAAACATGTGGTGCGGTGGTATGCGGTTACTTTAGTATTATTTATTTATAATCTATATATAGTTTTCTATTATTTATTTGTAATTTATATGGAGACCTGGCTTGTATTTTTGCCGCACAGGTGTACGAGTAGGCTTGTATTTTTTTTGTCATTTCCTTTTGACGTATAGGTGTGGGTGGTTTCCTCGCTGAGATTTCCGAGGCGGGCTGGAAGCGGACTGGAAGTCTGGAAGGGAACCACATACGGCTACGGAGGCAGCCCTGAACCGAAAAAATATTGTATTATATTATATAGAATAGATATGGATTATTCTTTTCTATTTGGATTAAATTAGAATTTTTATCTATGTGATTAATTCCATTGCGCTACGTTGGGCCGTGAGTTGGACGTCAGCCCATCGTCGGACCTCCGGAATTTTAATTGATGTTTTTTCTGCGAGCATTTACCGAGTGCAGTTTTCTTTCTTTTCATGGAGTCCATTTAGGATTATATGTGTACATATCTATTTTTCTGTCGTGTTGACGCGAGATTGAGTCTTACGTGAGATTGAGTCACGGACGGTTAGATCTTACATCTTATATGTAAGATTATTGGTGGAAAAAAAATTATGACGAAAATTTTGCCTCTTTATTATTAGGTACAGATAAGGATAAGGATGTTATGCAGGATCAACGAAGTAGTGAGGAGCCTGGACTTGTATCAGCTGGGCGTTGGTGCGGCCTGCGTTTTCTGGGTGGACCTCATCCCAAGCCACCGCCAATGCAGCTGTAAGAGCGGACGGACTCAATTGAAGTATTTTGGGGTTATATTATGGAAAGAATTTTTCAAGCATCTCAAAATTAGATTTTGCTCTAGGATAAAATAAAAGGGAGAAAGATTTGCAAAGAAATTCATAAAACTTCCGGAGAAGATAGTAGGGATGGATCGATGGATGATGAACTTAAATCTATATTTATATCTATACCTATAATAATAAAGAGGCAAAAATTTTCTTCACCTATTTTTTTTGTCCGACCATCTCTTAACTAACTTTATGAATGTGGAAAACCACCTATATCCCTTCTCTTTTTTTTATTTGAAACTGGGTGTAATTTCATTACTCGGCTAACAAATCGTTAGCAACAGTTACACGAATGTCTTCAGCAATGGGCCTAGACACTTGCTCCTCTCCCTGAATACACATATGACCCAGAACAGCCAGCTCATGTGCAGCTCTATTACATTCTTGACCTTTAAACACACACTTGAAATTAATGAAACAACTAGACATTAATGCTTTGATTTCAGCAATCAGCACTCCCACTGCCGTATCATCAAAAGCCTCAGAGATAATCGCCTGGACAACCATCTTCGCGTCGGTCTCGACAATCAGCTGCCCGATGCCCAAATCAGCTGCCTTCTGTATGCCCTGAAAAAGACAGGCAATCAGCTCAGCAAGTGATTTATCTTGCCTTTCCCAGCCAAGATCACATCACCGTCGCAGTCCCGAATTAGGAATCCCCAGCTGCCTGATGAAGAGGAGGGCATGAAGGACGCATCACAGTTCAGTTTCAGAGAGCCCGGCAGCGGTTTGCTCCATTTCTCCCTCCGCCTGGGCAAACTGCTCACTGTATCTGAATTCCCTTCCAAGGCTGGGGTGCTCTCATCAGCATAGGTTTTGATACACCGGGCTAAAAGCTCTGCACCCCGGCTGCGCCCTTCCTCTCTGATTAGATTGCGTTCATGCCAAGTGAACCACATAGCAATGACCATTAACAGTCTGCGTTCTTCTTTTGATTTTAAGATCAAATCCACAGCATCCCGGACAAGGGTAGTAGCAGCTAGAGATATGCGTTCCCTGTCTAAATTCAGGTGACTCCAAACCTCTATTGCCAATCTGCATTTGAAAAACAGATGTCCCCCATCTTCACCAGCTGTCCCACAAATTGGGCATTTGTCAATTATCTTCATTCCTCGATGGCTGTTTATAAGACATGCGCCAAAAAAATGTTTCACCTTGCTCGGAGCTTTCAGCTGCCAAATCCTCTTCCAGATTGGGTCGGGCTCTGTCCCGCTGGTCCCTTGGGCGCCCGCCCGACACCTTTCTCGCAATATATCATCACGGCACACCTTGTAAGCACTTTGTACGCTGAATCTGCCATGACTATCAGAGTGCCAGGCAATGGAATTCTCTCTCCCTTCATACTGGTAGCGCCAGAATTACCGCCGAATCCTCTTCCCAGAACACTTCCTTCACCAGCTGCTCGTCCCATTCTCCCGTCACAGGGTCGATGAGCTCGGCAACCTGAGATAAAAGGCAACCACCCTAGGAGTGATTGGTCTTCTGGAAATGCCCCTCGGCAACCATGGATCACGCCATATATTCAGATTGCATCCGTCACCAATGCGCCAAATCAGATATCTTTATATAACTAGGAATCCTAGTCCTATTAGATCTCTCTGATTTTAGGTGAATAAGAATTCTTAACCCAAATAGAAAAAATCTAATAATATAGATAACTAGAAATCTTAATCCAATTAGATCTCTTCAACTCTGAGTAAATGGAATAGGAATCTTAATCTAAATACAAAAATATAAGAATAGAAATCTAATAAAGAGGAAAAAAATGGTAGAATTTCTTTGTTGCATTTCTTTTTAGCTCTTTTTTCAGTTTTTTCTGGTTTGTCTGTTTTCACTTGTTTCGAGTACGTGTTGCTTTACGTTCATTCGGACACTTATCACTTGGCTCCGAATATGTTTTGATTTTTTTGTGATTATTTTATAGAGTACATTCCAATTTTTGTCATGACTATTTTCTATTTGGCTTTGAGTATGCTCAGAATTTTTTCTCGTGAATGTTTTTGACACTGGCTCGACTTTTTTGATTTTGCTTTCACTGTTTTCCCTACCTGATTTTTTCATGCTCTAATAAATATAATAAGAGTAAAAATAATTAATAAATAAGAGATCACAACCATTTTAATCTTCGACTCCTTTGTAAACAAAGATTTTTACCACTAAGTTAATATAATTTTTGACTAGATCTCATGACCCCTACTACAACTCACTACGTATTGGATCCTGTTGCAACGTACGGGCATGTTTGCTAGTAAATTATATAAAGTATAAGAAAAAGATATTTGGACAGCTCCAAAAAAAAAGATTAAGGCGGGGAACAATGAATTTGATTCTAGAAAAAGACAGAGACAAGCCCGAGATAGATAAGCGACTTACTAAACGCGTTTTGAAAAATTCACTCACTCATAACACCGAGTCAAGCAGGAGGCAAACATCACATCATCCAAACGCCAGTCAAAATTAGAAAACTTTAAAAATTCACATTTTTTCCATAATTAAATTTACACTAGCTCAAACTAAACTAGGTAAATTCTATCAAAATATTAAAACCTTTCATTTTATATAGTGTTTTATTTGCACAACCCAGAATCAAAAATTTTGGGGTGTGACAACTAGGCACATGTTAGGATGAGGTGTCATTATGATTGTTGGCATTTCTTAGTGCAATCACCAAGTGTGGAGGTTTTAAGTCCATACCCGGCAACGGCGCCAGAAATGCTTGGTGGCATTTCTTAACACCATTACTAAGATTGGATAAACCTTAGCAACGCCGTCAAGAAACACCAACTGCGATAGTCCTTAATGATTACCGAAGTTATCAGCAAGCGTACGGATCTATCGTTGTAGTATTTCACGCGGAAGTATTTAGAGTATTGTTATTTATATTTTTCTAAAGAAGGGCAACGTATAAAGAGTCTAGTATGGATATGAATAAGACTACATACTTGCATAGTGGATCATAGATCATGACAAGGGTAAAAAACGGTATATCAAAGATAGTGGACACACATCTGGGCCAACCTCAAGGAGAAAAGGAAAACAAAGAATCAAAGAATGTTCCTAAATGGAGCAGGCATGTTCTAATATAGTCTTGCAAAGAACAGTTAATGATCATGCAAAATACATGGTTAGAGTTAGAACTAAATTTAAGATGGACAGAGAGATCTCCGGGCACTAGTTTGCCAGCAAACGCGAGGGACTTTTAAACCCCTATACAATACCCGAACGTGGGGGATTACAAGGGACGGACAGGGCGGTCACCATCTACCCTCTACCCCTCAATCATGGGACATCGTCATATCCGAAGGTTCCCGTGCACCCGAGCACCACGCCCCATCTACAAGGAAACTACCCATATCCCCCGGGTCCCCGACCCTACGGATTGACAGGTAAAGGATATGGGCAAACCTGAAGGAACGATGAACCGCCACCTCAACTTACCCCTACATCTACTCATACAAATTATATGAATGTTTAAGCATAAAGTTGAACATGTTAAGATCATAACACACAAACTATATGCTAGTTCATATATCATGATTATAACAAGACAACTATACTCTAGTTCATATGCAATACTATATAAACAATATGAGACCATGACTATGGAACAACTCTTCATAGTATTATTCATACCAAGATATCACTCTTCTTCCAAGGAGACAAGCTCTCCAATTAGCTCTTGCCTTGCTCACAATAATACTACTAAAACTAAAAGAGTACAAGAGACAGTAGTGCGGTGCTTGGCTCTAAATGATCGTTTGTTGAACATGAGCTCCAGCCCTTCTTTTATAGTGGAGTGATGATGATTTGGTGTGGGAAAATAGGAAACACCCAGGAACAGCCGTAGCATGGTGGCATGCAACTGCCAGAGTGAGGTGGGGCCGAGGCACAAGGGGGCGGTGCGGCCGCACCCTGGCCTGGCCCGCTCGCCACCACCTTGCTTTGGTGGGCTGCTGGCTGGGCCTGGATCACGTCCTCGGTGGTGTTCTGCCCAAATAAGTTGTGTAGGTGGGCTTCTTTATTCATTTCTCTTGCACATTTCTGCATTAGGCTTCTTGAATTGCACCTTTTGTTTGGTTTTCTACTTGTATTCGAATGCGTGTCCTGCAAAACATGTTTTCCTCAATACAAGTGGAACTATGTCAATAGTACATGCATGTGTCAAAAGTATGTTTATTTCTCCTGTTTTGGACTTAAATTGGCGGTCGGATTATGTCAATAGTGACCGCCAACAAATCCCCTAAGCTTAACCTTTGCTCGTCCTGAGCAAATAGCTAAGTACTTGGGTTGTTGATTAGGAGTTGCTACTATGACGATATAATTCACAAGTTCCATGTCTATAATAAAGTATTCTTCCACAATTTAAATAAGTTGGTATTTTATCCACCCTTTTACCTTGATCCCTGTGGGGCATATAGCTTTTCCAAGTTCTTAGGCGGTTGCAAGATAGAACGGTTATAACAAAATCACCAATCATTAATTCTTTGATTAACCATCTATCCGGAGGTTTTATGAATTTTGCAAAATAAATGTAAGTTTCCCAAATGATTCTCTTGCTCGCTCAAATGTATATGGAACCTCACCAAGTCATTTGGTTTTGCCTTCTTTTTTATATCCTACCACTAAGGCTTTTGAGTAGAGTTTTGGGTAGGTATGAAAAGTGGGGCACACTTGCATCACATATTTTGGTAAGTCAAAAATCGGACCTCAAGGAGATGCAAGTCATATACTTTGATCAAGACATGCAAGTGTGTGGAATTTTTATAACTTCCTAATTCTAAATATTTTTGGTACTTCTTTTGAATCATGACTCTCTTTCGGATGAATGCCTTTTATTTGAAAGTATGGGCTATCTTTATTTTTTTCTTTTCTTTTCTCTTTTCTTCATGCTATTTGGCATGCATTTTTTCTCTCATGCTTTTTTGGTATGGATATTTTTTTTCTCTTTTTTTAGCATAGCCCATATCTTTCTTTGTGGCATATGAAACTTGGAGAAAGAGACATCATGATATAGTGAATGGAGTAATTATATGGTGGATGAAAAAATATGTTTGTGCGTAATTGTTAGTGTAAGAGTCAACAATTTATTTGTGGGTGTACGTGTGTCTTGATCATGGGTGCATGACGAGAATCTCTACACGGGTCACAACAATTTGACAATGCTCAATGCTCAAACAAGTAGCATATGACTAAGGTTTTGAACTTGAATCATGTCATATAGCCATGGTAGGTATTCATAATCATAGAGAAACTTTTGATTTTAGCATTTTTGAAAATGAAAACTCCGGATGTCAAGTTTTTCTTAGAACAAAGTTATAGCAAATTCTATTTGGACCATATCATATCTCGCAACTTAGAAAAGGAGCATGCATTTACAAACCCACAAGTTTTCAAGCTTTTAGGATGAGACATTTTTAGCCAACAAACTTAAATATTGGGGAATACTAAGTTATAACTTAGGCACAGATAAATTATAGACAGAGCGACTATTCATCATTTCAACTTAGGAGAAACTAAACATTCCTAAATCATATATGAGAGTGAAATTAATATTTTTGTTGTTTTTGTCATTTTTTTGGTATTTTTGAATTTTCAGATTTTTTTAAATTCTAATAAATAAAATGCGAAAATTAAAAGATACAAGGTACCTCTGTGGGGTCCTCCCCCAAGCTAGCTCCAGGCCTAGGGTTCGGGATTTGCTTAGTGTTGACTCCGAAGAAGGTATATTATTTATATTTATACCTTTTATTTTGTTTACTCATCCATGTTTATACTTAGCAGTTTTGGAACTGTGATCAAGGTAGGCTGATTAACCTAAGCATCATGCTTGTTTAAAAAGCCTAGAAGAACATGGTCACACGCTGACCAAACCTCAAACCAAAACAGATGTTGTATAAAACATGGAAGGATAAACAAGTTTTATTTAAGATATATGAAAGGTGAACTAATTGTTTTTATTGTTTATAGGTTTGTTATATAAGAATTTAAGCAAAGTATAAAGGATAACTACCGATTTACCTTCGGCAATGGCTTACTGTTTAAAGTCCAATGAGCAGGACTCTTCTCCTTTCATTTCTTGCTTGATGATGGGACATCCGTGCCTGGAGGAGTAGGCGTAGATGATTGCACCTTATTTGGTCTCCACACCATTTTGTTTGATTTTGGTGGTGTGGTGGTGGATTTTAGAGCTCCTTCTTTTTGTTTCCACACCTTTTCCTTCTTTGGTGGTGTGGGAACGACCTTTGGTGATTCTTCTTTTTGTGCTCCGGCCTTTTTTGTTTTCTTTATTTTTCTTGACAAGGCTGTCCACTAGTTGAGGCTATATCTCAACCTCCTTTATGCCTTGTGGGTTTGGCCTATACTTGATTTTTATCATGGAGCATTGCTCCTGCCTGGGCCGAAAGTCAAACTTCTCTTCTTTGTCATTGATGTTGAAGCGGATTTCTCTGGTTCCAACATCAATTTGTGCTCCCGCAGTGCTAAGGAAAGGTCGTCCAAGGATGAGGGGTGATTCTTTCGTAGTTTCCATGTTTAGCATCACGAAATCTACTAGGACGAAGTATCCCCGAATTTTTCACTAGAATATCTTCAGCAATCCCAGTTGGATAGCGGACCGTGGAGTCGGTCGGCTAGAGCATCATCGACGTAGGTGCGAGGTGTGTGAAGTTCAGCTTGTCAAAGACGGTCTTGGGAATAATGCTTACACTTGCTCCAAGATCACACAAGGCATGATCAAACTGCTGGGTGCCAATGGAGCACGTGATTGTGGGGCACCCAGGGTCCTTCTTCTCAGGTAGACGGTTGAGTATAACAGCGCTACACTCTTCCATCAGCTTGACAACTTCCGTGGTCGGCAATGGCCGTTTGTTGTTGATGATGTCTTTGATGTATTTTGCATAAGAAGGTACATGTACGACGTCCATTAATGGGACGCTCACATGGATCTTCTCTATCATCTCAACAAAATGAGCAAATTGCTCGTCCACGACCTGCTTCCTCTTTCTTGTGGGAAACGACAAATAGCTGGTGTCGACGAAGTCCTCCAGTGCTGTCTCCTCCTCTTCTTCTTGATCTTTTTGTGTTTTTGTTGATGATGAAGGTCCTTCTTCCTGTTACCCTTGTGCTTTTCCTATTTTATTCTTAGGATTTGGTGGAGCACGAGTGGACTTTTCACCCCTCATGGTCACCGCATTGACTTTTTCAAGAGAATTCTCATGTTGCCCTGGGATCTTCCCTTTCATTATTAACAGGAATAGAAGCAGCAATTTGAGCTAATTTTGTTTCTATCATTTTATTAAAACTCAATTGATTCTTTACGGCGGAGGATAAACCTTCAAGTTTAGAATTAATATTTTCTATCATTTTATCATTATAAGAAAGCTTTTTAGTGATATTTTCATTAATCTTTGCCTGGCCTAATATTAGGTATTTCAAGGAGGGTTGATTAGAATTGAAATTTGAGTTGAAATTATTACCTCCTTGCTGGCAGAATTGGTTATTCCACCTATTATTATTACCTTGTCGGAACCCGTTGTTGATGTATCCAACATCTTCATGGGTTTCAGGGCAGTTGTTCCCTGAGTGTCCGACCTCTCCACAGACCTCATAAATCATTTGCGAGTCCATGGCCTGAACGGTGGCCTTCATTGCTTCTTTCTCATTGGCCCTCTCGTTTAGTCTTGATAACAATAAGTCTATTTTTGCGGCAAGCATATTCGTCTCCTTCACGTGTGCATGCCTTTTTGTTGTTTGTGCTCCTCTCCCCAACTCTGATTAGCCACCATCTTCTCGATGAGAGCTATGGCTGCGTCAATGGTGAGGGAGAGGAATGCTTCTCCAGCAGCGGCATCAATGTGCCCCTTCAACATGGGCGTATGGCCCTCATAGAAGTTCTGGAGCACGAGCAAATTCTCCATTCCGTGGTGCGGGCAAGCCTGGATGTAAATCTAGAGCCTTTCCCATGCCTCGGGGGTGGATTCGAGTGAAGATTGCTGGAAGTTGAAGATTTCCCTCTCAAGGCATTGGTTTTTCCCATGGGGAAAAACTTCATGAGTAATGTTGCGGAACATTTGTCCCATGTACTGACAGCTTCCTTCTCCTTGTAGAACCACTGTTTCGCCTTCACCGCAAGGGAGAAGGGAAACAGACATAGCCTGATGCTAGTTGGTGCGACGCCTTTTATGACTGGTGTCGCACAGCTCCAGGAAATGTTGCAAGTGAGCACTTGCATCCTCGCTTGGCAAACCACAGAATTGGTTTGCCTACACCATCGTGATCAGGCCGGTGCGTAGCTCGAAGTTTCCAGTCCCCGTGTTCATAGCGGGCCTAACGGGCATGTTGGCGATAGCGGGGATGGAGTAGTCACGATGTGACTTGGCCATAGCGGTAGTAGCGGATGATGCGGGGGTGACTGGTTCAACCACCGGCGGAGTGACAGAGGAAGAAGCGGTACGAGACCTGTTCTTCCTTAGGAGCGCCTCTGGATTATCGGTGTAGTTTTCTGGTAGGTTGTGACCGGTCATACACTATCGTGTTTTCATCCACAACAGGAAGAAAACAAGTAAAATTAGCCTGCATAAACTATGGCTACCATTAGATGCATGTGATCATTGTTCATTTCATGCTAGATTCTTTTCAACCTATGCCCTCCCCGGCAATGGCGCCAGAAATAGTTGTTGGCATTTCTTAGCACAATCATCAAGTGTGGAGGTTTTAAGTCCATACCCGACAACGGCGCCAGAAATGCTTGTTGGCATTTCTTAACACCATTACTAAGATTGAGTAAACCTTAGCAACACCATCAAGAAGCACCAACTATGATAGTCCTTAATGATTACAGAAGTTATCTGCAAACGTACGGATCTATCGTTGTAGCATTTCATCCGGAAGTATTCAGGGTATTGTTATTTATATTTTCCCAAAGGAGGGCAAGGTATAAAGAGTCTAGCATGGATATGAATAAGATTACATACTTGTATAGTGGACCATAGGTCATGACAGGGGTAAAAAACGGTATATCAAGGATAGTGGACACATCTGGGCCAACCTCATGGAGAAAAGGAAAACAAAGAATTAAAGAATGTTCTTAAGTGGAGCAGGCATATTCTAATATAGCCTTGCAAAGAACAGTTGATGATCATACAAAATATATGGTTAGAGTTAGAACTAAGTTTAAGATGGACGGGGAGATCTCCGAGCACTGGTCTGCCAGCAAGCGTGAGAGACTTTAAGACTCTTACACAATACCTAAACGTGAGGAATTACAAGGGACGGACAGGGCTGTCACCACCTGCCGCCTAGCCCTCAACCATGGGGCATCATCATATCCGAATGTTCTCGTGCACCCGAGCACCACGCCCATGTACAAAGAAACTACCCAGATCCCCCCGAGTCCCCGACCCTACGGATCTACAGGTAAAGGATATGGGCAAACCCAAAGGAACAACGAACCGCCACCTCACCTTACCCCTACTTCTACTCATACAAATCGTATGAATGTTTAAGCATAAAGTTGAACTTGTTAAGATCATAACACATGGACTATATGCTAGTTCATATATCATGATTATAACAAGACAACTGTCACGACCCAAAAATCGCTACAATTGTTCACGAGCATCATGAGCATATAGTGCATCTAAAAATACATGTTTCCAAAGATAACGATGCTTAACTCTAGACCTTTTGAGCATCATGTGCATTTGCAAATTAGAATCTGACTCGTGCCTAGGCCAACGTAAAACCGAGCACTACCAGTTTTGGCGGATCGTCCGACATCACCACCGGACCGTCCGTCAAGACACCTCACAGAGTTAGGATAATCTTGACCAACCCGTGCACTGACAGAGTGTCCGTCGTCATGGCGGAGTGTCCATCAAAACCGTAGCACACTCAGCCAATCTATCGGAGAGTCCGCCACATCTGACAGACTGTCCGATAAAACACACCGACACCTGTCTCATGTAGTTTGATGCGGTGTCACACACACACCACACATGGCCCCACTTGTCATTGGCACCACTCACACACAAAACCAACACATCAGCCCTCTCCCTCACTCTCCATCTCATTTCACGTTGGCCACCAGGAAGAGCAAAGAAGAGAAAGAGAGGAGAAAGGAGAAAGAGAGAAGGAAGAAGAGAAGAGAGGAAGGGAGAAGAAGGAGAGGAGGGTGGCACCCACCAGCTGCTGGAGAGCGTCGCTGGCGAGCTGCTACACCTCCACCGTGCCATCGCCTTGCCAGAGTTGGAGGAGAAGGGCCCCAAGTCATCTTCTTCAACCTCAAGCCATGGAGGACGCTCAAAGCCTGATCTCCTTCACCAAGCTTCCCCGGCGTGAGCTGCTACACATAGAGGTCACCCAAGACATGGTGAGCACATCCCCAAGTCCCCAACCATCTCCCCAACCACCCATGGCCATACCTGTAACACCCCAGGTGTTTAGCTCCATAATTGCACTGCATTTGCATAAGCATGGACATTCATCATTTCATTATGTTTACTTTATTTGCATCAAATGTGGGTGTTTTAGGGTTTTGAATTGTTCCAATCTTGTGACACTAGGAAGTTAGGGTAGCAAAAGGGTAGAGTGGCTAATTGGATCCTACAATACCTTAATTTCACTTAGAGTAACTAATGGAGCAGGGTTCATGTTGACCAAAATTACCAAAATGACCTCCAAGGTGTGGTTGACCAGCATTTGGCCCTAGGATGCCTTAGTTTGACCAATTAAAAAAAGTCTAGCTTAGAGACCTTGCATGGAGGAGCACCCTTAATCAAAGTTGTAGGGAATTTTATGGTGAACAAAAGTTTCAATATGACCATCTCATGAAACTGACCAGAACATGCTCAAAATTGGCCCACAAGTCAGCTAGAGGGGCTGTCTCAGCACTTAGAATTTTTCTAAGTCTCAAAAGTGTCCCTCTAGTTTGATAGTGACCTACTTTGGGAGCTTGTAGTTTGCAAACCAGACCAAACCAGCCCCAACTCATGTTGACACTTTTGTAGTACTCACTTAGCTCTACAACATTGCCAACATCACCATCACCTAGTTCTAAATGGTTTAGGAGATATGGTGTCTAGAAAATCGGGTTTCAGTCGGCATTGTGACTGAAACTAGGTTTCAGTTTCCAAGTACCCCACTTTGGAGCTCTGTAGTTTCAAATATAGGCCGAACCAGTCCAAGCTCCAATTGACAAACTTGTTGCTCTCACATAGCTCTACATAATTGGTGTAGTCACCTTCGACGAAATCTAGCTGGTTTAGAAGATAATCAACGCCAAAATCCCGCTGTCAGACCACCACGTCGGCTCCATTCAATCGACGCCGGCGTCATTCAGTCGGACAGACGGCCCATGTCGTGGCACTCGGGCAGAGCCTGGTGGCCGCGTGGCGCGCGCGTTCTGCCGATGCCCCACGTCGCATGCTAGCTCACTGTGAAGACCAGGATGACCCGCTTCCCCCTCCATTTCCATCGCCCTCCTTCCCCAGCTCACTGGTAAGGAGACCGCACGGCTTTTGCCACCACAGCCGGCTCCGTCGCCTTCGTTTGCGTCAACCACCGCGCCACCACACCCGAGAGCTCACACACAGCATCGCCTGCCCCTACTCTACAACCTCCACACGTTGGGTCAGCCATTGGGTCAAGGTAGAGGGCGAATCGCCCAGTCAAATCTCTGCGGTGCGGAGCTCCGCCATGGCCGCCGCCATTGTGAGCTCACCGCCGACGTCCTCTTTCACCCTCCTCTCTCTGTGGTCAGCGTTTGGAATAGTGTAGGCCTTCCTCTCGCTCTAGGCATGACATTACCGTGGGATGTGGCCTCACCGGAGCGGAACACGACGACCACCGTCGCCGCGCTCACCGCACCGCATCACCGCGCTCGTGGACAGCTAGGTTGTAGGACTTCTCCGGAACCCTCGCTGGCTTTGCTCGTCACCCATGGTCGTAGTGCAGCTGTAGCCGCCCTCGTCGGGAGCGTTTGGCACCTGAGCTCACCGGCGTGCCGTCGCATGGCTCCACCGTCCGCCATTGCCGGCGGCGGGTCCTTTCCGGCTAACCCTAGGAAACCCGTAGCCCCTACATCGGTGCGAAATCTTGCGCTAAACATGTCGGTGACCTCAATTTCGCCGGCCGGTTAGCCGTCGGCGAGTTCCACCGGCGGCCGTTCTTCCCCTGCCTTGGTCTCGCTGACCAGCGGGACCCGCTCGTCAGTGCACGCGGGCGAACGGGGGACCGAGCCGAGCCACGCGCGGGAGCAGGCTACGCCGCGAGTTGTGGGCCGCGTCTGTTCCCGGGCCGGCCCAGTAACAAATAAGATTTATTTCATTTTATTTATTCTGTCACAGTTTTAGTTAAGTTTTGGAAAATGTATATCTAGGGTTTTACTTGCTCAAAAATTATGAAGTAAATTTTGATAGGCCCTTCATAATGTGTAGTATTTTAGAAAAATATAAACTAGATATGTGATGTTTAGTTTCTGGGAGAATTAAATAGATCTTTGAAATGTGTTGTAAAAGAGAGGTAAAGTTGTTAAATGAATAACTTGAGTTATAGTATTCCAAAAATTATGAAATTTGGTGGGTAGGCTAATTTATACTTGTATTAGGTCTGGTAGAACTAGTGCTTGATTACTTTTCAAGTTATAATGCCATCATGTTGTTTTAGGGAATATTTGAATGAATTTTAGTAATTTTTCTACATGTGCAATGTTCTTATAAATTTTTGGAGGATGTCCTGGTACCCTAAAGTGTCTAAGAAAAATATGAAATCTGTTGTTTGATACTTTTCAATGTGATTTGTTAATTATACAAAAATCAGCCTTTTTGGCTTGTGAATTTTGTGCAGGGAGTTTCTGTGAATAATTTTAGTTCAAATTTTTACAGTAGCCTCTTTTTGGGTCAGAGAGTCTCCTGTAATTTTTGTAGAATTTTATAAGCAGTTTACATATATGATTAAAATTACACTTGATTAATTAAGTAAACTAAGAAAGGGGTGTAAATGAATATTCTAGGTGGGCACATCTTACTTTCTGGTGTTTTTGTAACCAATGTGAACTTTTGGTAACATTAGTTTGGTCATAGAGGAAGTTTGCCAAATAAATAAATATTTAATCTTTACAATTCTAGGTTTTCTGGACAGCTGGTAGTATCTTGTGATTTAACCTTTGATAAAGGTGTTTGCTGGAAAACTTGTAAATACCAAAGTTGTAGTAAACATGATAAACTAGCTTGTGTCAAAACTTGGGAGCATTTGGCTTAGTAATTTGGGAGTTATTGCTGTTTTAAGTGACAGTCCAGAATTGGCTGCCCTCTGTTTAGAGAGTACAGATTCTAGAACTTGGGAAATTCGACGTGGAAAACTTAGGAATTGAGGGTTGAGGTCTGAAAATGATTTGTAGGGCATTTCATAATCTTTCCATATTATCTTAGATCATATCTTTTGGAGTTGGGAATCTCCAGTTATGTTAGAAACAATTAGCTGCTGTCCAGACTGTCTTGCTATGATATTTTGGTGTTGGATGTGATAACCTAAGTAATATTACTCTTGTTATTGTTAGGTGTTAGGGCCTTAACCGAAGAAGAACAGCTATACCTTAGGTTGAGTAGATTAGGTGAGTACTTCTCTACCGGAGAAGAAATTTGCACTTAATAATTGAAGTGATTTGAATAGAGCTTTAAGAGTGTTGTAATGCATTTCATTCCGAGCATGTTGCATCTTTCATTATGCATCCATGAGATTTATTATGCACTCATGCAATAGGTGTTCCGGAGGGGATAACTCTCCTCGAGTTCGAGCAAGTAATCCCGGAGGAAATCCAAGAGCAGCCGGAGCAGCCAGAGGAACCAGCCGACGATGAAGTTCCTGCAGGAGATCTGCCCGAGTGTCCTGATCACCG
Organism: Saccharum spontaneum; assembly: GCA_022457205.1. NCBI lineage: Eukaryota > Viridiplantae > Streptophyta > Magnoliopsida > Poales > Poaceae > Saccharum > Saccharum spontaneum. The sequence goes on along the minus strand of CM039589.1, from coordinate 23,881,278 downwards.
GTCATCTACCTTTCTAAAAGGCAAGCCCCGGTGCATGCTGAACCTAGTGTTTTATAAATCTATCTTGAGTACTTTTAATTGTTTATTGCATTAAGTTGTAGGAGTTGTATGAAAACACTTGTTGCATTATACCTGTCCTTGTCCAGATATCGTACTTAAATCCTAAATTAGGTTTAGGCACGTGTCAATGCTTAGCCCTGCTTAGTCTGGTAGAAGTCGGGTGATTTCTGGTCATCCGCGAGATGTAGGAATGAGTCACGAGTGGCTTTATGGCTATCGTGGATGGAACCATGCCTTAAAATGAATTTGAGACCGGGCGGAAATTCGATAGTACAACCGCAAGACACTTCACGTCTTGGGTGTGGAGCTATGCCGTCTGAGTCGTTTAAGGACCGATTCGCTGTACGTCCTTGAGTCATGTTGAACGCAGTCTAACACTTAGTTGGCCGGATAAGTCGTTCCGACCGCGAAGCCGAGTAATGTGATTCAGGCCGGGAATCGAATGGTAGGTTGCTTCTTGGAGGAGAGAAAGGATGTGCTTGGGGACATTGGCGTGAGACCAAGGGGGGTTAGAGTCCCTATCACCTGGCAGAGTGTCGCCCTTGGGGTCGCGACATCATTCAGACCCGCGATTCCTGAATCATATGAAAAGGTGGCCTGTGCGACCCTGGCAGGGGTCTGCACGGTGAGTGTTAGAAATACCCCTCCAGCTGGATAGGAATTCGATTCGAATCGCCGTCGCTCCCGGTTAGTGAGCACTTGACTTGAGCAGCGGCAACGTAGATCTCATTAATTGAACAGATGGTTAAGTGAATGATACAATGTTGCCACAATTGATACCTGCTATGGATATAATGTTAATAATTGTTTGATGATAATTAAGGGCATGTTTAGTACAGGTGCTAAGATAGATGACAGGTAAATGCTAAAAATAACTGCTAGTACAGGCTATAAGAGTTTTAATTACTTATGCCTTTCTGCAAAATGTGATGTCAGCTAGCCTCTTGTGTAAGCCTTGCATAATCCTTGGTGTCATATTATTTCTGGTTTTTGACGGGTAAGTCTAGCTGAGTACATTCCAGTACTCAGGGTTTATTCCCTCCTGTTGCAGATGATATGCTCTATCAAGGCTTCTGCAAAACTTGTCTCCACCCTGCGGGTGACGAAGACTAGATCACTAGGGCGTGATCATCTTTTATGTACTTTCCCTAATGCTTTTGCGGGTTGTGATCAGTAAGACTGGCAGTAGTTAAACAACTGGTGTGTGTTATGCTTCCGCTACTTTATGAACTTGGTTTGTAATAATTTGCAACTCCGTGTGTGTAAGTGTATTTCGGAACTACTGGTGAAATGTAACGTATGATGTGTATGTTGAATGATGCGATCTTGGTTGTAAGCAAGTTGGTTTGAAATCCTTCGTGGTTTCGATTGACTACCGGGATTATATGGGCTCAAGTTCGAAAATTTGAGCGCTTCGGTGCTTGTTTTTGTACTTGTGCTCTTATAATTTGGTCGGTTCTGTTACAGCTGGTATCGGAGCATAATTCAACATTAAACACATCGTACGAGTATTTAAAAACAAAAGTATTTGTTTATGAAAAGGGTTAAAACTCTAAAAATTATTTTATAGGTATGCCAGTGATCACATCCCTTAGCCCAATTAAGGACTCTTAGGTGGCTTATTATAAATACTAACTTGGGGGTCTTGGTTGTTTTTGTTTCGTTGTCCATACGGCGTGATATTGTATGGATGCCATCCACTTGGGTGGTAATGTATGGATCAATTGCCTCGACGCTCTGGTAAGTGTGAGTTGTGAGAGCATGATCGTCCAACCGGCGATCTAGGGGAGAGTAGCTTTGGTGACTTGCATACTTACATATTTAAACCGTGTAATTATGTAAGCACTTAATTGTGGAAATCTATAAATCGGGTAGCTTTGATACCGAAGTATATACATCAGGGGATGTGTATATGGAAAGTATTTAGTTTATTGCTTTCTTGTGTGTTTATATTGGGAACTGTTGGGCTGAAATGAGATTTTCTGCAGGTACACTAACAGCGTAACGAGTAGACCGATAGTTTCGTTTATATGAGAGAACGTATGTATGCCACCGCCTAGCGTTAGAACTTTAGGTTTCTACTAAGGTGAGAGGGCGTACGGAACGTGCATGCATCATGTTTAATTATATCATACATGTCATTTTACTCCCTCCTTAAAATATCAATAGTCCCGACTAAATTAAATTTCGTATCCCCTAAATTATCCTCACCTTGAGTCATATCTTGTTGATATAGATGGCCCGCACTAAGAGGACCGCTCGTAAGTCAACCGGAGGCAGGGCCCCTCGCCACCAGCTAGCTCCACGTGAGCCCCGCCCCGAGCCCACTGAGGTGGAAAGGCTGAGGGCTGAGTTGGCCGAAGTGGCTGCTGCTAGGAATGCAGCGCGTCAGCAACTGGAGCAAGTGATCCGGGACCGTGATCAGGAAACACTTGCGGTCCAGAGATTGACAGTAGCCAATCGCAACTATCAATGCATGCTGGTCCATGTCATGAATCAGAGGGATGAAGCCTGGTACGAGGAGAACATCCTGAGAGCCCGTCAGGTGGAGCTCGAGCAATAGTTGGAGAATGCTGAAGAATACAATGACAATCTTCATGAAGAAGTGCACCGCTTGAACAACCAGCTCAATCCTCTGCTGCCGCGGGACAATAACGCAAACGAAGAGATGGGTTCGAGAGTCTTCATGGCTGAAGATGATGATGAAGTGGAGGTCAATGGAACACAGGATGCCCCACCAGAAGAAGAACCAGAAGAAGAAGAAGAAGAAGATGAGGAGGAGGAGTTAGAGCCTGTTAGCGACGAGGATGGCGGGGAGATCCTTGACACCGACTCTGAGGATGATGCTTAGAGTAGTCATCACGTAGCTACGATGTTAGGATCATCTTTTGTGCCCTCCCTGTGTTGGAGTGAGGCTTTGTAATAACTTGGCTTTTAGGATGTAAGGTCGAACCCTATGTTTCCTGGATGTTTAGTTTGAACCTGTTAATTTCGATCACAATTGGATGTCTTATTGTGTTGCATTCGATGATGGTGTCACGATTAGCACCCTTCGGTGCCGCGACGAAACCGAGGGCCTCCTGTGGCGCGTGACATAAGGCTGTGCTGCTTGGCATACGCTGGTATCGAGGTGGCTAGTCATGATCCACCATGGAACTCTACCATTGAGAAGTCTCTTTGTGGTCAGTTTGAAGTAGCCTTTCTCAGTCGATTAAAAATTTTGGGATCGAATCCGAGTAACCGTACGAAAGGTCAAAGGTCATGTAGATATTAAAGTAAACGGTTCGGTCCCTGCTGTGCTCCCCGTGAGTGAACCTTTTTTCAAAATACATCTTGTTGGATGCCCACGCATGATTGAGTCGATTGATGCGCTTGAATGGATTGTGTGGTTGTGATGAATTATTGTGCCTTGATTCTTTGCAAAGTCATTTTTCATAAAGTCAGTTTGACCTATTTACAATAATTCATCTACAAATTTCCCACATCGTCAGTGCTCATTGGCTATGCATTTTGCAGATGTGGCAATGAGGATGAGGAACAGCCACCCCCTCCGCCACCACCTACCCCGGCTGAGCTGATGCAGACCGTGGTCGAAGGGCAGCGCATACTGGTAGATGCTATGCACCAGCTTGCCAACCGGGAGGCTCGTCATGGCCGCCAGGGCCCGGAACCCAATCAATATAGTGATTTCAAGGACTTTCTTGACACTAAGCCCCCGCTCTTTAAGGAGGCGGAGGAACCACTGCAAGCCGATGAGTGGTTGAACACTATTGAGCAGAAGTTTCGTCTGCTTCGCTTGACCGATGAGCTAAAGACTGAACATGCTTCTCATCAACTGCATGGTCCAGCGGGTATTTGGTGGAGTCACTATCGTTCCACTTTGCCTGCAAATGTCTCGGTTGGTTGGGACCAGTTCAGAGCAGCATTCCGTGGGAACTATATTCCTCCAGGTCTTATGGCTATCAAGCACACAGAATTCATGAGGCTGTTGCAGGGTAATAAAAGTTTGACTGAGTACCTGCAAGCCTTCAACAATCTGACAAGGTATGCAATAGAGTTTGTGGATACTGATGCCAAGAAAATTGCTAGCTTTAAAAGAGGCCTCAGCCCAAAGCTGATGAAGACCATGGGCACTAGCAAGTGTACTACCTTCAATGATTTTATCAGTGATGCTTTGACTCAGGAAAACAATAATGCTATTTATTCTGCCTCTAAGAGCCGTAAAAGGGCCCTTGAGGCGAGTGCTTCGCAGTCTCGGACCTCAGCTGCACCTAGGGCTTCCCCTCGCCCACCTGCCCAGAATACCAAGTTCCGCCCGCCACAGAAGAAGCCTGCTGCCAAGACTGGGTTCTGCAAGGCTTATACAGTCACTGCCAAAAGGAAATTCTGGTCAGAGCAGCTCCAGTGTTCCTCCCAGCAACATGCCTTGCTGGAACTACAACAAGCCAGGCCATTGGTCCAGAAACTGCCCTTATCCTAAGAAGAATGTCAACCAAGGTGGCCATCAGGGGCATGCTCATTATAACAGTATCAAGGAAATCTCATCTGGTGAGGTTGTCACTGCTGGTAAGTTCCTAGTTGACCAACATCCTGCAGTGGTACTTTTTGATTCAGGTGCTTCGCATTCCTTTATCAGTCCTAAGTTTGCATCAAAGTTTGCACACAAATTACATACTGTTGAAGGTGGAGGTTATTGTTTTAGTGCGGCAAGTGGGAATATTTCCACAAATAAAGTAGTGGGGAATCTTGAGTTTGAGATAGAAGGGCAAAAGTACTCGCTTGCCCTAGTGGTGTTGCCGGGATTAGGCATAGATGTTATTTTGGGCATGAATTGGATGAGTCAGAATGGGGTACTCATTGATACATCCACTCGGGTAGTTATGCTTAGAGATCCTACAGATCAAAAGGGTTTTCTAGTACAGCTTTCCAGAAAAGTTGATTTGTCTGGTGAAGTTCATGCTGTGCAAGCAAAAGCGTTGGCTGAAATTCCCGTAGTGAGTGAGTTTCCTGATGTTTTTTCCGATGATTTGTCGGGACTCCCTCCAGATCGGGATGTGGAATTTAAAATCGAGTTGTTGCCTGGCACGGCACCCATCTCTAGGATACCTTATAGGATGCCTCCGAATGAGCTGGCTGAACTTAAGGTGCAGTTGAATGAACTTTTGAAGAAGGGGTTGATTCGTCCTAGTTCGTCTCCATGGGGATGCCCTGCTATCTTTGTGAAGAAGAAGGACCAGTCTTTGCGGATGTCTGTAGATTATAGGCCTCTAAATGCAGTCACTGTCAAAAATAAGTATCCTCTGCCACGTATCGATATCTTGTTCGATCAGTTGTCCAAAGCTAAAGTCTTTTCCAAGATTGATCTGAGGTCTGGTTACCATCAGATTAAAATCCGTCGTGAAGATATTTCAAAAACAGCTTTCTCGACCAGATACGGCCTTTATGAGTATCTTGTTATGTCTTTCGGCCTGACAAATGCCCCCGCACACTTCATGTGCTTGATGAATTCGGTGTTTATGCCCGAATTGGACAAGTTTGTGGTGGTGTTTATTGATGACATCTTGATATATTCTGAAAATGAGGAAGAACACGCTGAACACCTGCGTATTGTCCTCACCAGACTGCGTGAACATCAACTGTATGCGAAGTTCAGTAAGTGTGAATTCTGGCTTCGTGAAGTACCTTTCCTTGGGCATGTGTTGTCCGATGGGGGAATTATGGTGGATCCCACCAAGGTACAGGAAGTATTGAATTGGAAGGCTCCTACTTCGGTTCATGAGGTCCGGAGTTTTCTTAGGTTGGCTGGCTATTATCGTCGCTTCATCCCGGATTTCTTAAAAATAGCCAAACCCATGACTCGGTTGCTGCAAAAAGACACCAGGTTTGTCTGGACTTCTGAGTGTGATGCGGCTTTTCACCAACTGCGAACCCTCCTAACCTCGGCTCCGGTTTTGGCACAACCGGATATCGAGAAACCATTTGATGTTTATTGTGATGCCTCAGGCATAGGTTTGGGAGGTGTTTTGATGCAGGAAGGCCGAGTAATTGCATATACCTCTCGACAACTTTGGAAACATGAGGTGAATTATCCAACGCATGACTTAGAACTGGCTGCAGTTGTTCATGCTTTGAAAGTATGGCGGCATTATCTGTTGGGCAATGTCTGCAATATCTACACGGACCACAAAAGTCTCAAATACATCTTCACCTAACCCGAGTTAAATATGCGTCAAAGAAGATGGCTCGAGTTGATTAAGGATTATAATCTTCAAGTACACTATCATCCTGGCAAGGCAAATGTGGTTGCGGACGCTTTAAGCCGTAAGTCTCATTGCCATTCCTTAGTTGAAACTGATTTTCATCGATCTCGCCTTCTACACCCAGTAGTCTTGTACAACATCACTGTCAGTTGTACTCTCAAAAGCAGAATTATTGAGCTCCAAAAGACTGATCCTGGTGTATTCCACATCAAGCGTAAGATGAAAGAGGAAGAAACTAAGCATTTTAGGGTAGATGAAGAAGGTGTGCTGTGGTTTAAGGATAGATTAGTGGTACCTAAGGACCGAGAGCTTAGAGATCAGATCCTATCCGAAGCACATTCTTCCAAGTTGTCCATCCATCCTGGTAGTAATAAGATGTATTATGATTTGAAGCCACTTTATTGGTGGACTAAGATGCGGAAAGAGATAGCTGCATATGTTGCAAGGTGTGACACCTGCTGTAGAGTTAAAGTTGTGCACATGAAAGCTGGGTTACTTCAACCACTCTCTATCCCAGGTTGGAAATGGGAAGAGATAAGTATGGATTTCATCGTCGGACTTCCTCCCACTGTCAAAAATCATAACTCCATCTGGGTGATTGTGGATCGCTTAACCAAATCAGCCCACTTCATTCCTGTTAGAGTGGACTATCGTCCCACTGACTATGCTAAGTTGTACTTTAATCAGATAGTCCGGCTCCATAGGGTACCTCGTACTATCGTTTCTGACCGTGGTCCCCAGTTCACTGCTCGCTTTTGGGAGCACTTGCATCACCTTCTGGGAACCAAGTTAGTGAGAAGCTCTGCTTATCACCCCCAGATGTCAGGTCAGACTGAACGAGTAAACCAAATCTTGGAAGATCTGTTGTGCGCATGCGTGATTTCATCCAAGGGTTCTTGGGAAAAATGGTTGCCTCTAGCCGAGTTTTCGTACAATAATAGTTACCAAGAGAGTATTAAGATGGCCCCGTTCGAAGCATTGTACGGTCGTAAGTGTAGAACTCCACTAAATTGGGTAGAAGCTGGTGAAAGAAGGTATTATGGTATTGATTTTGTCCAGGAAGCTGAGAAACAAGTCCGTACCATCCAAAAACATATGGCTGCAGCCCAAGCTAGACAGAAAAGTTATGCTGATCGTCGTAGAAAGCCACTCGAGTTTGAAGTTAGAGACTTCGTGTATTTGAAAGTTTCTCCAATGAAGAGTGTACAATGTTTTGGTGTCAAGCGGAAACTTGCGCCGAGATACGTGGGTCCTTTCTAGATCATAGGCAAGAGTGGAGCTATTGCGTATAAGATCCATTACCTCCTGAAATGAGTGCCATATTCAATGTTTTTCATGTATCTCAGCTCAAGAAGTGTCTTCGAGTTCCTGAGGAAAGAGTTCCTTTAGGAGATATCAGGCTTGAATCTGATTTAACTTACGAAGAAAAGCCAGTCCGAGTGATCGATACTCAAGAACGAGTAACTAGAAGCCGAGTGGTTAAGTGGTATAAAGTGATGTGGAGTAATCAGGGTAGTGAAAGTGACGCTACGTGGGAACGGGAGAACTATTTGCGGGATGGTTATAAGGAATTCTATGAAAAATGGTACGCTTTCCAAATCTCGGGATGAGATTTTTATAAGGGGGGAGGGCTGTAACACCCTAGGTGTTTAGCTCCATAATTGCACTGCATTTGCATAAGCATGGACATTCATCATTTCATTATGTTTACTTTATTTGCATCAAATGTGGGTGTTTTAGGGTTTTGAATTGTTCCAATCTTGTGACACTAGGAAGTTGGGGTAGCAAAAGGGTAGAGTGGCTAATTGGATCCTACAATACCTTAATCTCACTTAGAGTAACTAATGGAGCAGGGTTCATGTTGACCAAAATTACCAAAATGACCTCCAAGTTGTGGTTGACCAACATTTGGCCCTAGGATGCCTTAGTTTGACCAATTAAAAAAAGTCTAGCTTAGAGACCTTGCATGGAGGAGCACCCTTAATCAAAGTTGTAGGAAATTTTATGGGGAACAAAAGTCTCAATATGACCATCTCATGAAACTGACCAGAACATGCTCAAAATTGGCCCATAAGTCAGCTAGAGGGGCTGTCTCAGCACTTAGAATTTTTCTAAGTCTCAAAAGTGTCCCTCCAGTTTGATAGTGACCTACTTTGGGAGCTTGTAGTTTGCAAACCAGACCAAACCAGCCCCAACTTATGTTGACACTTTTGTAGTACTCACTTAGCTCTACAACATTGCCAACATCACCATCACCTAGTTCTAAATGGTTTAGGAGATATGGTGTCTAGAAAATCGGGTTTCAGTCGGCATTGTGACTGAAACAAGGTTTCAGTTTCCAAGTACCCCACTTTGGAGCTCTGTAGTCTCAAATATAGGCCGAACCAGTCCAAGCTCCAATTGACAAACTTGTTGCTCTCACATAGCTCTACATAATTGGTGTAGTCACCTTCGACGAAATCTAGCTGGTTTGGAAGATAATCAACGCCAAAATCCCGCTGTCAGACCACCACGTCGACTCCATTCAGTCGACGTCAGTGTCATTCAGTTGGACAGACGGCCCGTGTCGTGGCGCTCGGGCAGAGCCTGGTGGCCGCGTGGCGCGCGCGTTCTGCCGACGCCCCACGTCGCATGCTAGCTCACTGTGAAGACCAGGACGACCCGCTTCCCCCTCCATTTCCATCGCCCTCCTTCCCCAGCTCACCGGTAAGGAGACCGCACGACTTTCGCCACCACAGCCGGCTCCGCCGCCTTCATTTGCGTCAACCACTGCGCCACCACACCCGAGAGCTCACACACAGCATCGCCTGCCCCTACTCTACAACCTCCGCACGTTGGGTCAGCCGTTGGGTCAAGGTAGAGGGTGAATCGCCCAGTCAAATCTCGGCGGTGCGGAGCTCCGCCATGGCCGCCGCCATTGCAAGCTCACCGCCGACGTCCTCTTTCACCCTCCTCTCTCTGTGGTCAGCGTTTGGAATAGTGTAGGCCTTCCTCTCGCTCTAGGCGTGACATTACCATTGGATGTGGCCTCACCGGAGCGGAACACGACGACCACCGTCGCCGCGCTCACCGCACCGCATCACCGCGCTCATGGACAGCTAGGTTGTAGGACTTCTCCGGAACCCTCGCTGGCTTTGCTCGTCACCCATGGTCGTAGTGCAACTGTAGCCGCCCTCGTCGGGAGCGTTTGGCACCGGAGCTCGCCGGCGTGCCGTCGCATTGCTCCACCGTCTGCCATTGCCGGCGGCGGGTCCTTTCCGGCTAACCCTAGGAAACCCGTAGCCCCTACATCGGTGTGAAATCTTGCGCTAAACACGTCGGTGCCCTCAATTTCGCCGGCCGGTTAGCCGTCGGCGAGTTCCACCGGCGGCCGTTCTTCCCCTGCCTTGGTCTCGCTGACGAGCGAGGCCCGCTCGTCAGCGCACGCGGGCGAACGGGGGACCGAGCCGGGCCACGCGCGGGAGCGGGCTACGCCGCGAGTTGTGGGCCGCGTCTGTTCCCGGGCCGGCCCAGTAACAAATAAGATTTATTTCATTTTATTTATTCTATCATAGTTTTAGTTAAGTTTTGGAAAATGTATATCTAGGGTTTTACTTGCTCAAAAATTATGAAGTAAATTTTGATAGGCCCTTCATAATGTGTAGTATTTTAGAAAAATATAAACTAGATATGTGATGTTTAGTTTCTAGGAGAATTAAATAGATCTTTGAAATGTGTTGTAAAAGAGAGGTAAAGTTGTTAAATGAATAACTTGAGTTGTAGTGTTCCAAAAATTATGAAATTTGGTGGGTAGGCTAATTTATACTTGTACTAGCTCTGGTAGAACTAGTGCTTGATTACTTTTCAAGTTATAATGCCATCATGTTGTTTTAGGGAATACTTGAATGAATTTTAGTAATTTTTCTATAAGTGCAATGTTCTTATAAATTTTTGGAGGATGTCCTGGTACCCTAAAGTGTCTAAGAAAAATATGAAATCTGTTGTTTGATACTTTTCAATGTGATTTGTTAATTATACAAAAATCAGCCTTTTTGGCTTGTGAATTTTGTGTAGGGAGTTTCTGTGAATACTTTTAGTTCAAATTTTTACAATAGCCTCTTTTTGGGTCAGAGAGTCTCCTGTAATTTTTTTAGAATTTTATAAGCAGTTTACATATATGATTAAAATTACACTTGATTAATTAAGTAAATTAAGAAAGGGGTGTAAATGAATATTCTAGGTGGGCACATCTTACTTTCTGGTGTTTTTGTAACCAATGTGAACTTTTGGTAACATTAGTTTGGTCTTAGAGGAAGTTTGCTACATAAATAAATATTTAATCTTTGCAATTCTAGGTTTTCTGGACAGCTGGTAGTATCTTGGGATTTGACCTTTGATAAAGGTGTTTGCTGGAAAACTTGTAAATACCAAAGTTGTAGTAAACTTGATAAAATAGCTTGTGTCAAAATTTGGGAGCATTTGGCTCAGTAGTTTGGGAGTTATTGTTGTTTTAAGTGACAGTCCAGAATTGGCTGCCCTCTGTTTAGAGAGTACAGAGTCTGGAACTTGGGAAATTCTAAATGGAAAACTTAGAAATTAAGGGTTGAGGTCTGAAAATGATTTGTAGGGTATTTCATAAGTTTTCCAGATTGTCTTAGATCATATCTTTTGGAGTTGGGAATCTCCAGTTATGTTAGAAACAATTAGCTGCTGTCCAGACTGTCTTGCTGTGATATTTTGGTGTTGGATGTGGTAACCTAAGTAATGTTACTCTTGTGATTGTTAGGTGTTAGGACCTTAACCGAAGAAGAACAGCTATACCTTAGGTTGAGTAGATTAGGTGAGTACTTCTCTACCGTAGAGGAAATTTACACTTAATAATTGAAGTGATTTGAATAGAGCTTTAAGAGTGTTGTAATGCATTTCATTCCGAGCATGTTGCATCTTTCATTATGCATCCATGAGATTTATTATGCACTCATGCAATAGGTATTCCGGAGGGGATAACTCTCCTCGAGTTCGAGCAAGTAATCCCGGAGGAAATCCAAGAGCAGCCGAAGCAGCCAGAGGAACCAGCCGGCGACGAAGTTCCTGCAGGAGATCTGCCCGAGTGTCCTGAACACCGGTCATCTACCTTTCTAAAAGGCAAGCCCCGGTGCATGCTGAACCTAGTGTTTTATAAATCTATCTTGAGTACTTTTAATTGTTTATTGCATTAAGTTGTAGGAGTTGTATGAAAACACTTGTTGCATTATACCTGTCCTTGTCCAGATATCGTACTTAAATCCTAAATTAGGTTTAGGCACGTGTCAATGCTTAGCCCTGCTTAGTCCGGTAGAAGTCGGGTGATTTCCGGTCATCCGTGAGATGTAGGAATGAGTCACGAGTGGCTTTATGGCTATCGTAGATGGAACCATGCCTTAAAATGAATTTGAGACCGGGCGGGAATTCGATAGTACAGCCGCAAGACACTTCACGTCTTGGGTGTGGAGCTATGCCCGTCTGAGTCGTTTAAGGACCGATTCGCTGTACGTCCTTGAGTCATGTTGAACGCAGTCTAACACTTAGTTGGCCGGATAAGTCGTTCCGACCGTGAAGCCGAGTAATGTGATTCAGGCCGGGAATCGAATGGTAGGTTGCTTCTTGGAGGAGAGAAAGGATGTACTTGGAGACATTGGCGTGAGACCAAGGGGGGGTTAGAGTCCCTATCACCTGGCAGAGTGTCGCCCTTAGGGTCGCGACATCATTCGGACCCGCGATTTCTGAATCATATGAAAAGGTGGCCTGTATGACCCTGGCAGGGGTCTGCACGGTGAGTGTTAGAAATACCCCTCCAGCTGGATAGGAATTCGATTCGAATCACCGTCGCTCCCGGTTAGTGAGCACTTGACTTGAGCAACGGCAACGTAGATCTCATTAATTGAACAGATGGTTAAGTGAATGATACAATGTTGCCACAATTGATACCTGCTATGGATATAATGTTAATAATTGTTTGATGATAATCAAGGGCATGTTTAGTACAGGTGCTAAGATAGATGACAGGTAAATGCTAAAAATAACTGCTAGTACAGGCTATAAGAGTTTTAATTACTTATGCCTTTCTGCAAAATGTGATGTCAGCTAGCCTCTTGTGTAAGCCTTGCATAATCCTTGGTATCATATTATTTCTGGTTTTCGACGGGTAAGTCTAGCTGAGTACATTCCAGTACTCAGGGTTTATTCCCTCCTGTTGCAGATGATATGCTCTATCAAGGCTTCTGCAAAACTTGTCTCCACCCTGCGGGTGACGAAGACTAGATCACTAGGGCGTGATCATCTTTTATGTACTTTCCCTAATGCTTTTGCGGGTTGTGATCAGTAAGACTGGCAGTAGTTAAACAACTGGTGTGTGTTATGCTTCCGCTACTTTATGAACTTGGTTTGTAATAATTTGCAACTCCGTGTGTGTAAGTGTATTTCGGAACTACTGGTGAAATGTAACGTATGATGTGTATGTTGAATGATGCGATCTTGGTTGTAAGCAAGTTGGTTTGAAATCCTTCGTGGTTTCGATTGACTACCGGGATTATATGGGCTCAAGTTCGAAAATTTGAGCGCTTCGGTGCTTGTTTTTGTACTTGTGCTCTTATAATTTGGTCGGTTCTGTTACAATACCTGTGAGCTTCACCTCCATCCATGGTCACCACCACCATGGATGTGGTTGAGCTCACCATAGCCCATGCATGTCACATCCATCACTTGTAGAAGCTTCCCCACATCACTAGTAAGCCATAGGAACAAACCACACTTGATTTGGAGCTCGGATGCCTCGGGAATCGATCCCAACATGTTTGCATAGCTGTTGTTCGCTGTTTATCGGATGGTCTGTCATTTTGGCAGAGTGTCCGTTGAATTATAGCCAAAACCCGAGAGCAGCCTGTGTTTATCGGACGTTCCGATCTTAGTTCAGAGTGTCCTATAATCTCTGCACGTGCGCACAGCCTACACTTGTAAAACCAATAGAAGGTGCATTTGACCTCCAAAAATGGTGAATTGAGTTTCGTTGTGCTCCATAGAATATCCTCTATCAGCTAGACATAACTTTGGCTCCAAAGGGCATATCTCATTTTTTACCACCGGAAGAGGCTAAGCCCTTGTAATTCACCGGAGGCTCCGCCACACGCACTGGAGTGTCCGATGAGTTATAAATCACAGACAGAGAGTTACCCGAGAGCACATACTTCATACCGAAGAGTTCGATCCTAGTTTGGAGGGTCTGATGTATACTTCACAGACAGAGAGTATGACCTTTTCCCATTAAGTTCTAGGACCACCGGACCATCCGACATTTACGTCGGACTACCCGATAACACATACCGACAATCCTTCAATGTATACCTGAACACTCCCTCTTGCATGTTTAATATAATGTCATGCATACTTAGGTATCTCATACATGGACATATATATAGGTACATGATATCGGAGAGATGCCAAGTGATGTTCCAAGCTATGGGATCCTTTCTCATCCAACAGGCAGGCACCCCACTATTATGAACCCTACTTTGGATACTTATCAACTCACATTATGAGTTATGAATTACATGTAGTCTTGGATAATGATCTCTTCACACTACACCTAGAGTAGCTTAATAATCTGTTAGAAGTCTCTCACCTTAACAATGGGAATGGGAATGCTTAATGTTTATTGCTTAGTTGCTTGGACAACAGTAGAAGTTGAGCATGAGCAGGGAACTCATACTCACACGTGTAGGATGCTACACCTGAATAATTAACTACTAAAACCAATGAGTGTATAACTTGACCCACCTTACTAATCTAGCATAGGAATAATATCCCTAATATGGTAATCTTGATGATAATTTGGATATCTTGCTCAAGCGAGGGGTAGGTCACCGTGAGTATGGGATCTCATACGACATAGCTCGTGGAGCAATAAGGACCGTGTATTGGGATACGTAAGTCTGAGTAACCACCCATATAGACCACATGTCACGGATGGGGTCGACAAGCCAAGTAACTAATTGTGACCTGTCTATCCATGAAACTGGCAAGGGGGATGGCGCCGGGAAGATGGTGTACGTAACGAACTGGGGACCCGTTACAGTACAGAAGCCTAACCCGAGGTAGGTGGAAACTTGACCTAGGCATCTAGTCAAACCTTTCATGTGACATTCGAGCCAGATTAGGGAAAGGTTGAAGACGTGAGGCAACCCTTACTACCTGGCCCGATGTATGGTGGTTAGTCCTGTTCTTTCGTGTGGGTACAGTTGTACACCTCTACAGAGTCTTGAAAGCCTGAAGTCCCTCGGGACAGAATTATTCGGTTGTTCCTACTTTCTATACCCATGGTAGCGTTGTTGATGGATGATGGACTATGAGCACCTCGGTTACAATGATAAATGCTTTAATTCTAAAGTTGAGCGTAGCATGTCATACTCTTAATGAACATCATTGCTTTCCGCACTTATACAAATGCCTGATAATCACCCTATGCATCCACCAAATACTATATGTTGGAATTAAGTTTTGTGAGTATGCAATGTACTCACGGTGCTGCTATTAAGTTGTTTTGCAGGTATAGGACAATGGTGGCCATCTCACCCCATCGCTGGTGGCAAAGTGAGTGAATGGCATGTGTCATCCAAGCTACGATGGCTACGCCCATGGGCAAGGCGACCGCCGGTTACTAGACATATAGATGATTCATAGGATATCGATGTTGGTAAGAGAGTCGTTTGGTTCACACTACATTTAGTCTTACGTTGTATAATTAATTTATTATATTCAACAAGACTTGTAATATATGTTTCCGCTTAATTATTATGTGCTCCGATGATGAGATGTAATCTTGAGTTGTGGAGGGTATTGCGGTATGATACTCAACCTGATCCTGAAGAGGAGTAGCCAAGGGGTGCTCCTGGGGAGTCACCGATGTTGGTTTGCTTAAATTGAGTTGTTCATGTGGATGGCACTCGATTTAGGCGAATTAACGTGGCGGGTCTCCACAACAACTATACTCTAGTTCATATGCAATACTATATAAATGATATGAGAGTATGACTATGGAAGAACTCTTCATAGTATTATTCATACCAAGATGTCACTCTTCTTCCAAGGAGACAAGCTCTCCAAGTAGCTCTTGTCTTGCTCACAATACTACTACTAAAACTAAAAGAGTACAAGAGATGGTAGTGAGGTGATTGGCTCCAAATGATTGTGTGTTGAACATGAGCTCTAGCCCTTCTTTTATAGTGGAGTGAGGACGGTTTGGCGTGGGAAAAATAGGAAACATCCAGGAACCGCCGTAGCATGGCAGCATGCAACCGCCAGAGTGAGGTAGGGCCGAGGGGCCTGGCCCGCTCGCCATCGCCTTGCTCTGGTGGGCTGCTAGCTGGGCCTAGGTCGCATCCTCGGTGGTGTTCTGCCTAGATAAGTTGTGTAGGTGGGCTTCTTTATTCATTTATCTTGCACATTTCTGCATTAGGCTTCTTGAATTGCGCCTTTTGTTTGGTTTTCCACTTGTATTCGAATGCGTGTCCTGCAAAACATGTTTTCCTCAATACAAGTGGACCTATGTCAATAGTACATGCATGTGTCAAAAGTATGTTTATTTCTCCTGTTTTGGACTTAAATTGGCGGTGGGATTATGTCGATAGTGACCGCCAACAATGATTACACTTTCTTCATGTTTTTTGTGTAAGTATATGTATGTTCGTGGTTTCCATAATGGAAAGTAATGGTCCCAAGCCTATAGCACTAGCTTGAATGTTGACTTCTCCCCTAGGGCCAAGCACCACTTTTTGTACTTTTTATTTCATCTTCTTCTCTAGTTTGGGTTTCCATATTTCTCTCTTTTAGAGCTATCTACCTTTTTCAAAAAATACCTCCTTTAAATCTTGTTTCATACATATCTTGACCCCCCTTTTCAAAATCTTATATTTTAGTCACAAAAAAGAAAAGTCCTTTTTCAAACCATATCCATTCTAATTTGGAATCGCTTGCTCATTCAAAACCTTGTTTATCCCTTGTTTTAGAAACTTTTTTAAATCTATGCTCATTTGAAATATTTTCTTTTGAAAAACCTTTCTGTAGAAATGTTTCTTTTCGAAAAACTTTCTTTTGAATCTTGTTTTGATTAACTTTACTCTAAAATCTTCCTTTTGAAAACCAACTGTCTACCTCCTACCACATTTTAAGCCTCTCTTCTAAAACTAACTCGCCCGTTGCGTGCTTTTCTGCGTCGTGCGGCCGTCCGCTCGCCCCACTCTCATCGCCGATGTGGCCATCTCCTAGCGCGCCCCCATCCTGCGCCGTACTACCCCACTCTACCTCGCCGCTGTAGCCATCCCTTCCTTGCCGCATCGCCCTACTCCGGCTCACCACTGCAGGATCCCCCCGCCGCGCCCCACTCCGCACTCGCCCGTCGTGGCCACGGCGTGCACCGTGCCACTGGGACAGCATCTCCCGCGATTGCCTGAAGACACCACAATAGGAAGAAGCGCATGTTGCAAGCGTATCTATCAAGTGTTTCAGATATTTTAGAGGTATGTTGCAAGTGTTTCATGCAGATGTTGCATAAGTAGATCGGGATGTTGCATATGTTGCAAGCTTCTGTTCCTAATGTTCATCTGTTTTTCCAGATGTATATTGCAAGTGTATTTATTTGGATGTTGCATATGTTTCACACATTTGTTGCAAGTATTTTATTTGGATGTTGCGTATATTTTATAGTGGTTTTTATGTATTTCAGGTGTTTTTGCAAGTGTTTCAAATACATGTTTCAAATGTTTTGTCTGCCTTTAGACGTATGTTGTAAGTGTTGCATCTATGTTTCAAAAGCAGGTTGGATGTTGCATTTCTCTCATCGCTTTCTGTTGCCTCGCCTCGGTATCTCCTCCTCCCGGCGCCGGGCTGAGCATCCGCCGCCCCCTCCCTGTCTTCTCAATGCTAATAACATTCAGGGTGGCGTAGGCCCCGCATGGGTGCGCAAAACGGTGCGGAAAACGGTTTGTTGTGCAAGCGTCCAGATGCCCCGTCTGTCCGAACGTCCAGGAGCTAGCAAGCCCAATAGTTTTTAGATTGGGACTCTTCTTAGATATTGACTCTAAGAAAAGAGTCTCGAGGATACTCCAAGGAGTATTATATGTGGCCTTTAAGGAAAAGCCCAGCCATCGTGGAGAGAATGGCTGCCTAGCACGCACGACTACCGAAGCGGCATCAATTTATGATGAGGACATCCTCCACTATTACCCGCTGGCAAAGACGCAACAAAAAAGGCCAAGTGACCTGGTTGTAGTCGTCGGGCGGCGACCGTGTGAGCCTCTGAATAATCCCACCTTGCTTAGCTTGGGAGGAGGAAGCCACCTTAAAAGAGAGAGCCACATTTCCCCTATCAGACTAGTCTTTTAGGGATATTGGGCCTTTCCCTGAATGGGTGTGCATAAGAACTGTTGGGGTCTGGGCAACCTTAATTTATTGGGCCTCGGCCAACCCCACCTGGCCGGATGTATCATTTGGTATCAGAGCTGGGCCCTTGTTTAAGAGGGTGGGAATGATGATAACATCCTCCACTATTACCCGCTGGCAAAGACGCAACAAAAAAAGGCCAAGTGACCTGGTTGTAGTCGTCGGACGGCGACCGTGTGAGCCTCTGAATAATCCAGAGTCACCCTTCCCCTATCAGACTAGTCTTTTAGGGATATTGGGCCTTTCCCTGAGTGGGTGTGCATAAGAACTGTTGGGGTCCGAACAACCTTAATTTATTGGGCCTCGGCCAACCCCACCTGAGCCGGATGTGTCAATTTATTCCGCATATATACGCACACCCCGTGTGCTAATAGCACGTCCATAAAATTCTGAGTATACTTGTCTCTTTGGAGTTTGGGTCTGGTTTAGTTTCAAAATATTTTGCAAAATAATAATAGATTATTCGTCACATCGAATCTTTGGACACATGCATAGAGCATTAAATATAGATTAAAAAAATAAAACTAATTACACTGTTTAGACAAAATTCACGAGACGAATCTTTTAAGCCTAATTAGGTCATGATTGGACACTAATTACCAAATAACAAAAAAAAATGCTACCGTAACATTTCACAAAATATTTCGCAACCTAAACAGGCCCTTGGAAGACATCCGATATATTCCGAGTATACTTTCTACTTTCCTCGCCT
This sequence comes from Saccharum spontaneum, assembly GCA_022457205.1. NCBI lineage: Eukaryota > Viridiplantae > Streptophyta > Magnoliopsida > Poales > Poaceae > Saccharum > Saccharum spontaneum. The sequence goes on along the minus strand of CM039589.1, from coordinate 23,862,795 downwards.
CTGACTGTTGAGATGGCGGCGGCCTCGAAGGGAGACGGACCGGCCATCGGCATCGACCTGGGAACGACCTACTCGTGCGTGGCTGTGTGGCGTCACGACCACGGCGAGGTCATCGCCAATGACCAGGGCAATCGCCTCACGCCATCTTGCGTCGCGTTCACCAAAGCCGAGAGGCTCGTCGGCGAGGCGGCGGTGAACCAGGCTGCCTTGAACCCCACCAACGCCATCTTCGGTGAGAACGAACTACTACACACGAGCTGTTTCATGGCTCGCTTATATCCTCACTGATTTGCGTCACAGATCTATCAGCTGTGCCTAAGTAGCTAGGTTGCGTGCAATTCTGCTCTGTTAGGAAATAGGAACTATATATAGACTTGTTACCGCTCCTACACGGCTATTTAGTTTCGGTATAATCAGTTAATCACTATTACTAGATTCCTCATGAAGTTATGATGTGCACATACTACCTTTCTTTCAAAACAACTCAGTGAATTCTTGCATAATGCATCACAATTGAGGTTATGTAAAATTCATGGACGACAAGATCTAAAAAGGCTGATATAAAGGTCTCGGCATTCTTTTGAACTATAGTTTGGTGTGTGTGTGTGTGTTTTTTATGTAACTGAGTTTGGTGTTGGTGAGTGTGTGGTTACAGTGCGTCGGTCCATTTGGTCCCTGATCAGAACCACACAACTCCTCCACAACCTTGAAACGAGGTTTGCTGGAAATTCTTAGTAAAATCAAAGAAAATTACAGTGTATCAGTAGGACCAAACCTAATATCTGGTGCATATATATAGAGCAAATCGATCCTTTATTACTCATACTTTGCAAGAAATTTTTGGAACGCATAGTACAGAGAAGCATAAATATCAAAGTACTGCTCTATGCTATTTATGCTTCACTCTGTTGACTAACACACGACTAAATTTTCACAGAAGTGAAGCGACTGATCGGCCGCCGATTCAGGGACGAATCTGTACAAGAAGACGCCAAGTTGTGGCCTTTCAAAGTCGTCGCAGGCCGTGACGAACGGCCAATGATCGTGGTGCAGCACAAAGGCAAGGAGAGGCAGTTCAGGCCTGAGGAGATCTCCTCCATGGTGCTGGCCAAGATGAGACAGACAGCCGAGGTATATCTCGGTAAAACGATCAAGAACGCTGTCATCACCGTGCCTGTCTACTTCAACAACTCCCAGCGCCCGGCTACCATTGACGCCGGCAACATCGCCGGCCTAAATGTCATGCGCATCATCAATGAGCCGACAGCTGCAGCTCTCGCATATGGTCTTGAGAAGATGCCACTCAGCAACAAACGAAGGACGGTGCTCGTCTTTGATCTTGGTGGTGGCACCCTTGATGTCTCCCTCCTCAACATTGATCCAGTAACCAGCAAGGATAAGGGTCTCTTCGAGGTGGTGGCCATCGCCGGTGACACTCACCTTGGTGGCGCGGACTTCGACAGCGAGATGGTGAAATACTCTCTACGTGAGTTCACACGGAAACACGGGAAGACGGACATCCATAGCAACCAGAAGGCGCTCCGGCGGCTGAGGACTGCCTGCGAGAGAGCAAAGAGGATGCTTTCTTCCACCGCACAAACCACCATTGAGGTCGACTCGCTCCATGACGGCATTGACTTCTGCGCCACAATCACCAGATCTCGATTCGATGAGCTCAACAAGGATCTTTTCAGAAAGTGCATGAAGGCTCTGGACAAGTGCCTGTGCGATGCCAAGATGGACAAGAGCAGCGTCCACGACGTCGTCCTGGTGGGCGGTTCCACCCGTATCCCCAAGGTGCAGAACATGCTCCGGGAGTTCTTTGGCGGGAAGCAGCTTTGCCAGACCATCAACCCTGATGAAGCTGTTGCATACGGCGCCGCCATCCAGGCCTCCATTCTCAGCGGCGGCGAAACCGACGATGGGAGGTTGGTGGATATGCTTCTGCGCGACGTCACGCCACTCTCGCTTGGGGTTGAGATTCAAGATAACTGTACAATGAGCGTGGTCATCCCGAGGAACACCGCCATCCCGACCAAGATGGCCAAGCCGTTCACCACCCTCTACGACAACCAGACCGTCGTGTGCTTTCCAGTGTACGAGGGCGAGAGCGCAGACACCAGGGACAACAACCTGCTCGGCAAGTTCGCGCTCACCGGCGTCCCCCCGGCACCCAAGGCCGTAGCTCGTTTACAGGTCACCTTCGATATCGATGCAAACGGTGTCATGAACGTGTCCGCGGAGGACCTGGACACTGGGAGGAAGAAGAGCGTCACCATCATTAACCACGGCGGCCGAATGCCCAAGGAAGAAATCGCTAGCTTGGTGCCGATTGAGATTTAAAACGGAATCAATGCTCTTTTTTTATCTTAACAAATCAAGGCTTGAGCGTAACTGTTATTGCAATGTATTCTAAATAATATTGCTATCACCGTATCACGTGACTTTTGGCTTGTGGCATGTGTATGGCCATAGCCTAGTTTATCTTTGTTTTTTTTTCTGGAACCATCGTGACATTGTCGTATAATATTCTATATCGTGGGATGTTTTACATCTGTCTAATTGATTTTTAGCTAGCAAGTAGATTAGCTACTGCTCTATTTGGGCCAAACTACTCGAGGAATTGTCTTTTTTACCTTATGATAAAAATATTTCTTTGGTATTCTCGACGGGGAGGGATTTTAACGAAGGACAATTTAGCCAGAAAAACTGGTCAGGAAGCCAAAAGTGTTTTTTTTTGTGATTGTAATTAATCACATTTTTTACTGCCAACATGCTAAGTCTATTTGGACAATTGTTCATATAGCTACTGGGTTAACATCACCTAGATCCATATCTCATATACTTGGCAATTGGTTAAAGGGCATTGAAAAAAAAAGAAAGATATTTGATCTTTGTGGGGGTTGTAGCTCTATTATAGGTAATTTGGTGTACTCACAATGATCTTGTTTTTTTAGAAAAAAAAACAATATACTTTTTTATGCAGGGTACATAAGGGGAGCCCATTGGCTCTGGTTCTCGGGGCTACTGCAGCATGAGGACACAAGATGAACTATCCATTTGGCAAGTAGAGCATCGGAGGTTGTTGCCTTCGATCTTGTTTAAGATTTTTTTTTTTGTGTCCTTTCTCCCTCTATGTTCAGTTCATCAGTGACCGCACTCAAATGAACCCGTTTTTCATTAAGGGGTAGTAATACGGTTACACAGCGCAAGCCACGGTTTAGAACACTTAATGATGAGCTGAAAAGGAATTGGAAAAGCGGAAATCTTAAAAGCGTGTTGTTACATAAACCGTTTTTGCGACCAGGAAGCTATCAAAGGGGCAATTCGCCTGAACCCTGCTGCTACGGTGCTACCCATGCATTGTCTTCCTCCAAGATCTTTGGCAGAAGCCAAGCTGGCATTGTTGCAAACCTTTCTAATACTCGACTGTTCCTCTCTTTACAAATGAGCCAGGAAACCAGCAGGAACAGCGCGTTAAAACCTCTGCGCAGATCCTTGGCATCATTTTTTTCTCCTCTTGGCCAGCCACTGTCCTACTGCCATTAGCTGATCTTGTGCAGGCTACGCAATGGTGACAGCCAGAATAGCAAGTGTCGTCGTCATCTTGGGCTGATTTTGTTGGGATATCAATTGCTAAATATATCTACTAATCTAACCATATCTATAAAAGTCGTGGACGCCGGCCGGGTCCGTCACAGACACATGTTACTATTCCCGCAACGGTGCCTTAGAACAGTAGACCCGCTAATACAGTACCGGGTCCTATGAACAGTACAAACCCGTTAAGAAACAGTAAACCCGTTAAGAAATGGTAAACCCGTTATGAAACAGTAACAGCGTTAAGTAAACAGTACACGCCGTTACTAAACAGTACCAAACTCGCTAAAACATAGTAGCAACCGCTAACAAATATGGATAGAATAGAAAAAAGAAAAAAAAAAGCTAGATTACTTCTCGCGCTTTGCGCGGGCTCCTGCTAGTTATCTGTATGGTCCTGGGCCCCAGCTCCAAACCCACAACCCCCCCCAAACACACACACACACACCCACACACACACCCATCATGGGCCTGGGAAATCCGTCGCGTAATCGTGTCAGCGAGAACCGGCGCGAGCAGTTGATAGGCAGCAGCAGCAGTCTCTACACGTTCACAAAACATTCAAAATGGCTTCGGAATTTCAATTTTCAACTAATCATGTTGCCGGCCGGTCCGGCTAAGGTATGGCTGAAGACTGATGCAAGATGGTCCTGTTCTTTGATCTCACTGGGTGTGATCGTCAAACTCAAACCCCACTACCACTAGCCTTTCCTGACTTATTCCAACGGCCATGCATGATGGAGCCTAATTTCTTGCAGAGAGGTGATGCGATCATACCATCATGCATATATAGCTTGCCTCACCCCAAATAATACTTTAGTACTAGCTAGTAGTATTTTGTTTGTTCTTCTTCTTTTCCTTCTTGACTCCAAAATCACAGCCGTTGGTCGTCGGAGATGATTGAAACCGCGGCAAAACCATGCATTTGTGTTGCCAAAACGACAGTGCTCGCCAATATGCTTCTTTGATATGAAAAAAAAAGAAGTAATGGAGTGGAAGCCATATATTGCTCAGGATATTTGTAGCATGCATGTAGCAGTAGCAATATTCTCGGAAGGACAATGCAAGGGCCGGAAATCTCTAGCGTAAAGCTCACAAGAGGGCCTGCAAATCTGCATTGTCTGCAGTGATAGACGGCGTTGATCGATCAGAAATGGTGAGGCAATGCCCTTATCCTCAGGCTAGTAGTACTACGTTGGATGGAGGACGAGGCAAAAGCTAGCCTGGTGAGCATCGACCACATCTCACCTATAGAGAAGAAGCATGCATGAATTGGTCAAAAAAGCAAGCGCCCGGTGTTGCATTGGTCCGGGAATATTTGGTGATGCAATGGATCGATCGGTACAATAATTTATGTGATGATATATATTTGTTAATTTGCTCTACTATACCTGCCGCCTCATTTTACATCATGGTAATGGTAATTAGCTTAATCTGTACCAGAGTAAATTAAACGTGACGTCTCTTGTAGGATGCATGGATGGGGCTCGATCGTACGGGCGCTGATGAGGTGAGAAGATGGAAAAAGGCGTGAGCCAACCTCCGAGGGCACCGGTCTAACAGCTCGCGTGCCCGGTTAACATCGCATGCATGATGCTCTTACAGTTTCTCTCTCTCTCCAGTACAGCGCACCGATGAATGATTACTCGGATCAGGTTCGTAGGAAAAGGGAGATCCTTGGACGTATTGTCAGTTAGGGCCGGGAAATGTATATATACACGCCAGCCGCCTCGCTCACTACTAAAAGTTTTTGTTTTTATTTGGTTGTGGATATGAAACTAGCTATAGCTTCTGTGCGATCTGAAAACCAACAGATTTAATTTCAACTGTTAGAGCATCTCTAAGAGTTTGCCAAATCAACTTGACATCCATCTATTTTTAGCAAAACAGAAAAAATTGTGCTCCAACAGTTTGGCATCCAACTTGGCAAATTTTAGCAACTTGGCAAATCTCCTCCCTCCACGAGCATATTTGCGCGCTGAATATGCATGCATCTTAGACTTTGCAAGCATGGCAAAAATTGTTAGTGGCATATAGGCAGTTTCACAAGCATGACTTCTTAACACTTGTGTGCCTGCTCTTGCATATCTCACTTGCACATCAAAATTGCCGTTGGTCCAGATGTTCCTAGAAACATGGATTGTCGTCTGGATGATTGGCTCATCAAATACAGGAGTTAAACAAAAGAAAGGCTTTTGTGAAGTTAGTTGTGTGCCCTCTTTAGAGGAGCTAATGGTTATGTCGACGATCTCTGTAACATCTTTATTATGTACATGTGCAAATTTTATTTAGAGGTCAGCACATACTGGTTAAGCTTGTAGAGATTGTTGCAAAACAAGACATAGCGAGAAGATATCACGAAGGCATGCCATAGCCATATGGCCATGTCATGGAGGTGGTGGGGGTGGCCATGGAGTTCTCTGCAGTTGGTTTCACGGCTATGTGTTTGATGTTACATGCATGACCACGTTTTATTTTTGTTTTATTCCATCTATAAACTTTATGATTTTACATTATCTAGTAGTATATATTATGTAATGGTGGTAAGTGATGGTCGTTGTATGCATCATTCATGGTGCAAAAAGAGCCTCAACTTTTTTCTTTTATCTAAAGAAAATCTCCTTGGAAATAGCGAGCTACGTTTGGCTACTTGGTACGTGAAAAAAAAAACAGTATGCACAACATGTTGCACTCAACTACAGACAACACTAACACCTGCACCTAAACATCAACCAACTCGCAGGGGCTAAAATACAAGACACTGGTCCAATTAAGCTTAGTGATGATGCCCTTTTTGCGTAGTCATATCGATCTGCAACTAGCTATAATCTCTCATGGTCTCCTCCCTTGGTAGGCAAGCAGTGGTGTACATACGCAAGGAAACCAAATCGTTGCATGTCGGTGTGGGTACATACATGGCCAATGCGAGGACACCTTTCTGAATCCTGCATGAGCGTGTACCACTAGAATTGTCAGTGTGTGCGGTCTATGGCAGATTTTTGGTTCGCCAAGTGGGGCCCTCCGGGGAGGAATCTCAGTAACAAACCGGCTCTTCCTTCTGAAAGGCAGCCCCGGCAATGTCGCTGTCGCTCTGCCGATCCACAAGGAGGGAACCAACAGCTGCTTTCTCCTACCCAATATCAGGTTGCCTCCCTCTTCTTCTCTCTACCCCTCCACTTCATATATATCGGCAGGAGCTATAACCAACCTCGCCAGCTTACTTAGTTTAATCTTGCACTGCTGCAGTGCTGGTTGCTATCTCTTTTCTGAAGAAAAAGGTTTGGTATCCTGTTAATGTGCGTCTTGCCTGTTCATTTGTTCTTTGGGGCTAGCTTAGCTATTATATATTGTACCTGTTGCTTTGTTTTTGGTTACTTGCTATATAACTCAATCTCCTTAATTCCTTTCCCTACAATCCAATTTTCCCCCATCATCAGTCAGATGAATTTATGATGGAAGTTGTTCTTCCCCAGCCCATCTGCAGCTTTCATTTGCTTTCTGTTCGTTCGGTATAATATGCAAGACCTTTTCTAGCTAGGGCAAGGCTGCAACCACATGCATGTACTGAACTCATGATGCATTATATTCCATCTCGGTCAGTACTACTCATCCCTTTTATTTGCTCACAGATCAATCACTGCACTTCCTTTCCGTTTCGTCATGTCCGCAATCTTCTTCGTTTTAAACTGTTTAGTTTCTCCCCGTTTCTTGAATCATTATTGTTGGAACTTGATGTACTGATCTATTTTTGTTTGTGTGTTCAGTTCAGCGTGCAATTAAGCAGCAGGACGAGCGATGTATCACCCGCAGTGCGAGATCCTGATGGCGCACGAAACCCCGGACCTGGACGCCGCCGGCCAGCCGCACCTCGCCGTCTCCGGCGTCGCGAGCAACATCCCAGCAGAGCTGAGCTTCCACCTGCTCCACTCCCTCGACGCCGCGGCGGCGGTCAATAATTCTGTAACGCCGCAGTCCACCATCGACTACTTCCTCGGCGTCGGCGGCGCCGATCCTCACCAGCCGCCGGCGCTGCAGTACGAGCCGCTGCCGCCCCACGGGCACCACCAGCACACCATGAACATGCTGCGCGACTACTGCAACGGCGGCGGCGCCGGCCACTACACCACCGCCGAGCCGTACCTCCGCGGGACGAGGACCGGCGCCCTCGTGTTCGGGGCCGCCGACGACGACGACTCGGCTGCTGCCTACATGCCCGGCGGGCCCTTTGTTGAGACCTCCCCGCCGCCACGGCCCACCGGCGGCAGGAAGCGGGGCAGGGCGCTGGGCGGTGGTTTCCATGCTGGGCTGGCCAACGGCGTCGAGAAGAAGGAGAAGCAGCGCCGGCAGCGCCTCACCGAGAAGTACACCGCCCTCATGCACCTCATACCCAACGTTACAAAGGTACAACGTACTTGATTAGAAATTGGACCAGATTCTCTTTTGCTGTTCATCGATCTCATTTTAAATTAATTCACGATTGTTGCTGTTTATTTTTGGCACTGATGCAGCCTGACAGGGCGACGGTGATCTCGGACGCGATTGAGTACATCCAGGAGCTGGGGAGGACGGTGGAGGAGCTGACGCTGCTGGTGGAGAAGAAGCGGCGAAGGAGGGAGCTGCAGGGGGACGTGGTGGACGCGGCGCCCGCTGTGGTGGTCGTGGCCACCGGTGGTGAGGCGGAGAGCTCGGAGGGCGAGGTGGCACCGCCGCCGCCGCCGGCAGCCGTGCAGCGGCAGCCGATCCGGAGCACGTACATCCAGCGGCGGAGCAAGGACACGTCGGTGGACGTGCGGATCGTGGAGGAGGACGTCAACATCAAGCTCACCAAGCGCCGCCGCGATGGGTGCCTCGCGGCCGCGTCGCGCGCGCTGGACGACCTCCGCCTTGACCTCGTGCACCTCTCCGGCGGCAAGATCGGTGACTGCCACATCTATATGTTCAACACTAAGGTACGTTAGCGGTTAGCCGCCATCGATCTGTAATTCAGTATCCTGACAATTTCATGTATTGCTTTTCCCGAGGTTTAAGTTCTTTGCTACTGTATACCTACGTGCTCAAAAAATTAATGCAATTTTCAGATGACAATATATACTTTTTTCTCTTTAATTAATTTGTTCGCTTTGATGCAGATTCACAAGGGGTGTTCAGTGTTTGCGAGTGCAGTGGCCAGTAGGCTGATGGAAGTGGTGGACGAGTACTAGGCTACCACTTCGATCAACTTCTAGCACTGATGCCTGCATGCTAGCTTCTACTTCGTTGCTAGCTATAGTGTTTCGTTCTTGGATGCAAGACTAGCTAGTTGTTACGTTCTATCTTTGCTTCAGTTTAATCTGCTTGATCGATGATCGACATTTAGGGACTGAGTTGTTTTTAAATAGCAAGGTTGTTTTGGTCAAATTGAATAAATTGGCACACGCTGGCCTGTGAGATTACTAAATTTATGTGTATTATTATTGCTATATTTTTTGGGATTATTGGATTGTCGATCAAGAAATGATGTGATGACCATATATGCATAGATAGGATGAGTAGGTTCACTTGCTTCAGTTCACCGGTATAATTCTGGATGCATCTGGTTAGGTGATCCTTTGGTCAGCTGTAAGCTGAATTCCATGCGATATATATTTGTCGTATTATAAGAGAAACAACAATATATAGCTTTTATTATGTTTTCCCCTAAAGCTTCATGACTGACTTTGTTATCATCTTTATTACTCTACAGTCTACAAGCTAATTTATATACTCAACTTGATAAGTACATTCTGGTTTGGATTTTTTTTGTTACAAAAACAAAATTTTCTTCAGCCTCTGCTGGCTACATACTATTTAGTTCTTACAATATTTCAGCTCTAGCTACTCTGGAAAGAGAACACGAAAAAGAAATAATTAAAAGGAAAATCTTTTGTTGTTTCTCCATCTATTTTTGGCCAAACGTTCAACCTTTCTAATTCAACTTTAAAGCGAATTTCAACTAACCACTGCAATTTTGGAGAGCCTTTAGTAATTGTGCGTGGCCTTTGAGCGGAACAGAGGGAAGTACGAGTCAGGAGGACATAATTTTAGTTGGAAAAGAGAATCTTACTAGGATTGCTAACGGGCCAGGAGGCTTCAAAGAAGGCTCCATAAATATTCTCATCAGTGTCACCAAACACACTAGAGAAAGATAAATACCAAAGATCGACATAAAATTCTCAAACATTTGGCCTTTAATTTCACTATTACAATCAGGTTCTTTGCCGAGTGCCAGAGGCACTCGACAAAGGCCATTTTGCACTTGGTAAAGGTTTTGCTGAGTGCCGCACTCGGCAAAGAGCCCTCGGTAAAATTTTGGTCGGCAAAGGTGTCTTTGCCGAGTGCCTTTTATCGGGCACTCGGCAAAGGCTTTGCCGAGTGCCAAGCTGGCTAGCACTCGGCAAAGAAAAGTAGTCGTCATGGCGCCGGCTCCGGTGACGGTGGCTTTGCCGAGTGCCAGCCTGGCCGACACTCGGCAAAGATTTTTTTTATTTTTTTTTTAAAAATTCTTTGCCGAGTGCCTGGCACTCGGCAAAGAAATTATTTTTTTAAAAAAAAATTCTTTGCCGTGTGCCGCCGTGTCTGGCACTCGGCAAAGAAATTAATTTTTTTAAAATAAATTCTTTGCCGAGTGCCGCCAGGCCTGACACTCGGCAAAGAAATTAATTTTTGTTTTTTAAAAAATCTATTATTTTTTCAAAAAAAATCTCTGCTATCTATCATAGCCTGCCTCCTGCATACATCAGGATGGGTGATGGCCGCTAATCATAGTAAAATGCTCAGGCCATTCTTGGTCTCTTAGTATGATAAGAGGATTCTGAGGCAATGTAGTGCAAAAAGTCCATAGTGTCACTCCATATCTCATCATAACAGGTCACATCTTCATATGAGTTCATGATCATTGCAATCCTATTATATTCTACCAACTGATGCACATACAGTTAATCTGAAGCTCTGGACTTCAAGCTGAAGATATGTGTCATCTCTGCCAGAGACAAGATAGGTGCACTTCACACAAAAATACCCTTCAAGTAGTCTGATAAAATGGTCAGAATCTTTCCATATCAATACAACGATTAATAGAACCATAATGCTCCTATACTGTGTACATAACAAAAGATCATATATGAATAGGTGCACAAGAGTACAGGTTTTATAATGAGCAATTACAGATGGGGCTCCATCCCAGACTATATCAGAAATTGCAGTATCAATTTTAAAGACCAAAAGATTCATAAAAACGAAAATAAAGGCAAAATCAAAGAGCAATTGCAGTATCGTTAGAAAAGAATTGTCTTCTCACTCACAGAGCTACTAGCCACTGTAACAGAAGGTGTCGTAAGATTGTTTCGAGGTTTCATCATCTGATATACAAAGAAAAATGTAGAAGCCGGCCTCAGACTCTAATTCATATTACATCGGGCTGAAACACGGAAACATTAGTCTAGCATTCTAATTCATATTACATCAGACTGGAACACTGAAAATTAGCATTGTTCATACATACACCGTGCAGGTTAGAGAACAACACTACTTACTGCAGGCAGAACGCAGAACAATAGGCATAATTTAAAGAAATACTGGCAGAGTACCTTGCTGCGCCTGGGCCATCCTTTCATATGCAGCATCTCTAATGGCTTTCAGTGACATTGGAGAAATAGCACATTGATAAAACCTGTGACATGCATAGTAGGTACTTATTAAAGGTCGTAAAAGTTAAGATATACTCTAACAATGCAGCCAGCAATGTGATAAACTGCAAAGTAAACTAAGCTCCTAATTCCAGATGGTACTGAATATCAGATCACTCCTAATGCTGAAGAAGTTACTAAAAAATTGTGATGAGGGGTCAATCGGTCCTCACGGACGACTCGTGAGTCCTGTTTTGGGATGGTAACGTTAAACGGAATCAATTCCATCTAGAGAGGCAAAGAGAGAAAGGAGCAGGCCACCGGGAGCAACGAACAAACCTGAAAGCAGAGCCGGTCTCTGAACTTGTCAAATTTTTGCTGTTATTGATGCTGAACAGCAGCTTCACCACTTGCTAAATGAGATGATAAAAGGCATGCTAAGCTTGATCTCTTAAACTGCAGCTAATAAACATGTACAGAATTTATCCAAATTAGCAATAAATCTGAAATTTTACCTACAGCCGAACTGTACTACTGCTACTGTACTGAACCAAGGCAAGCAAACAGCTAAGCTGAAAGGTTTAACACTAAACTGATAGCTAAAAGAATATGGGTAAAACTATTACTAACTACCAGTATGCAACCGAGTGTGCCTGCAAGTGACAATTATCTTCACTATTGCATTCCAAATAAGATAATCGAGTTGCTGAAAGTAACATAAACAGAGCCAAGACTAAAGGTGGAGAAAGCAGATAGCTACAGCTATTGTTGTTAAAGAATAGCTAACTGCCAACTCTTATGATATAATTTTAACAATTCAGTAATGCACGCGCACATATGTACTGCCTGGAATTTAATCAAATCGTTGGCAACATGCAAATAGAATTATACATAAATAACACAAGTGCAAAACTACACACATGAGAGGTGCAGTGTTAAAGAAACAGGTCAGGTATCCAAACAGGAATGGCTGTAGATATAACTGTGATGCCGACCTGTGCAAGAGCTCATGTGTGTGTGCCCATATTAGCAAATGTGATGCCGACCTATGCAAGAAGCAACACAGTTTACCTCATTAATCAGCCCAACTACTATTACATATCAAATATCATTCAATATTCACTTATCAATTACCAGACAGATAACAAAGCATTCTCTAAATCCTAGTTCACGGGGGCACCTACTCAAGAGTAAATCGTCAATTGTATGTTCCTGTCACTCATGATCCCTCGGCGACCAACACACAAAAGCAACCAGAGTAAATGGTCACCTGCACAAAAGCAACCAGAGTAAATGGTCACCTGCTCAAGAACATGGGAGACGATGGATCCCGGAGTTAACGGGGAAGCAGCAGCTGGGCATCGCTGAACCACGCATCGCGGATCTGTGGGCTCCTTGTCGAATCCAACTCCACCATGGATTTGAGGGCTCCTCGCGCAAGCCACTGGTGGAGCTGTGCAGCTGCTCGCTCGTGAACACGAACGTGAACACCACGGGTCGGAGCAGGCACGACCGTGGAGGAGGGGGTTCCGCGTGAACACGAACGTGAACACCACAGGCATCGGAGGTCGGAGCAGGCACAACCGTGGAGGAGGGGTTTCCGCGTGAACACGAACGTGAACACCACAGGCATCGGAGGTCGGAGCAGGCACGACCGTGGAGGAAGGGGTTCCGCCACCGGATCTGGTGGAGGGGGCGACGGGGAACAGAGGCTAGAGGAGGTCGAGGCCTTGAGGATGCTGCACTCGTGCCGCTAGGAAGGGAGGGCTGGCCTGGAGTTGTGTCGCGGTCGACCGGAGTTGCGCCAGCCGTCGCTGCCACGGTTAACCTCCTGCTTCCTGCTGGAGGTGTCGCCGCGCCACACCCTCTCACCGGAAGGGGTCGCCGCCAGGCTGCGCCCCCGCGCCGCCCCGCCTTGACACCATCGGTTCCCGCTGAGCGGGGTAGCCGCGCCCTCGACGCCGGGACTGTCGGACCGCCGTGACTGCGAGATCCGGCTTCCGGCCTCTAGATCCACCCGGTGAGGGTGAGGGAGAGGGAGAGGGAGGGGAGGGATGGCGCCGCCGCGCCATGGAGAAGAGGGGGTGGGCCGCCGCCACGCCATGGAGACGCCAAAGAGGATGGGGAGGCGCCGGAGAGGTCGGGGTGGTGCATGCGGCGCTCTCCTCCGACGGCGCGGACGCACGGGCCGGGGCAGGGCGGGCCTCCAGCCGGCGACGCACGTGGGCGAGGCGGATCTGGGGCGGCGCGGAGGGCAGGCGGTGGGCGGAGCTGTGGCGGCGGCGGCAGCTGTGTGCGTGTGTGTCTCGCGTGCGGGAGAGTTAGGGTCGGAGGCTTTTACGTACACCGTATTTAAAAAAATCAGATTAATTTCTTTGCCGAGTGCTTCAAGTGGGCACTCGGCAAAGACTATTTTTCTTTTTTTCTTTGCAATTTCTTTACTGAGTATCAGGAGCCCGGCACTCGGCAAAGACCTTCTTTACCGAGTGCCAAGCTCAGCACTCGGCAAAGAATTTTATTTTATTTTTCTTTTTGCACCCAAAATTTTTCTGTAAACCTCCCACAGTACCTGCAACTGCATGTTAAAATTTGATGCATTTTTAATTTTTTTGCTATATTTAGTTAATTTATTTTATTTACTTGAATTTTTTTAGAAAATAAATTTTTGAACTGTAGGTGCCTAGAATAATAGATTTTAGTGATTTAAAAAATAATATTCATGTTATTGAGTGTATTGTGAGGCCGTATTCAGAAACAGACTCGAAATTTCGAACATCTTGTTCACGAAACATGACCACGAACTTGTTAGCGAATTGTTTTAAAATTCTATAAAATGCAAACGAAGTCCGAAAATCATAAAACTTGTCCAGATATCGTGATATCGTATGTGCAGGTTATGATAAAATTTAAAGAAGGTTTCGTGCATTTTGTCATATACGATGCTTACAAACCCGGACATCTCCACCTGTGTTATATCGCATATGGAGATGTCCTGGTTTGTAAGCATCGTACGTGACAATGTGTATGAAACCTTCTCAAATTTTTGTCACAGCCTCCACATACGATATCACGACATCTCGACAAGTTTCATGATTTTCAGACTTCGTTTACATTTTATATAATTTACAAATAATTTGCCCGCAAGTTCCTGGTCATGTTTCGTGAACAAGATGTTCGATATTTCGGGTGAGTTCCTGGACATGGCCTCACACTACACTCAATAACATGAATATCATTTTTTGAATCATTAAATTCCATTATTCCATGCACCTGTAGTTCAAATTTGCTTTTTCTGATAAAATTCAACTAAATGAAATAAATTAACTAAATATAGCTAAAGGCCTAAAAAATGGACTAAATTTGAACAAGTAGTTGCAGATACTATAGGAGGGCTGCAGAAAATTTTTAGGCGCAAAAAGAAAAAAACAAAATTCTTTGCCGAGTGCCAACCCCACGACACTCGACAAAGAAAATGCAAAAAAAAACAAAAATCTTTGCCGAGTGCCTAACGGTTGACACTCGGCAAAAGGGTGACCGCCGTCACCTACGTCCGTCTTTGCCGAGTGCCGGGCTTTGCTGAGTGCCTGGCACTCGGCAAAGACTTCTTTGCCGAGTGCGGCACTCGGCAAATAAGCTCTTTGCCGAGTGTCCGATATTTGACACTCGGCAAAGCAAATTGCACTCGGCAAAGGCGCTGTTTCCAGTAGTGTTTAGTAGGAGTAAGCTCTAATCACATCACCAACAATAGCCATCGGGCAATTATTCTAAAAGAGTTACTCACATACGCCATTAAAAATAGAAAGTAACTCCAAGATTTGCATCAGAATTGTCATTATCAAAAGATAATTAAAATAACTTCATAAATTTACATATAAATTAAGACATTTGTCGTATGAAAGATAATGCAAAGTAACCTCTAGATTTACTTTTAAATTACACACACATCTACTTACTATTATAAAAAATGATATAAAGTAATCCCTTTAATTTATATCTAAATTACCGACCTCTGTCATTATAAGAAATGAAATAAAATATCCTTCAAATCTATTTCTAAACACCAATATAGGCTATTATGGAAATATATCAATAAAGGATTATGATATATGTTCCTAAATTGCACAATTCTACTAGTGTTGTGATAAAAGTAAGCATAAATGCTACTCCCTCCTTTCTAAAATATAAGACGTTTTGCCTTTTTACATAATTTTTTCTAAGTGCTTAGATATACACTATGTCTAAATATTAGTAAAAATAATAAATCTAGAGAAACCAAAACGTCTTAACTTGGAATGAAGGGAGTATCTGCCACTATGTATATACCAAGTAAATATGCATACATTAAAATGAATATTCATTTAATAGTTTAGTCAATTGTAGAAAAATGTTTTCTCAACAAAACATGTACTAATGATACCTGCATTTTACTTTAAATTACTCTAGTACTTCATGACAATAAATTTTATAAATTAGTACTTTAGATAAGTCTATACATTTTGATTGATGTATCAATATTAGTAAATTAATTTTACACTGTGTTTTTTTATTATGAACGATACGAATGCACATACAATTCTTCGACATAGCAAACACTACATGTTGTTGGGGTTGTGCGTGTCTTGGATTGGGATTAGTTGTATTTTGTATATGAAAAATGTGGAATTATTAAGAGAGGAGGTGAGAGTTTTTGTAATTGCAAAGATTATTAACGAAGACAGATGTCTTAAGCCACATGCCTCTGCTAAAAATATTAAAAGAGATGGACGTTCTAAAGGTGTATCCTACGTTAATGAGATTAATAGAGCAGGGGCGAAGCTACAAGCAAATAAACCCTGGTGCACTATTTAAGTAACTTACATAACTTTATTAAAACATATGGTAAAAATAAAGTCGTTGAATGGCAAAAAAAAATTTACCCTGGTGCCTGTGCACCAGATAACTTCAACATGGCTTTGCCCCTGTAATAGAGGCCAGTATCCCAACCGCCTTTGAAAATTGTCCAAGTTGTCTGCCTCTAGAAATGGAAAACGCCTCTTCTAGTGTTGGCACGCATGAACCAAAGAAGAGAAAGAAGCAAGAAATATCATCCTGCAATAGACACACACACACTAATAAACTAATAATTGTCATGAGTGTCATAGGGAATACCAATACGGGATACTATATTGTAGGAGTTGTTTCTACACACCATGGTACTTTTGTAGGATCTCAGTCGATTTTCCAAGAATTTTTTTTCTCAGTTTGCCACCGTGTAGACTGTAAATACTTTCCCTGCTTTCTACTGAGATGAAAAGGCTGAGCACCTGCTAACATCGCTAGCAAAAAAAAAATAGCTCGGTACTCTGGCTACTTTTTTTTTTGAGGGGACCAAAGAATTACTCAAGTGTTATAATAGCTGTTACAAACTCCATCTGGAGGAGCTAAAAACCACACATGTCTACCTAGTGATTCATAAATCAAACTTCTAGCTAGACAATGAGCGTCAATATTCGAAGCCCTTCTTTCATGAACGACTTCCGCCTTTGCGAAACGAGTCAGTCCAGCTTTGATCTCTTTGATTATGTGACCATATACACCCATGCCAGAGCCCTGCATATTTCTCACTACATTCATGCAGTCGGTGGCAATCCGGACTCGCTGCTGGGCGAGGTCATCTGCTAAAACCACACCTTCTCGACATGCCAACACCTCAGCAGTTTCGGGGTCAGTAACCCCTTCCATCACTATCACCGACGCCCCTTGAAATCTGCCTGAGTCGTCTCTCGCCACTGCCGCCATTGCTGCAATCGACGTATTCTTAGATAATGCCGCATCCACATTTATCTTCAGCATGCCAGCTGGTGGTGGTATCCAGGGACGAACAGGAGCTCGCGCGCCTCCCCGGCCCAGCTCTACCACTTTCTCTTTCACCGGTGGCACGGCAGGTTCCAAGTCTGCTATGTAGCTTTCTATGAAGCTGTGGGTCGATAGGGGACTTTGAAATATATTTTCAAGCACAGCCTTCCTCCTCGCATACCAGATCGACCACATCGTGACAACCAAACGAATTAGATCGTCATGCTGAAGCACTGCTATAGCTTCATGAAGCCAAGCCCGAGCATCACCATGTTGAGCTCGGCTGATGAACTCCAATAGTTCGTCCCGTTGTAGTGCCCAAACACATTGTGCCATATTGCATTCCAACAGTGCATGCCTCCAAGAATCCTGAGTGCCACAGATCGAACATCTAGAATCCTGAGCCATGTTCTTGTGATATCTAACATCACCTGTTGGAATAGATTGCTTGGCTAGCCTCCAGAGGAAGTTCCGGACTTTAGACGGAACCTTAATCTTCCACAGGTTTGCCCAGTCTCGCTGGTTTGCTGCAAAATCTGATTTTCCAGCATTATGCTCTATCCAATCCGTCCTACGTTTCCGGTTATTGATCAACATCCGGTAGGCCGATCGGACGGTAAAGGAACCTGATTTTTCATAGTGCCAGGCCCAAAAATCCCTTTGCCTCCGAGTCGTCAGGGCTATACTGAGAATCAATTCCAAATCCATAGGAATGAAATGGCTTTGTAGCGCCTGTATATCCCACGATACAGAGGTAGGATCGATCAGTTCGCAAACTCTTGTCGGCGGCTCATTGCTCGCACATCTAACCGGCCGCAACAGGCCGTCCCTTGGCAACCAATTCATATTCCAGATGTAAGTATCTTCCCCAGTGCCAATTCTTCGGATCAGTCCTTGCTTGAGCACCTCCTTACCATCAACAATGGCCCGCCAAACTCTTGACGGCGAGGGTCCCAATTCTTCCTCTAGAAAATCCTCCTCGGGAAAATAAACAGCCTTTAGTATTCTCGCACTGAGTGAAGATGGTTCCTGTAAGATCCGCCAAGCTTGCCTAGCTAACAAGGCAAGATTGAAAAGCTCAATGTCTCTGAAGCCCAATCCTCCCATATGTTTAGGCTTGGTCATCTCCTCCCATGCCACCCAGCATGTCTTCCTCTTTCCCTCCTTGCTTCCCCACCAGAAGCTTCGAAGTAGGCTATCTAAATGATTGCATAAGCCCCGAGGTAATCTGAAACATGACATGGAAAAAGTTGGCACAGCTTGCGCTACTGCCTTGATCAAAACTTCCTTGCCGCCGGCTGATAACATCTGCTCCAACCAGCCCTGCACCCTCTTCCACATCCTGTCCTTCAGATACTTGAAAGCCCCATTGGTTGCTGAACCGACATCCGTAGGCATACCCAAATACTTCTCACTGAGAGCTTCATTATGTACATCTAAACAATCCATAATCTCTTCACGGATGTTCCCACTGACACCTTTAGCAAAGTGTATTGATGATTTGTCCATATTTACCCGCTGTCCTGATGCTTGGCAGTAGATGTGCAACACATCCATCACCTCATCCGCACTCTCCCTATTCGCCTTGAAGAACAGCAGGCTGTCATCTGCAAAGAGTAAATGACTAACCATCGGAGCCGAGGCTGCCACTAATATTCCACTGAGGTTCGATGACTGAATTCGTGATTTCAAAAGGCACGAGAGGCCCTCTGCTGCTAATAAGAACAAATAGGGTGAGATTGGATCCCCCTGGTGGATCCCTCTCGATGGAAAAAACTTCTCAAGCCGTTGACCATTAAGCAGGACTGAGAACGATACTGTGGTAACCAATCTCATAATTGTATGGACCCACATCTGATGGAAGCCGAGTTTAATCATAATAGCTTTAAGATAATCCCATTCTACTCTATCATAGGCTTTCCTCATATCCAGCTTTAGAGCGCAAAATCTCCTGTCTCTGGCTCTCTTCTTTTTCATGAAATGCATGCACTCGTAGGCTGTAATTATATTGTCAGTGATTAACCGTCCTGGCACAAACACTGATTGTTCTTCCAAAATAATTTCTGGAAGCACTAGCTTCATTCTATTTGCCATGACTTTGGACGCAATCTTGTAAATAACATTACAAAGACTGATTGGCCTGAACTGACCCAGCTCCTCTGGACTTTCCACTTTGGGAATTAGCACAACACAGGTACTGTTAATAGTTGTTGGGTCATCTTCTCCTCTCAGCATCCGTAGCACAACTGTAGTTACTTCTTTCCCACAAAGCTCCCAATGACGCTGGAAAAAATGTGCTGGCAGTCCATCTGGCCCCGGCGCTTTTGTCGGAAACATTTGGAACAACGCAGTCTTAACTTCTTCTTGCACAAACGGCATCATCAGCTTCTCATTCATAGCCGCTGTGACTTTAACTGGAACTGTATCCAGGACTCGTTCCATCTCTGACGTTCCTTCTGATCTGTACAGCTCCTTATAGAAATTTGACGTCAAAACTCCCATCTCACCCTCATTTTCGGTAAATTGGCCATCTGGTTTTTTCAGCTTGGAGATGAGATTCTTTTTCCTCCTTTGGCTAGCTCTCATGTGAAAAAATTTTGTGTTTTTATCACCAGCCGCCAACCACGTAATCTTGGAGCGTTGCCGCCACATGATCTCCTCCCTGTGGTTAAGCTCCATAATTTTGTCCACCACCTTAATTTCGGCGTGTGATGGTCCAGTACCCCGCCCCGGGTCCGATTTGAGGCGGTCTAGTTCCAGGTTTAAACGCTTCAGCTCCTGACGAACGTTACCAAATGTGTTCCTGTCCCAAGCACTCAACTCAGTTGACACTGAATTAATCTTGAGTTGCAGCTCATGTAAAGTAAAAGCTTCACCCGCCTCTGTCCAAGAGTTAGCAAGCATTGTAGAGAAATTCTCATGAGATTCCCACATTGTTTCATACCTGAAGGTCTTATGTCTCCTCTTCCTCCTATCACTCTCCGTCTCCTGAACCCAACGAAGCATGATGGGATCATGATCAGACGCTGCAGCAGTAAGGTGTTGAACTCGCGCCAGAGGAAAGCGCGAACACCACTCAGCAGTAGCAAGTGCTCGATCAAGCCGCACACGGCAGAAAGAGCCACCCGAAACCCTCTTCTCGAACGTCCAGCTTCGACCCTCGTATCCAAGATCACAAAACCCACACACATCAATCATGTCGCGGAAGCCTGCAATTTGAGCCTGACTGCGGTCTTGCACACCAACATGTTCATGTCTGTGTAATACTTCATTAAAGTCACCAAGACAAACCCAGGGAAGATGTGAGGATGCCTTGATAAACTTCAACATATCCCATGTTTTATGGCGCTATGAAATCTGAGCTTCCCCATAAACACATGTCAATCTCCATGGTTCACTCCCCTGCTCGGTAATGACAGCATCAATATGGTACTGGGAGTAAGGTAACAATTCCACTCTAGTTTTATTATTCCAGTAAATTCCAAGACTACCACTACGTCCTGAACTACTAACAGCAAAAGAATTATCAAAACCTAGAGTACTTTTCAACGACTCAACACGTGCTCTGTGGATCTGAGTTTCTAATACACATAGCACTGTCGGGGCAAAGTTCTTCACGATCTCGCGAAGTTCCTTCACTGTCGCAGCATTGCCCAAGCCACGACAGTTCCAGCTAATGCAACTCATTGTTCCTGGCGGCACTCCGTCCCGGAGCCCGCCGCACTCTTCATTTTTCCTTCCTCCGTCTTCTTGTACTTCTTCTTGTCCCTCGGTGAGACGTAGGCCGGTGGAGGAGGAGGGATCCTACCACCAAAATCTACACCTGGAGACTGCTCAAAAGAAAGCTTCTTCTTCACCTCCAAATCATCCTCTTGGATCTTCTTGTCGCTCTCAGGCTTCAATGGACTATTAGCAGTATCCTCCAGATCATCATTCTTGCCCTGGTATAGTCCAGCCTCCTTCGACGATCTCTTTCGAGAGCCATCGCTAGTGCCTGATTCACTTGGCTTCTCCTTCCAGACGGACCCTCGGCCACCCTGACCGCGACCAGCGCGTCCACCTCCTCGTCCTCTCGCCGTTGTGCGTCCGGCACGGTATGCCATCTGCTCACCACGACCAACACCCAGAGGGTTCCTCACTCTAGGAGTTCCCGGACGCCATGTAGTCTCCTCAGCAATCATCCACTCGCCAAACTGAAGTTCATCATCCGCAAACTCCCCCGTGCCGCACTCCAGAAAAATATGTCCCATCAGACCACAGTGTGTGCAATGTCGAGGAATCTTCTCATACTTAATCTGGATCATGATAATCTCCTTTCCTTCCGGTGTCAAACTGACAAATCTAACAAGCGGCTTATATGCTTCGAGATTCACTCTCACCCTGTGGAAGTCACCCTTCGGTGCCGGAATTGCCCTCATCTCCACAGTTAACACCTCCCTAATCTTCTCCGCCAGAGAACGGAGAATAGCCTCCGTTCTATACAGTTGGGGAACTTTGTGGATCTGTACCCACACCATCACCTTGTGAGGGGGGGTCACCGGCATGGCCGTCGCTCCATCGAACTCCTCCATCATTAGTGCACATCCCCGAAAGATCCAGGGACCCCCTTCCATGATCTTCTTCCAATCGCCTAAGCAGAAAACCTGTATGATGAATAGGTTATCGCCAACCGGGCGGAACGTGAAGTCCCGCGCCAAGCTCCAAGCAGACCTCATGGTATTCGCCAACGAAGCTTCGCTGAACGTCTTCGTCGTCAGCAGTTTTGCCGCCGCCATCCACTTGATCGTCGGCGGGCTTGCACTCTCCTCCTTCAGAAACACACCCTCCTTCTCCGTCTCACTAAGCTGAAGTTTCAACAGCAGTTCTTCTACATCCACGTCCTTCTTCCCCTTCGCCGAAAAGGATGATTCCGCTGCCATAGCCACCACGCCTCTTCACCCCACGCGAAGCAAATCCCTACCAAGGCCGGGTAGCTGAGTTAGATCAGCCCCTTAATCAGCCCGAGTAGGAATAGGCTGACCGAGATGGGGAAGGGATCACGATGTCGATGAGTCCTTCGGCAGATGCGATCGCCTCCGAAGTCGCCGAACCCTAGCTTCCTAGGTCTTCATGTTGTTCATATGTGAATTTGGTACTCTGGCTACTTGATGGCCACAGATCAACGTCAAGGTAGAACCGTAGAATACGATCGAAGCAGACGGTCAGTCGGGGCAGACGCGGAAAATCACCAAACCATGTTGGGCTCACATGGAATGGGCCTTTTTAGGTTCAGTGACGAAACACCCACAGGCCACGGCCAAGTGCGCGATTCCAACTCCACTCCACTCGCCCTTGCCGGACCCAGCAAGTGCGACGCGAA
This sequence comes from Saccharum spontaneum, assembly GCA_022457205.1. Classification (NCBI taxonomy): domain Eukaryota; kingdom Viridiplantae; phylum Streptophyta; class Magnoliopsida; order Poales; family Poaceae; genus Saccharum; species Saccharum spontaneum. The sequence goes on along the minus strand of CM039589.1, from coordinate 23,840,358 downwards.
CGACCCTCCCCCCTTGTCGCTTTCTGCCACCCAACCAACCAGCGCTGCCCAACTCCCCATCCGCCGTCCGATCCCATCCGGTGGCCATCCGCGCGCCTCCCCTTACCGGGTCCGGGTCGACGCCCGGAACCCGGTCACGCCAGCTATAAATGGTGTGCGCGAGCACGATCACGCATTCACGCCCCTTTGCGTTGCGTCAGCCGGCACAGCGGGTCGGATCTACTGCTATTATAACGGCGTTTCCGTAGTAACAGCGCCGTTCCGTTTCTGTCGCCCCCTCGCATCGCCGCCGCCGCCGCGAAGCTAAGGTGAGGCGCCGTGCTGCCCGTCGACCGGTGCTATGCCTCTCGTTCAATCCTGCTCGGTTATTATGGTGTACTCTGCGAGAGATTGATTGATTGGTTGTCCATTGTTTCTTTCTTCCGGGTCTCCTGGGGTTTTGTCCCGTTCACTGAGCAACGCGTCCGCTTTTCCCGGGAACTAGATTAGCGGCTTCCTTTTCTGGTCCTTTTTTTTTTGGTCTATTAGCCGGGTTCCAGGAGGATTAGATCACGAACGGGTAGGTTACAGCCAGGTGCCCGGTAATTGGTGGCGCAGATCTAGTCATCTGGTGTTTTTTCTTCTTGCGGCGGTCTTGGAAGGTTGTGTAGCCATTTCTCCTACGGAGTAGATAGTATCGAGTACTAGTGTTGAAGGATCAGCGCTGATCAATGGTGAATGTGTGCTTCTATAGCTCTAGGAATCTTACTGTCGCGCACCGAAAGTTTGCGACTTTTATTCTTCCGCACCTATATAGGCGGGGGTGGAAAGGTTCATTTTTTTATGCTTATATTAGCTGCGTAGAATCTCTTCCATCGAAGAACAAAGCTGGTGAGGGCTGACACAGATGCTTGTACGATTTGAGATTGGCTTAGTCGCAGATTGTTTAGTATAGAGTCAAGTGGAGTCCAATGGGCCTTCTGTTGTTTCGTGGAATCTTGTGTTAGTTGTATAAATTTAGAGTTGTCATTTCTAGCAGATTCAACTAGTGTTTAGCATATTCCTTAAGTTTTCCACTGTTGAGTAGGTTCAATTGTCAGCAGCATTGGCTTGGGCACATTTTCAATGTGATCGATATTGTAACTGGTGTTATTGATGAACAAGCATGGGATTTTGTATATTTTCCTTGTTTGAAACTTTGAATAATCTTGTCGCAGACTTAGTTTGTTTGTTTACTAGCAGTTCTCTGTTTAGCGCTGTTTTATCTGATAAGATGCCTTAGCATATTTTTGTCCTTTGTGATTGCTACATAAGCATCATCGCCAACTGAATTGCTTGGATTGTACTAAGTTTGGACAGGACAATTGTGTTCTTTATTGAAATTTCAAGTCCTATGGTTTGGTCAGTCAGGTCCCTGTACAGATAGTACCTCATCTTGAGATCTAGATCATATCAGAAAAGCTTATATGCTTGTATATTCAGCGGCTTTGTTATCTTTTATTAATTTGAATCAGTTCTGTTGGGAAATAATTTAGATGTGTGCCACTGATCAAATATGTCCACTCAAAGCAGTCTTTGGAAATTCTTTGAAGTCTGGATCTGGTTAGTTTCCTGGTACCGTGTTTCTCCTGACTTCTGAGGTGCGCATGTTACTGTGTTACGCAGGTCCACGAAGATGGCTGAACTTGACACGTTCCTTTTCACATCTGAGTCCGTCAATGAAGGCCATCCTGATAAGCTCTGTGACCAGATATCTGATGCAGTGCTTGATGCATGCCTCGCTGAAGACCCTGACAGCAAGGTTGCTTGTGAGACCTGCACCAAGACTAACATGGTCATGGTCTTTGGTGAGATCACTACCAAAGCCAATGTTGACTATGAGAAGATTGTCAGGGATACCTGCCGTGGGATTGGCTTTGTGTCCAATGATGTAGGGCTGGATGCTGATCACTGCAAGGTGCTTGTCAACATTGAACAGCAGTCACCTGACATTGCACAGGGTGTTCATGGTCACTTCACCAAGCGTCCTGAGGAGATTGGTGCTGGCGACCAGGGGCACATGTTTGGATATGCAACTGATGAGACCCCTGAAATGATGCCCCTGAGCCATGTTCTTGCAACCAAGCTTGGTGCTCGCCTAACCGAGGTCCGCAAGAATGGGACCTGCCCATGGCTGAGGCCTGATGGGAAGACCCAGGTGACTGTTGAGTACCATAACGACAATGGTGCCATGGTCCCTATTCGTGTGCACACTGTGCTCATCTCTACCCAGCATGACGAGACTGTTACCAATGACGAAATTGCCGCTGATCTGAAGGAACACGTCATTAAGCCTGTCATTCCAGAGCAGTACCTTGATGAGAAGACCATTTTCCATCTCAATCCATCAGGTCGCTTTGTCATTGGTGGACCTCATGGTGATGCGGGTCTTACTGGCAGGAAGATCATCATTGACACTTATGGAGGCTGGGGTGCCCACGGTGGTGGTGCTTTCTCTGGCAAGGACCCAACCAAGGTTGACCGCAGTGGAGCCTATATTGCAAGGCAGGCGGCCAAGAGCATTGTGGCCTGTGGTCTTGCCCGCCGTTGCATTGTTCAAGTGTCATATGCCATTGGTGTGCCTGAACCGCTATCAGTGTTTGTTGACACATATGGGACAGGCAAGATCCCTGACAAGGAGATCCTGAAGATTGTGCTGGAGAACTTTGACTTCAGGCCAGGGATGATCATCATCGACCTTGACCTGAAGAGAGGTGGGAATGGCCGATATCTCAAGACGGCGGCGTATGGGCACTTTGGCAGGGATGATCCGGACTTCACCTGGGAGCTTGTGAAGCCCCTCAAGTGGGAGAATCCTTCTGCTTGATCAAAAACTTGCAGCCAGCTCTACATTGGAACTTTTTTTTTACCTATATAAAGTTGCAATGTTACTTTTGGTACCAGTCTACCCGTCACTACATGTTATCTCACTTCCCCACTCACTGCTCGAGGAGAAAGTGTGTGTAAGACCTTATGCATTCTGTTTATCTCTTCAACAAGCTTGTGTTGTGGGGTTTGTGATGCCTTATCTTTTCGTTATCATGTAATGTCGAGCCAAAGATGGAAGAGTACCGGAGAAATGAAACTTCCTACGCCCTTGTGCCCTTTTTGGAACACAGGTGTTGACCATCTTCTGATTGCAATATCGTGGGCACTTCTAACCAGCTTTCTGGTGGTCTGAAACAATTAATATGTTCTTATAAGAAATTAATGCCATTTGCTTGGTCCACTGATAAATGGCGTCAATTACGGTTACGGGCGATAATTAACGGGACAGGTGAGAATTTGGTTACCTACCATTCTCATCTACATCTTACCAACTTCTATATGTGTACAAACAATCTTCCCCCAAAAGAATAAGATAACAATAAACAGAATGCAGAAGTAACAGGTTTTCTTCCTCTCAATAGAAACAAGTAAAAGCTTTACATCAGTCACAAATGCATTGGAGTTACAAAGCTAGGCAAGTTAGAGCACTTCACAAGTTTTACTATAACAAAAATATCAATTTAGATATTTTAGTTTAAGAAACATGTACATTACAAGAATCTAGCTTCGCTCAGCGCAAACATCTTCATCATACACTGATACAATCGGGTTGGCTCTTGTGCAGTCTATCAATTGGGGCCCCAACGTATATGGTCCCAGAGGAAAGGCCTCATACAACCAACTTGTGGCGGGCTCTTCATGAGCAATCCCACACAGACACAGACGGCAGCAATGGCGACCAAGGAAAGCATCGCAGGCCTATTAGACAAAAACCTATTTGTCCGGGGATGGAAGAATGGAAGCTGCTGGACCTGCTGGACACATTGTCTGCAGCTCGATGTTTGGTTGATGCTTAGTTGTTTCTCCACACCAAATGTGATTTGATCGGCAGACTTCAATCCGCTAGTATGCTTTCCGACAGTATCAATCATGGTGGGGATGGTAACCGATACATGATCTCTGCTCACCCTTCTGTCAATTTTGTCCTGTACCATTTGAATATAGGATACGTGGCCTCTCTGTCGAGCATATTCCTCAGGAGTGAAGCCAGTGGCATCACGAGCATTCTTCCACGCTTTGATTCCCAACTGAGATATTTAGGCAGAAAGAAGCCAGAAAGCAAACTTTTCAGTGTTTGCACAAATTCTCAAAAGTAAATGGAAAAGTTTTAAGGTATTTTTTTTATTCATACACCTTATGCAGAACTCTGATGTGATATTATATACCCTACACGATCTATTCGACAATCAATGTAACACACAAACCGTGTTTTGGTGGAAGTCATTTTTTTTTAGAAGTACATAATGCATTTCGGATGAAAATGTTTCATGTGCAGACTTAGGTTCTTACAATAAATGGTGGTCTTAGCTTTTATTAAATGTGGTACACTAAGAATCAGAAATCTGCTACTTAGTGATGCTACAGTTAAGGACATGATAGTTTAGAGTAGTTACCTGCTGAGGATCATCAGTTAAAGCATCTAAAACACCAGTAGCATCACTGATTGTGGCTGCAATATGAAGAGGTGTAATATTTGACAGTCCAGTCATCGCAGGAGTGAACAAGAACTGAACTGGAGCACCGTCTCCACTGCCCACTGGAGCATAATTTGTTGCTGTGTATCTTAATAGACATTCAACTAAAGGCTTTGAGCATTTTCTGACAGCAGTAAGCAACAGATTTTCTCCCAAGGCAAATTCAATTGGTGATGGGACATCTAGATCAATATCACCCTGGAACATGGTGTTCAGAAGCTTTGTTACAACAGCACACCATTCATGATCAATTGCAAAGGATAGCAGCCATCTAAATCTTGCAACAGGGAAACGGTCTGGATAATACTGTGGCTGCTCAGACGTAGCTCGCATGTGGCTCCTTTGAAGGAGCCATCCGATTTCATGCAAAAAATGTAACGACCGACTGCGATAAGCCATCAGATCATCTATTCTTTCCGAGGTTTCATCAAATGAAATTAAATTCAATCCATGCTCCAACGTCCGAATTTCAGAACATACATCATTGTCGGTGACAACAAAGGGAACAGAAAGGCTGCTTTGATCATAATCTTCAACCTGAAAAGGGAGTCAAGTCTGTAATATGAACAAAAAATGAGGACATAAAAAAATACACGAACCATGCACCTCTATGAATCCTCTTCCACTTGTACAAGGAAAGGAACATGAGAAGGTTAGGCATTGAGGGCCTTGCTGCATAGTTGAATCTTCAAGTAGCATTTGTGTCTCTTCTTGAATTAAATATTTTTCACCAAACACACAAAGTAATCTAAAACAAAATTAAGATTTATCAGTTCACACAAGTTGGTTTAGACGAGACATTTAAATGTGAAAAAAAGAGATATATACTTTGTGGTTGGCTGAACTATATTGAAACCTTGCACAGAGAATTTTACAGATGAAGAACAAGCAACTGCAATAGGAGTTACACACAGTCTCTGAAGCTTGTCACCAATTACCGGTTGCCAGGGAGATGCAAACATAAGACTACCTACCAAAAATAAGGAAAGAAAGACAAATGAAGCTGGTCTTCGAATATATGAAAAAGGGAAGGAAGCAGAATAATGACTACAGATAAGACGAACGGACCATTGCAACTCAGTGTTAGGCAGTCCTGTACCCTAGCATACAACCATCCTTTTCTCCAAAGTCCATCATTGGATAAGATAATAAGCTTTTCTATCCAAGAAGCTGGATCATCAAGCTTTAATAGAAAAGGAAAATAAGAGTAAGCAATCAATTTGCTTATGCACCATATACTATAAAGAAAACATATACATATCTAAGTCGCAGTTAATGTAGTGCAATACTACCTCATCCCACATCCAATTAGGGAGGCGAAGGTAAATAGTTAGAATAACACAACCAGGCCTAATATAGCTTTCCATATCAGTTGGATAATGCGACAACCAGTCTTGGATCTGTAAATTCAAACCATTTAATGAAAGAGTTTGCATTAGCAACATAAAATCTTCACACTGATAAAGTTGTTAGATAAACATGATTGCAGTTTGTAACATGATAAATGACCTGTTCCCGTAGATCTACAGGAAAATCTTTCGGCTCTTTTCCAAATAGCTTGAACACAATTTTATCTGTTCGGCTCTGCAATGTTATGTGCATAGAGGTATTGGGCTAAGTAGGAATCAAACATCAGAAATGCATCTTGGAGAATCAATCTACAAATTTCAGAGTAACTTTCAGAAAATTATACTAAGATTGGAAAACCTGTTGCAAAACTACACTTTTAGAAATCACTTTCACAAAACTATACTTCTATTGTCAAATAGTATCATCAAATCACACATTTGTGCTCAATTCGTACCGGAAAAATACACTTTTTGACAGCTAAAAATTGTAGTTTTGTGATATTGAATGGCAATAACTGTGTAGTTTTGTGATTCGCCTGGACAATAGAAATGTAGTTTCACAAAGTTGATTCTCAAAAATATACTTGAGAGTTGAGACATAGATTGACAACGAAAGTGTAGTTTTTTTAGTCTGATTTGCAAAAGGTGCAGTTTTGCGATGTTTGCTCAAGATTATTGTAGTTTATGAAATTTACTAAAAATTTACCTCAGCTTCTTCAATGCAAGGATCATTCAAATCAAAATCCTGTACTCTCCTTTTCACTGGAGGCTCTTCTGAGAAAACAAGTTATTCAAATCATTTTCTTTTATAACTTTGGTATTTGTCATGCTAAACAGCATCAAGTAAATGATAAAATGTTTTACCTGCTAATGATTCCCTCCCGATAGGAGTTGACCGTATAGTTTGCTCATGCACAATAGAACCACTTGCAGCATTATTACCAGCATTTGACAATATTGAATTTGAATTTACATTCTTTAGAATATCTTGATATGACTGTGTGCTAGCAATAGCAGCAAGGTTCTTCAAAATGTTAACCAAAGAATTAGGATGATTGATTTGCTCAGAAGAGCTACCAGCTGCCATCCACACAAGCACACAGTTAGAATGACTCCGTCTGGAACTCTGGATTGCATGTGGTTTGAGATATTTGCATCTAAAATTGCTAATCGAAGGAGAACTTACACTCTAGCCCGGAAAGTTGTTTTAACAGAAGGAATAAAGTGCTACTTAGGGATTGATTTTCATTCATGGAATTCCCATTCACAGCAGCTTGTGGTTGAACTTTCCTTCTCCTTCCATTATGTTTTGCTAGACGCGAGCGGCAGCTCTTCTTCCCTTCATCAAATTCTTGAAGAAGGTGAAACCTATCATGGCATACAGAATAGTTACTTTCTTCAGCTGATGAGCAAATGAAAGGAAATGAGAAATGCTTGCAATATTAAAATATGAATTCCATGTTTGATTCTAAACTCAAGATCATGATAAGCTGCTAAACTCAAGATGTATGTAGAAGAAAGAACCATGGTTATTTTTTTTCTTCTACATACATTTAGCAGCTTCTCATGATGTTACAACATACAAGAGAATTATATAGCACTGCCTAGAGCAACACCAAACTTCAATTTTGCAGCCTATCATGATGTTACAGCTTACAAGGGAATTGTATAGCAATGACTAGAGCAAATGGCCTCTCATTAATCAAACGAGTAAACACCACCCTATTGATATCCCCAGCAATTTCATTGAATTATCTATGTGCTCTTGTCTCTGATATATAGAGGTGAGAAATTATGATAACACATCATTAAATGAACCTTTAGCTATATATTCCTTACCCAAATGCCGATCAACTGAAACCATCACTTCAACAACTCCCTCCATTCTTTTTAGTCTGCTATTTTAGACTCTTGATGTAAGGATATTAAGAAAACTTCACAAACCTCTACTAAAAGTACATCCTTAAATTAGTGTCTTCTCAACTAACTATTTGCGGCCAAGGAACTAGAGACATATAGCTGTCTCTACATGGAATCCTAGAATGACAAACAAGAAAGAATACTTTTCACAAGCAAAACACAAACAAACAAAAAACGGAGGTGGTAACATCGAAGGTGAAGAATATCTTTCTTCAATAACAAAAGGTATTCTAATAGTAGCAGAAGGTAAAAATATGAGATAATCATAGAATGATATTGTACCGATAGAGATAGCACAGATCCAGGTAAAAGCACTTTTATATTATACTAACTAGTATTATGTGTGGGGCATAAGCATTCCTCAAGGTACATGATCAGCATCACCTAGAGTTCTGCCAAGCACAAAAAATCAGCTTGGAATTTCTCAAGATAATAATCAGCATGAACTGGGATCCTGTCATGAGGCATAAAACTAATATGTTCAGCATTTCTCAAGGTTAAATGATCAGCAATTCATTTGTGTTGCATGCCTGTGACACCCAGGTAATGTGTGCTGGTGTGGTTTTTTTTCCTCTTTTCCTTGCCACTTTGGGTTTGTACTGGATCAGTTTTTCTTTTCTTTCTCCAATACAAAGATGCGCGGGAGAAAAAAAATGATCAGCAATTGTAATCTCACAACAAAATTGGTGACCAACCTGCTGCACTGCTGACAGAACCGATGCTCTACATTCTTGATGCAGACCACAGTCGTCTTGGTATGCGCTTCACACACCTTGTGCCTCTTATGGTAGTCCCTGGCACCGCTGAGATCGGCATGGCAGCCGTCAACCTGACAAGACGGAGTGGTGCTCGAACTGGCACCTTTCCTGGGCCTCTCCTCCTCCTCCTCCTCGCTGCTCCGCCCTCTCTGAACAGACACCACGTGATTGTTGTCCCCATCGGCTACCGCAGAATTGCTGCAGTCGGCGCTGCCGTCCTCCACTGGCGAGAGCCGCCGCCTCTTGTCAACGACGACGCCGAAATCGATCTCCCCCTGAGCTCGGCTCAGCTCCCTGATGCTGCACTCGGACGGCGCGGCGGCCGCCGGCGTGGCCAGGAACAGGTTGGTGTCCCACCTCCAGTCGTTCAAATCCCAGTCGAGGCTCTTGTTCCTGTTCCCACCGGTCATTCTCGCCGCGCTGGCTTGGTCGCCGCTCTCTTTCCACAGGAAACCGGCTTCCATTTCCGCTGCCTTCCCCTCCTCCCTGTCGCCCCTCTTGTTCTTCTTTTGCTGCTCTTTTGAGGGGAATTGATCCTCCTGTTGTTGGCACGTATGACAAGAATCCAAAGATCCCTGAATTCAACTATATCCCAGACTACAGACGAAACAAACACAGAGAATTACCAACCTTGGGTTGGGACAAATCCTGAAACTAATGAAGAGGACAAGATTACAAGAACCAAGAAGTACCTTAGCTCGGCCCCGGCGGCTAGAACGATGCCGTGGCTATCCAAGGCAAGCAACGCCGCGAGAAATGATTGAAGAAATGGAGATGGAGTAGCTGCTCATGGAGAGAGCCGAGTCAAGAATTGGGTACCGTGGGTTAGGACCGATTGGGATGGGCCTGCTACTACTACTTTTCGTCTCCCGGATCCTGTAGCGGCGGAACAGAGGCGGAAGGGCTCTCCTCGCGGTGGAACGGGGGGCGAAGTATCCTGGGGAGGCAGAGCCCTTCGCGCCCGGCATATTCAGTTATTCACACCACTGCCGCCTCTTTTTCATCACCCCTGTGTCTTGTCCGGCGCTCGGACAGCGACGCCACGCCCAAGGGTCCGGTTGCCGGTTGGAACTTGGGCCACGTTTAGTTCCCCAATTCTCCCCCCAAATTCCACTATGCAAAAAGAAGATTCCCCGTCACATCAAAATGTCGACAAATGTATGGAGTACTAAATGTTGATGAAATCAAAAACTAATTGCACAGTTTTGTTGTACTTTGCGAGACGAACATTTTAAGCCTAGTTAGTCAAAATTTGGATAATTTTTACCAAATACAAACGAAATGCTACAGGAATTCTGATACAGTGTTTTTCTTCCCTATTCGCCGAACTAAACGAGGCCTTGGAAGAGCAGGGTGACCTGCTGACGCAGGGCGGCGCGGCGTCCCCAACGCTCCAGCTGTATGCCCCGCTCTCTACGCCTGCAACCAGCATCCGCGTCAGCTCGACCCCTCGCAGTGCGCGAGAGCAGCTTGCAGAACCAGCGACTGCTTGCTCTCCCACAAGCACAGAGCCACCATACACGCGCATGAGAACCACTGAGGGCGTCCCCAACGCAAGGACGTGGCGTGCCGCCCCATGCTCAACCTAAGGATGAAAACGGTACAGATATTTTCCGACCGTATTTGAGACCGAATTCGTTTAGAGGGGTTTTAATCCGTCCGTATCCGAGTCCGGATATTTAACATCCGATACCGTATTCGTATCCGAATATTTAAATTACATATTTATGACGTTGATATCCAATCGTATCTTATCCGGCTTTTTTTATACTATCCGTATTCGAATCCGAATTCAGACATAAATATGAAAACAAATACGATATCAGTGATATCCGTCCGTATCCGATCCATTTTCATCCCTACTCCAACCTGGCACTAAACATCTGTGTCAAGCAAACCAGCAGCCCCGCAGGTGTGCAGTGTGGCCTGCAGAAGATACCAATGGTCTGGTCAGTAAAAAGGTTAGAGCTACCAACAAATATGTGTAAGGAGTGTGGTCCATAGGAAAAAAGTGGAGCAGTAGACGAATGAGAAAGGGATGTGACAGATGGTACAGAATAGAAATGCAGTTGCGCCTGCGTTGGAGGAGTGTTGGCCACAGGGCACAGCTTCCTACGTGTACTCACGGGGCCAACAGCGGGTGCTGCCCCCGATGGTGGTGCCCGAAACGAACGCTGCTGCAAAAAAAAGTATAGGCTCGTTCAGGCATTTGTCAGACGTACATGGCAAGGATCAGAAAAGTGACATTTGCAAAGTTAGCCTGCACTGGAGGGTTATGTTCTTGATGTCTACGTGGAGTGACGACAGCTGCCTCCGTTGGGGTGCCCTCACGACCCGCTCGCTGGGCGGTCAGCCCCACGACTGAGGCTGCGCTGCAGGCCTTTTCTTCTCTACTTCCTCTGGCTCCGGGGGGCCCTGGGATTCGTCTCGGCATGTTCATCAGGCGACTGAATTTGGGCATTATTTGATTCATTGATTACGTCTTACAACCGGAACACACTGTGATTGAACCGTCATCGTATCTTCCAACCCAGAACCTACGTATAATATCAATGATATCAATAGTGTATAATATCAATATCTATGCCTTCAACTAGGTTTACTAAAAAAATTATATTTTATAATTAATTTAATAATATTTATTTTGTATCATAATGGTAATACTTTTCTATATAACTTTGCTCAAGCTTTAAATCGTTTTAAGTGAGAATGGCATCTTTTCATGGACGGAAAAAGAGCAGTTAATAGAACTAATATTATTTGTTGTCCTAAATTATATAATCCGTTTTAGCTTTTTTTATAAGTTAAGTTTTCTCAACTTTGACCCACACTTATGCAATTATAAACTACCTTATGAATAAAGGCATATCCTCCGCTCTCTAGAAAATAAGAGTTCTAACTGGTTTTATTAAAAGCAGTATTACAAGATAAAATAGAGATTGAAATCTTAATTAGTCTATTTGCCTCTCCGTAACCCGGTTTCACACTGTCGGGAGGGCCTACGTGTATGCACGAGATATCCATGCTGGCCACCAGGTACATCCCCCCCCCCCCCCCCAAAAAAAAACACTGTAGCACTTCCAATCCCCCTTCCCTCCCCCCAATATAAGTCCTGTGTCCTTTTGCACTCTTGATTGAATACTTCACGCATCATCAAATGACTTCTACAAAGAGAAACAACCAAAACATATCAATTTTGACAATCATGATCTAATTTGATAGCTTACTTAGCGGTGACCTAGAGGAGTAACATATTATTATCGACGAGACTATGATGCATAAAATAAAAATGACTTTTGGTATCTAACATGCAATTGGTCCATCGATTATCCAACAATGTGCATGCCTTAAAAGCTCACAAGGAGCATGACATAGACTATTCATTTTTTTGTCACACGAAACTGAATACCGGTGACGAGACTCAAACACAAAGATATGTTAAGTCCTGGGGTAAGAGGTTCCCGACCGAAGTACCCTGACCGATCCCTTCAAGATCGCTCAAGGGCTACACCCATCAGGTGCGCTCGCACGTACCTTTCAGCCAAGGATTGGGCAAAAACCCAAGCACACCCTTGGCAGCTGCTCGGGACCCCGGGGCTCGCCCGAGCGCCAGGCTCCCGATCAACGACAGCCCGAGCCTAATCCTCGTCTGCTTACATTAGAATTTTTATGCACTTTAAAAATAACGGACACTGGGTTAGAGTTTAGGTTCTTTGGAAAAGAATTTGCTCTTAGTTGGAAGGAACTAATCCTTTTACTTGGTTTTCATGCACGCTGCTCAGTTGATTTAGATTTAACATTACCTGGATTTGAAAGAGGGCAATTTTGGCAAGAGATTACGGGGAAAAGAGAGTTTAATTATCCTCGAACCAATGACATTAATAATCTCACTTTACGCTTTATGCATCGTTGGTTAGGCATGACCATGTGTTCCTAGGATGGATACTCGTACTGTCAGAATTGATGAATTAAAATTATTATATGCTATGTTCAAGCATAAAAAGGTTTCACCCGTAAAATGCATGATGACCCAATGGTTAGAAATTTTCACTCAGACTGATGATGTTGAGTGCACTTCCTTAGTCACTCGTATTGCCAATAATTTGGGCTTGCTAGCCAAGGCTTCAATTCTCTATCTTCCTTATCAGCGCACATATATAGATTTTAAATACTTTCGCCAGGCACACATGTTGAAGGCAGGTGCAAAATGATACATATACTATGACTTAACGCGGGTATACAAATGAGATTCTGTTACTTAGCCAGAATTTCAGTTTGTATTTTGTGTATTTACTAACCCTGCCCTTAGAAAGAAATGATGCAGCACCTTGCAGAAGTGCCTCTGCTTGAATGACACATGGAGCGTATCAGCCATATCTACATGCCAACATGGATCCAGCATCAGAAGAAGCAGCATACACGAGCTATGCCAATTTGGAACAATGGGGAACTTCCCGAAGGTTTCGCCCTGCAGCAGGTCAACATTCCGCCTGTATCCAACAGACTCCTCAAGGATCAGAAGGTCGATGGGAGGAGACCTCAAGTGGTCAATGGCAAGCAGCACACCCCCACTATATCATCCTAGCAATGGACAGTTGAAAGGTCCTAATGGTTAAAGAAGGACGAATAGCCTATTAAAAATCTACAACAACATTTAAGTCAAGTAGTTAGTCAATTAAACGGTGAATTAAGTGTTGCGCTAGGCTACTAAAAATGTAAGCCTCCTATCCATAATTCTAGTTGCTATGATATCTATTTCACACACAAGAGGCTATGTCACTACCACTAAGTCAGTGAGCTCTCAGAGACTAACTAAAGAGTCTCACTAACCACTAAACAAGACACAAGCTAGCTCTCAAAATTAATTACACTAAAGAGCTTAGCTACACTAGTAATGTAAGTACAAGGGTAAGGTAGTGAAGATATACCGACATGGCAAGCGACAAACAATCAATCACAATGAATACCAATGAAGTCCTCGAAGACAAGACATAAAGATTTTTTTATCGATGTTCACTTGCTTGCCGGCAAGCTAGTCCCCATTGTGACGATTTACTCACTTGAAAGTTCACGCGCTAATAGGCATCACACATCTAAACCGCATGGGTGCCACACAACCAACACAAGATGAGGAACCACAAGCCATGAGCAATTCACTAGAGTACCTTTTGGCCCTTGTCAAGAACCACTCACAATCACCAAGATTGGAGCCAGAGATAATCACCTTTCTCCGCTCGACGATCCTTGCTACACCAAGCCGTCTAGGTGGCAGCAACCACCAAGAAAAACAAGCGAAATCCGTAGCGAAACACAATCACCAAGTGCCTCTAAATGCAATCACTCAAGCAATGCACTTGGATTCACTCCTAATTTTGTAAAAATGATGAATCAATGATGGAGATGAGTGAGAGGGCTTTGGCTTAGCTCATTAGGTTACTATGTCAATGAAAATGACCAAGAGAGTGAGCAAGAGCGTCAATGAAAATGACCAAGAGAGTGAGCAAGAGCCAGTCATGGGACTTAAATAGAAGCCCCCATGAAATAGAGCCGTCGGGCTCAACAGACACCTCACTGAGAGCCGACCGGACGCACCGGTCAAGAGTGATCGGACGCACGCCTCCAGTGTCTGGTCGCCCGATGAGCGCCATGACCTGCGCCACCTGATCTCAACGGTCGAACTGCGCCCGCGCCTCACTTAAGTAGCGACCGGACACAGCACACGAGCGACCGGACGCGCCTTCACAGCGTCCGCTCCTGCATGCCCACGCTGCCTGCACGCCAAGACTTGACGCATCGCCGCAAGACCTAACGTGCGTGTCTGCAGAGTCCGATCGACTCCGGTAAGCATCTAGAGAGGAAAATCTGTGACCGGTCACGTTCCTTCACAGGTGACCAGACGCAGCTCCGAGTCCGATCCTTTCTGGCCTTCTCCACGCGTTACGTCAGCGTACGTCATCACCTAACCGGACGCAGGGCTTGCACGTCCGGTCCTCTCCTCGCGCCGGAGTTCGGTCACTAACCCTGGCCGCGCCTCCACTACACAACTGACCGGACGTACCGGTGCAGAGTCCGGTGCAACGTCCGGTCGCTACCAGTGACCTCCTCGACTTCACCAACTTCGTCACCCTTACTCAAATATGCTAACCACCAAGTGTTTCATATTGTGCACATGTATTAGCATATTTTCACAAATATTTTCAAGGGTGTTAGCACTCACTAGAATCTAAATGCATATGTAATGAGTTAGAACATCTAGTGACACTTTGATAACCGCATTTCGATACGAGTTTCACCCCTCTTAATAGTACAACTATCTATCCTAAATGTGATCACACTCACTAAGTGTTTCGATCATTAAAATAAAAAAGGTCATATGGATATCACCTTTGTCTTAAGCTTTTTGTTTTTCTCCTTCTTCTTTTTCAGGCTCACTTGATCACCATAGCCATCACCGCCAACATGATCATCATCACTTGTTCCACCACTTGAAATGTGCTAACCTATCTCATGATCACTTAGAGTAGAAGAGTTAGCACTTAGGATTTTATCAATTCACCAAAACCAAACTAGAGCTTTCAACAGTGTAGCTGGCTAGAACAAGAGGTAAATTCTTATGGACACCATTCATCCTAGAGAGGACGAATGTCCTTCTCTGAACGTGGCTATCATGACATGTAGCAGACCTACAACCGCATCGACAACCGACTTGAGACCTTAGAACAAAGAACAAGTGAAATACAAGGGACCTTCCATGAACACACTACATGGCAAGGGACGATGGGACATGAGGTAGCTCAAGTGCAGCAACAACAAAACCTTCAACTCCAACAAATGGACACATTGTTCCGCCACTTTGGCATCTAGCCACCTCATTGAAGACACGACAATAACCAGCTTGGGGGAGGAGCCCCCGCCGTTCAGGTAAGTATCTTTCTACCTTTATTTTATTATATTATATTTTGTTTTGTTTTGTTTTGTTTCAAGTTATATATATTTTCACATGTGCTACTATAATTATTAATTAAAAAAACAAAAATAAAAATAATGTATAAATATAATGGTGTGTATATTTAAATTTGCTTTAAATAAACTAAGAGCTTCTCATAAGACTTGCATGTTGATGGAAATGATGAATAATTCCTCTATTGTAATTTCTTTCAAGTGTCTAGTTTTCAGTCCGAAATTCTCCTAAGTATTGGATAGACTTGATTTGATATAAGAACTTACTTTGAACTTGATACTCGTGGTAGCGTATGCTTGATCTAAGTCTAGGTGGTTGACAAATATGATATGAGATGGTCTGAGCTGCTATTTATCCTGTTCCAAAGTGAAACTAAGTTTTAGAGTATTTTCTTTTGAAAAATAAAAAATCAATTATGATGAGTTCCTATATGACAAAGCTAAAATTTGTACCAATGCTATATATATTTAGATTAGGAAAACCATACACTTTATGTTGCTTGTATATTTGTTGAGTTTTGTCAAGCTTTGTTGATCCTTATGAGAAACTTGTCATGCTTTTAAAATCATGATCACGTACACGCGCACCCAAAGATGCATTACTCCTACACTGGGAGTAGACACAAAAACATGCCTTCCATTTAGGATCCACCCAAAAATGTTCTATTCTTACACTGGGAATGAACACAAAAATATGTTTGATAGGTTTCTAAATAAATGCTCTAAATTCTTATTGATATCTCTCTCAAAGTTTTATTTCAAAAAGAAGCATGAGGCTATCATCTCAAAAAGAAAGGAAAAGAAGGAAAAGGAAGAAAGAAAGAAAGAAAAAGAAAAAGAGAGATGATGGGAAAGAAAGATGAGAATAAAGATAGCCCATGATCTCATAAAAAATATTCTAAGTCCCAATATAGAGAGAGATATGTGTCACGGAGCATAGTAGAATTAGGTTAGCTAGCATATATATATCCACTAAAAATTCTACACACATGCACATCTTGGATTGATTATATGATATTTTTCTCTTTGAATCCATTGTTTGACTTTACAGTATATGCATTACAAGTGTGCTCTCTAGCTTTATCCCTACCTATTAACTTCACAAAGGCTTCAGGAAGAAAAGGCAATAACAAAATATGCCTTGGAGAGGATCCAAAAATACCACATATAAAGAGAGATTAGAGAGTGAGGATCCAAAAATACCACAGATGTAGAGAGACTTGATAATATCATACAAAGAAATCTCTAAGTTTTATTTAAAAACTTGTAAAACCTTCGAAATGAGGTTAAGTAAAAAACATAAGACATAGTGCTTGACTTGATTGTTCTATCTTTCAACTACTCAAGACCCAAGTAATAGCTAACAAGCCCCATGGTTGAAGGTAATATGGGTAAGTTTGAAAGTTAAATCAGTTTATTTTTAATCCGAAGGAGAATTTTTGATTGATCACCTATGTACTTTTAAGGAGTGAAAGCATTATAGCAACTCCTGATCTATTGTTCAAGTTTAACTTTGCTTAGGGACTGACAAAGGGTAAGCTTGGGGGTTCTTGTTGACGGTCTCTACCGCCAAAATAAACCGTCAATTTTACCTGCTCAAATCCTTAAAATCAAACATCACCATAGGTTTAGAAGCTTTAAACTAACTAATTCCACAAGTCTCTGTGAATATTTGCTTGCAAGTGAATTTAGTCATTCTATGGGCCAAAATGGGCTATAACATGTGAAGTAATTTTGATGATATGCGACGGACTCAACCCAAAAGGGCTTCAAGACAACTATTCAAGACTTACCGCCAAAGATCAGGGCGAGACACTGATAGGGGGTTGCCTGACCCTACCCCTTGGCCGGTCGACCTGTGGGCCCCACCTGTTAGGCTCCCCTTTGACGTGCAGTCTCCCCCGCCTATGAGGATCAATCTCCACCATTCTTCCATGTCGGTTCGAATCAAGGGATGAGATGAGGTTATGACACGGATCGATGATGTGGCAATGACTTGCCCCCTACTCCATCTCCCCTATAAAAGGACTCCCTAACCCTCTCTAGAGAGACATCATTCCTTTCTATCCAAGAGAGGAATCGATCTATCAAGAGAAGAGAAGAAGCTCTAGGATTTAGATACAAAAGTTTAGTTAGTTAAAGTGAGATTCAAGTAAAGCTGGGCTACTACTCAAGATTCCAGAATTGTCTCTGGAGAATTGGTATAGCCATTGCACTCTTTATATTTCATAACTATCATGACTTTGATATTATTATATGTTATTAGTTTACTCTAAGTATGTGTTTGATATAGTTATGATTGGCTTGAAGTTTATGTATAGGATTATAGAGCGCTTGACTCAGTACTCGAGTGAGTTAGGTAGCCGAATAGTGTGTAAGTGTGGTGCTTATACATTGTTTTGCCTATGGATGCACCCTACGTGTCGGAACGTGTGGTAGCCAAGTAGAGTGACAGCTACGAGGTTCTCTGTAATCCACTTCCCGTATGTAGAACTAGTTGGACCCAGTCATGAGGAAGATAGTATATTTAGCTATGCTACTTCTTAGAGATGTCCCTTATGCATAGATAGATAGTTATAATTATAAAGAGTACTCCCTCCATACTCGTATTAGAGGACGTTTAGGACATGATTGTGATTATCAAGGAGTCATTAATTAGGGTACAGTTTTCCCTGTCTGCCCCTATTAAATACAGTTGCGAGCGCTCTCTATACGAGAAAGTTTCCCAGCTCATCTGGTTAGTGCGGCGTGGTGTGAGCCCTGAGTGCCGAGGTCGAAACTCAGGAGACGTAGTTTTTTTGCCGTGGCTTCATTTTGCAAGAGGTTTTTTTGCATGGTATTGTTTGGGTGGGGCGTGGTGCGTGCGTGTTGGCTTGCATGGCGCTATGCTAGTGCGGGTGGGAGCGCGTTTGGTGCGGGTTTTGTCGCATTTGCTTGTGTTTGGGCCATGTTAGTGCTTGTTTTTTCGCCGTTCACGCTCAGGTTTGTGCGTGGCCGTGTAATTTTGCTATTCGCGCTCGTCTGGGCGCGTTTGCTACTGGGTTTGTGCGTGGCCGCGTAGGATTTTGCAATTCGCTCGTTCGCGCTCATCACATTCGTAATTTGGCGCTAATCTGGCCGGTCTTCGGATGCTTTGACTGCTCTCGCAGCTGCTTTATTTAAATGCCTTATTCTCCACCGCACCACTCCCACGCTTGCTTTCTTGCTTGTTCACCTACACCTGTGTTTAAGCAGTTTGTTTCCATCTTCTATTTTCTCCACCTTTCCTTGCTTGCCTGCTTGTGCAATGGATGTTTTTTCCCTGGCTTTGACCTCAACGTTCGATTAGAAGAAGATGAGGACGGCAACCTTCCCTTCGATCTCAACGACGGCAACGGTAATGCATCTCTTAGTAGTTTCCTTTTGCATTGTTGTTGCTTTGTGTACATATGATGAGGACGGCAACCTTCCCATCACAGAGCTTGAAGATGGCGACGACAACGTTGAATTTGATCTCAACGACCCTGAAGATGATGATGGCAAAGCTAGCTTTTGCTCTGCATGAGCCGCAAGATGATGACGGCGACACTGCGTTTGATCTCAATGACCCTCTGTTGGAGCATGGCAACGGTATTTTCATTGTTTCATTGTTTCTGTTGGAGTATGAGCATCTCTTGTGAGCATGCAACCTCCATCTTTTCTTAGTTTCTTGTTTCTTTTTCTAGACAAGATTTGATTTGAACCTCCTACTAGATGAATTTGGTGCTGTTGATTTCAACTATGTACAAAACCTCGCTGGTAAGCTCACCATGAACTTCTTGTGTGTTTGTACTATGAATATGCCGTCAACAAGTAGTACTATGAATATGCTTTTTTTCTTTTAGCTAGATCTTGCCGTGAACAAGTAGTACCATGAATATGCTTGTTTTTTCCCTTTTATCTTGCCGTGAACAAGTAGTACTATGAATATGCTTGTTCATCTAGGTAGAACTTGTTGTGTCTCACTTTGTTCTTTCTTTTTTGATTATGTACAAAACCGTGCCTAACAAGAAGAATGTTCTTTTTTCCTTGTACTAGAACATGCTGTTGAGGCTCCTGTTGAAGCAAACCATCGAAGAAAGAAATGATAGATGATGTCAGAAAATAAGTTTATCAAGCATTGTTGGCTAGAAGCAAAAATGGGACACTAGGCAAGAAGGATACAAGTATTGTTGCTGACCAATTTGGATTGAGTCTTCAATCAGTTCAACGCTTATGGAAGCGAGGTAAAAACCAACTTGCTCATAACATTCTTGTTGTGGTTGCAAGTAGAAAGAAGGGTAGATATGGCCGTAAGGTAGTCCCTCTTGATTTGGAACAACTGTGCAACATTTCTCTCAAGCAAAGAATGACCATAGAAGACGTGTCTAGTAAACTTGGTATGAGCAAAGCTAGGATACAAAGGTTCTTGAAAAAAGGTTTGCTTAGGCGTCACTCTAGTAGCATCAAACCATATCTCACAGATGCTAACAAGAAGACTAGGTTGAAGTGGTGTGTTGACATGATTGAGCAAAGTTTGGGTGGTGATCCAAGGTTTAAGGACTTTTTGACTTTGTGTTCATTGATGAAAAATGGTTCTACCTTCATCAAAAATCTGAGAAATATTACTTGCTACCCGAGGAAGATGAACCACATCGTACTTGTAAGAACAAGAATTACATCTCTAGGCTCATGTTCTTGTGTGTTTGTGCTCGGCCAAAGTTTAGGAATGGAGAGTGTGTTTTTGATGAAAAAATTGGTTGTTTTCCATTTGTCACTTATGAACATGCTGTTAGAAGAAGTCACAATCGTCTTCGTGGAGAACTAGTAATAAAGCCAATAACTTCTATCACAAGAGATGTGATTAGGGAGTTTATGCTAAACAATGTGTTGCCTGACATTCGAGCCAAATGGCCAAGAGAAGATGTGAACAAGCCAATTTTCATACAACAAGATAATGCATCTTCCCATTTAAAAGTGGATGATCCTATTTTTGTGAGGCCGCTAAGCAAGATAGGTTTGACATTCGGCTTATTTGTCAACCACCAAATTCTCTGGATTTTAACATTCTAGACTTAGGGTTTTTCAAGCTATTCAAGCTATTCAGTACAAGAAGGATGCAAAAACAATGAAAGATTTAGTTCCAGCAGTCCAACAGGTAAATTGATCAATTGTTCACTTGTTCCATTGTTTCTTGAACAACTAATGTACTAATTGATTGATTTGTTGAACACATGTTCTGTAGGCATTCTTAGAGTACTCTCCATAAAAAGCAAACAGGATATTTGTAACACTACAAACTATTTTGAAGGAAGCCATGAAGGAAAAAGGGTGCAACAAGTTCAAGATTCCTCACATGCAAAAAGAAAAATTAGAGAAAGAAGAACGACTACCATTGCAAATCACTTGTGAACCTTCCTTGCTTGCCAAGGCCATTGCTAGTCTACATGCAGCAAATTAGAAGAAGAATATTAGAAGAAAGCAAGCCGAAGCAAGTTAGCTTATGCACCAAATTAGAAGAAGCTAGCAAACTAGTTTATGCATGCATGTACCTTACTGATCTTTGTTTGCTTCATCTTTTTTGTTGGCCTCGGACTAATCTTGGTTTGCTTCATCTTCTCAACGTGCTCCTCCAACTTCTTTATAACTTGCTCAGGCAAAATAATGATGTTGCCATCCATTTAAAGTTTCTCCACCTCAGGAATGTAAAACTCACAATCAAACTTTTTCATGTCATGTGTTGGGCATTCTTAACGTCATTACCAAAAGTAGACTTAGTTTTCTAATTCTGATAACGGCGCCAAAAATGCCGAACCTATCCCTCATGCCACTTAAGCCAAGTTGTCATCCCCAGCATGACATGAGAGACGCGGTATTAAAATATGCAACTGCTCTTCTAAATAAATAATAAATAAGATCTGCAAGCGCATAGATTAATACCGATGTAGCATTTTAACCGGGAAGTATTCCAGGTATCGTTATTTATATTTTTACCACTGGGAAGGGATTACTAACATCAATGTTGATTATGGAATGGAATATAGGAATGAGTATCAATCATTGCATGTATAAGTGAGAGCATTCATCTATCTCTTGCATACAGGGGTAAGTGTCACATAAAATATAGATAAAGTATGAATGGTGACAAAGATAATTAATCTGATCAGCTAGCCACATATAATAATGATAAGCACCTCAACAGATATTCTAGCAAGTCATTAGCATGGTATTAGGACGAACTACAAGGATATTTCCTAAGTTATTCTTAACTATAAAGTCTAGCATATCATAGTTAGTGCAAGTACACTTGGCAATCATTGCGAGAAAGGACTACGCCCATGCATAGTGATATTATCAAGGAAGATGAGAAACATAGCAATCACTCCCCCGTAATAATGTTGCTCTGCCTACCTTACACACGGGAGGGGGACTATATAAGAACCAACGAAGCTGTCACCATCGCGGACCACCCCACGATCCGGCATATAAGGTGCAATCGCAGATAAATATGGTCTAAGCACCACGCCTACACAATATTTATCATTTACCCATGGATCCGATGGATAAACGCTATACGATCCTAAACATGTATATAATTCCAATCTAACTAAGCCAAGCGTATAACTACGATAAACTAAGAACAATATAATCGCAAATAATAACAAGTAGAGCATAGTCATAATCAATATATTAAAATAGAACAAAGTTGTATTCATAATATTGAAGAACAATGATGAACAATGAAGAACAGTAAAGGAATTACCAAGAATCCTCTTGACAGATCCGGAAACCAATCGAAGATTGACTCCTTCTAGTTCTAATCCTATGTAGCTATGCTATACTAGAGATCTAGTTGATGTGGTGGCTCTAGGGCTTGATCAGAGACTCTCCTCCTGAGATTAGGGTTTGAGGAATTGAGAATGAGGGAGTGCCTCCTCCAGGGGCCAGGGGTCCTGCTTATATAGCCCCCTCAAGTGAACATGGGCTGTCGGATCAAACCGACATTAATCGCACGGTTTTCCTTGATCCCTTAGGTCGGTGGAGCATAATCCGCGAGACGGAGCCTGATTGGCTCTCAGGCCAGGGCGGGCGCCCTAGGGAGCAGGGCGGGCGCCCTGCCTCTGGGCCCGTTCGGCCTCCCGTTCGATCTCGTGGCTTCTGGAGTCTTCTAGATGATAGAAAATCGGTGAACACGTTATTATCTCTATGTAAACCCGACGTGTGGGCCTTTCCTCCGTATTTTCTAATAACCCCCTGCAGAAACAGACAAACACCAAAACTCGTGGAATTCTGTCAGATAAAACCCTAAGTCTAGGTTTTGGTTGCATTTGGATCCTTTTCTTTATTTATTTGATAACTATATTTGGTACTTAAGGACCATCAACAAACTCTCCCAAGCTTACCTCTTGCTCGTCCCTGAGCAAGGATAGACTCATTATGGATCAGAAGTTGCTGCAACTCCTTTGAACGTTGACGGTACATATGCTTTCAAATAAGGTCTCATCCCTGAGTTAGAGTAAACTTCAAGACTTAAAACTTACTCATTTTACCTTTCACCATGGGGCTTGCAACCGTCACCTGCATCTTGAGTGGTTAAAAGATAGAACGGTCTAGTCAAACGCCATGTCTCTTATTCTTGATCAGCTATAGCTCTGGAGTTTTTTGCAAATTTTCAAATAAAACTCAGAGATTCCTTGTATGACTTTCTCGGGTCTCTCTTTTGTGGTATTTCTGGATCCTTACCAAGGCAGTAATGGTATATGCCTTCTCTCTCAAAGTATGTGGTATTTATGGTATAAGGCGTAGTGACATTGCCTTCTCTCTCACCCTACTCTAATAAGGCTTTGATATCTGGAGCTCATAGGTGGGAGATACAGTATACATACTCATAGAACATTTATTGCATAGTCAAACCATGGATCCAGAGAAACAAGTCAATAAGTCAAATCAAGATGTGCATGTGTGGTGAATGAGTGGTGTATGGTGATAAAAAAGTCTAATGCTCTTTTTGAGGGAATACATACCTTTCTTGCTTTTTGAAACTTTTTGAGGGGAATGAGATGCTATATATATATATATATTCTCTCAGGTGGGTATCTTGTACCCCTAATTCTACTGTCGGACACTTGTCCATTTTTACCTCTCGTCTCACTTTTTCTTTCTTCGAGGTTCCGAGCACTTGCTCCTTTTTATTTCCTCGTTTTTTTAGAGCAATCTCCCTCTTTTGAAAATATAGCAAGTGGTAGTAGAAATGACTTGAGCATTAACTTCACAGGGAATAACAAGAATGGGATAATGTTTTTGGCTATTCTCTCCCGGGTCAGGAGTAGAATAATTTTGGGTGAATCTGGAGATGGAAATGAGTGGATATATGTGGATGCGTACTTCCGGAGTAGAAGCAGCATGTATGAGTGAACGTGCAAGTGAATCTTGATTTTAACCACATGACATGTTCCTAAGGGTCTACACAGCTTGACCACACTCAATGCCCATAAGCAGTAAGTAGTAAAAGTGCGGCTCTTAATCTAACAAGCATGTATATATGGCTGTGGTAGGAATTTAAACTCTCATCATACAGGAACTCATCATGCAACATTTTAAAGATTTTTAAAGATAAAATTCTCCAGAATTCTAGCATCTCTAGGAACAGATAAACAGCAGCTCAACCTTCCCATATCATATCCGCTAACAACTTAGACTTCAGATCAAGTTCTCTTCCCACTAGTTCAGGTTTAGAGCTAGTTTTAAATTATAAAAGTTATGTCTAAACTAGAGAGAGAACAAATTTGAAAATTAGGCAGAGCAACTATTCATCATATCCATGCTAGAGTTTTATTTTCAAGATTCAGTTTAGCATAGCTACTTTATTTATTTATTAAACTAAGCAAATATATATAAACACAAAATATTTATTTGGGTTTTTATGATTATGCATCTTTTTATTTTAATAAAGCATAGGTATAAATGTAGATAAAAATACTTATCGGGATAAATGGGGGTGCTCTCCCCCAAGCTGGATCTTGACGTAATTTCTTCTGATGTAGCTAGCAGGTGCAGAGGTGTATTTGAATGTCGGCAGCACCCTGACAACGATTAGGATGTCCTCCATCTGCTAGTCTTCCTGAATTCTGTGGAGCTCAAATAGACAACAAAGCTTCGTGGAACTTGATTAAGCGTTAGCATAAATATCTAGCCTTTATCATGTTTGAGCTTCCTTGATAAATGTCACTCTCTATTTTTATTTTCATTTTTATAGAACAGAAAAAATATATATTATTATTTTTTTATGCCACCACAGTGAATGTACTTATGGGTTTTATGCCACTCGCATACTCACATGGGGCTTACTGTTTTCAACATTTTTTTAGACAGAATGAACATGATTAACTGAGCAATAATTAAAGGGAAAATGATAACTACCAAGTTTACCTCTTGGCACAGCGTTCGGTGTTTTTAAGTCCTCCGAACAGGACTTCTTTTCTTCTTAGTTGTCCTGGGATTTGGGTGGCGTAGACGGTGGTTCCGGCAGCGCCTCCTCTTTTTGTGTAACTATCTTCGCTTTCCATACCTGACTTGGTGCTTCGGTCTCCTGTTGTGTATCCTCGGGCCTTATGACCTCTCCTTCATAGTCTGCCCATACGTCCTTGATGGTTTGCCTCCTTTGGTTACGGTTACGTCGCCTTCTTCTTGTCCTGACCTGCTTAGAATCTTCAACTATATAGTTAGGGTCATTAAAGTAGCGGCGTACTTTCTCAGAGGGGAAATGCATATGGACTTCTCCGATTCCAATGTAGATGATTGCTTTGACGGTGCCTAGGAACGGTCTTCCTAGGATGATGGGTGGATCGTACTCGTCGTCTCCCATGTCAATGACCTAAAAGTCTGTATGGACAAAATGATCGTTAATTTTAACAGGGACATCGGTTACTATACCTTCGACCTTTCGGGATGTCTGATCTGCCATCTGGAGCTGAGTGTATGTTGATTTTAAGGGCATGGTTCCGTACAAGAGCTGATAGGTGACTGTGGCCATTATGTTGACGCCTGATCCAGTGTCACAGAGCGCCTTCTGAAAGGAGTATCCATTGATTGAGCACTCAATGCCTGGCATGCCTGGGTCGTCCTTCTTGATTAGGAACGGTGACTTGGGTCGTCGGTCTTGACCTCCTTGAACTGCAGTGACCATCTTAGCTGATTCGGTCCATCCTTGGTTGTTCTTGTTCTGCTTGTTCCTCCTGTTGGTCCTCTTTCTTGGTTCATGTTGGGGTTGCTCTGGGATTTGTGTAATCTTGTTCTTAAAGGAAAACGTCTCCTTCCTCCCCTTGATGTTGAAGTTGATCTTCGCAGCGCTGGCGTAGATGACAGCTCCCGAAGTGTTCAGGAATGGCCTTCCCAGAATAACTGGTGACCTCTCATCGGACCTGGTCTCTATCACCACGAAGTCAGCTGGAGCATACGAGGTACCAACTCGGACACACATGTTCTTTAATATTCCTTTAGGAAAGCTTAGTGTCTGATCTGCAAGCTGCAAACACATAGTTGTTTCTGATAAAGGATATGTAAAGAATTTTTCATAGAGTACCCTGGGCATAATGTTGACGCTGGAGCCAAAGTCGCAGAGTGCTTCTGGGAAGTCCACCATGCCGATGGAGATCGGGATGACGGGGCGTCCTGGATCGCCTCTCTTGACTGGCAGAAGGTCATTATGTACTCCAACAGCGGGATTACTCCATTAGTTACCTGCATCAAACATGTCTACAAGATTTGCAGATTCTAATCCTTCCGGTTGTGATGGTATACCGGGGTTAGTAGCAGGAACAGCAGCAGCTATTTGATTTAACTGAGATTCAATCATTTTATTAAAGCTAATTTGGTTTTTGATGGCAGTAGAGAAATTATCCATTCTATTATTTATGTTTTCTAGTATTTTATCATTGGATGCCAATTTCTTAGACAAGTTATCCATTAGCTTTCCTTGATTAGACACTAACTCTCTCAGGGGTGGAAAATTATTATTGTTGTTGTAAGAGTTATTACCTTGATAATTACCTGAGTAATTAGGCCTCTGTTGATTCCAACCTTGATTTTGTTGAGGACAGTTGTAGTTGTTGTTGTTGTTGTTGATGTACCTTGCATCCTCAAGCATCTCAGGGCAGTGATTGCCTGAGTGTCCAGTGTCTCCACATTCCTCACAAGTCATGTGAGAGTCGTAGACGTTCATGACTTCTCTTTTGTCTCTAGCTTTGTCATCGAGCTTTTTCATGAGTAGGTCTAACTTTGCAGACAGCATGTCTACCTCCTTGAGCTGGTGCATACCTCCACCCTTCTTGCGTGTTTGAGTCCTCTCTTCGTTTCAACCTTGGTTGGACGTCATCTTCTCCACAAGGGCTGTAGCTTGTGGTATGGTGAGTGATAGAAATGCGCCTCCAGCTGCAGCATCCATGGTCTCACGAGCACTAGTGATGAGCCCATGATAGAAAGTATGCATAAGTAGCCAGCTTTCCATTCCATGATGGGGACATTCTAGGATGTAATCTTGAAAGCGCTCCCATACTTCTGGAACGGATTCATCATGTTGTTGCTGAAAACTTGTAATCTTCCCACGGAGAGCATTGGTCTTGCCCATGGGAAAGAACTTAGCCAGAAAGTTCGTAGAGCAGAGTGCCCACGTAGTGTTCTTATCCTTCGTCGCGTAGAACCACTGCTTCGCTCTCCCCAATAGTGAGAATGGGAAAAGGCGAAGTAGTATGGCGTCTCTGGGAACATCTAATAAAGTGAATGTGCTGCAAATCTCCAGGAAGTGTTGGAGATGAGCACTTGCATCTTCGTGCGGCTTCCCACAAAACTGGTTGGCTTGTACCATGTTGATGAGCCCTGGCTTGAGCTCAAAGTTCTTGTCGATGGCCGCGGCAGATCCAGTGCGGATGTTGTCCGTAGTGGGAGCTGAAAACTCACGGATCGTCTTGTTCGCCATGGCTGCGAACTCTGTTGACAAATTTCGGATGAAACTTCGGCGATCTTCTGGATTGGATGAAGTGTTGCGTCGAAGTGTTGACTTCTTGAGCTTGGCTCTTGCCCCTCTGATTAATGCTTCGGGGTTGTCAACAAAATTTTCTAGAAGATGTCCTCTATTCATACATCACTCTGCAAAACAATAAGAATGGAAAAATATAGGGGTAAATCTGTATGGGAGAATTGATAATCTCAATCACTTAATGATGCGAATGATGACTCAAATTCCATATTCATTCCTTGTTAGTAAATCAACCTTCCCCGGCAGCGGCGCCAAAAATGCTTGTTGGGCATTCTTAACGTCATTACCAAAAGTAGACTTAGTTTTCTAATTCTGATAACGGCGCCAAAAATGCCGAACCTATCCCTCATGCCACTTAAGCCAAGTTGTCATCCCCAGCATGACATGAGAGACGCGGTATTGAAATATGCAACTGCTCTTCTAAATAAATAATAAATAAGATCTGCAAGCGCACAGATTAATACCGATGTAGCATTTTAACCGGGAAGTATTCCAGGTATCGTTTTTTATATTTTTACCACTGGGAAGGGATTACTAACATCAATGTTGATTATGGAATGGAATATAGGAATGAGTATCAATCATTGCATGTATAAGTGAGAGCATTCATCTATCTCTTGCATACAGGGGTAAGTGTCACATAAAATATAGATAAAGTATGAATGGTGACAAAGATAATTAATCTGATCAGCTAGCCACATATAATAATGATAAGCACCTCAACAGATATTCTAGCAAGTCATTAGCATGGTATTAGGACGAACTACAACGATATTTCCTAAGTTATTCTTAACTATAAAGTCTAGCATATCATAGTTAGTGCAAGTACACTTGGCAATCATTGCGAGAAAGGACTACGCCCATGCATAGTGATATTATCAAGGAAGATGAGAAACATAGCAATCACTCCCCCGTAATAATGTTGCTCTGCCTACCTTACACACGGGAGGGGGACTATATAAGAACCAACGAAGCTGTCACCATCGCGGACCACCCCACGATCCGGCATATAAGGTGCAATCGCAGATAAATATGGTCTAAGCACCACGCCTACACAATATTTATCATTTACCCATGGATCCGATGGATAAACGCTATACGATCCTAAACATGTATATAATTCCAATCTAACTAAGCCAAGCGTATAACTACGATAAACTAAGAACAATATAATCGCAAATAATAACAAGTAGAGCATAGTCATAATCAATATATTAAAATAGAACAAAGTTGTATTCATAATATTGAAGAACAATGATGAACAATGAAGAACAGTAAAGGAATTACCAAGAATCCTCTTGACAGATCCGGAAACCAATCGAAGATTGACTCCTTCTAGTTCTAATCCTATGTAGCTATGCTATACTAGAGATCTAGTTGATGTGGTGGCTCTAGGGCTTGATCAGAGACTCTCCTCCTGAGATTAGGGTTTGAGGAATTGAGAATGAGGGAGTGCCTCCTCCGGGGGCCAGGGGTCCTGCTTATATAGCCCCCTCAAGTGAACATGGGCCGTCGGATCAAACCGACATTAATCGCACGGTTTTCCTTGATCCCTTAGGTCGGTGGAGCATAATCCGCGAGACGGAGCCTGATTGGCTCTCAGGCCAGGGCGGGCGCCCTAGGGAGCAGGGCGGGCGCCCTGCCTCCGGGCCCGTTCGGCCTCCCGTTCGATCTCGTGGCTTCTGGAGTCTTCTAGATGATAGAAAATCGGTGAACACGTTATTATCTCTATGTAAACCCGACGTGTGGGCCTTTCCTCCGTATTTTCTGATAACCCCCTGCAGAAACAGACAAACACCAAAACTCATGGAATTCTGTCAGATAAAACCCTAAGTCTAGGTGTTGGTTGCATTTGGATCCTTTTCTTTATTTATTTGATAACTATATTTGGTACTTAAGGACCGTCAACATCATGCAAACACCTTGCTGGCAAATCGTAGTCTTCATGTAAAAGGCCACAAGCCGCACATCTGCGAGCGCGGCGGCGAACTTGGAAGTAGGCATCTCCGAAGACGTCGCCGGCGTGGAAGATGCCGCAGCGAGCGCACAGAGACTCGACAGAGTCGGGCACCATCAACACGGAGTCTGCCACCAGTTCGATGGAGTCCACCGCCTCCTCTGACTTTGGCAAGACGTCCTCCACGGTGACCTCCTCCGAGTCCAGCAAGTCCTCCATCCCGCGAGCGAACTTCAAGCCGCCGGACTCCATGGCGAGCGAACCCTAAACCCTAAAAAGGAAGCCGGCGGCGAGTTTTCTGCGGAGCGTGTTTCTAGGCAGCTGCGGAGAGGAACAGGAGGCCAGCGTAGTGCACGTTTCTGGGCAGCGTGTTGAGAGGAACGAGGCGTTACGCATTTATGGGCACTATGCGGGAGAGGAACGAGGCGCTGCAATTAATGACGAGTGAATTGAAACGGTTGGCAAGCGAAACGACGGGCGGCATCGGCCAGGGGCAATCATGTCCAAATATGACCCTACGACGGTGCGACGTCCTCCTTTGTGAAAACGGGCCAAGAGCCCGGAACGTCCTCTAAATCGAGTACGGAGGGAGTATATACATTGTGAATCATGATGTGTGAAGTAGAAATAACTTAGGAATCTTACTCTCTTAATTGATACTTTGACTAGCTACATTACATACGTTTATGAGTATCTGTCTCTATCTCTAAATTATCACATTATTACTATTTATATATCTTTTGGCTTACCCATGTTTAGAGTAAGTGATAGTTAGTGATTGCATCATAAGTATATATATTGTCAATCTTTCCTTTGCCTTCATTCCTCCCTGTGATAAAAATATAAATAATAATATCTGAAATACTCCTAGTGAAATGCTATAATGCTGATCTGTGCACTTGCAGAATCCTTATTATATTTGCACTCACAACCATCAACACTAGTCTAATAATTTTTATCTTACTAAAATATCTTGGGACGAGACTAAAGTTTTACAAAAGAAGAAATAATTAAAGAGAAGAGAGACTAATTAAGGTTGATCATTTATTGCAACAGAAGAAATTAATAAATTCTTTCTTACCCCTATACATTCGACTTGTGGTTTGTTTGGCAAATATGGCAAATATTATTGATTATGCCACCATAAATTATGCGTTGATCGGAGGTCGTTCTAGTTCTATAAATTGTCCGCACATTCGCAATGGCAAGTGCAATACATATATCAGTATTTCTCTCTCTCCCCTCTTCACAGAAAAGAAAAGGGTTGTAGTATATACACCCTTTTCCTCGTCATGTCAGCTGTCAAGGGCAATGCATGGAGGATGGTGTCCTTGAAGCTGCTTTGTTCTTAGTTCTTGCTATGTCTTCAACCATCACGCCCTGCCAAGGTGAGGTATGTAATTACATACCTGTTGTATGTTGTTTTAATACTACATGTAAATTAAGTGCGGGATATCTTCTAGGCATTACATCTGCGCCCCTGCAACTGCAAGGTGCAAGCCCCCGCACACCAATGGCCGCCTCGGAGACCAATAAGCAGCGGCGCCACCACTTCATGCTGGTGCACGGGATGTGCCACGGCGTGTGGTGCTGGTACAAGGCGGCCACGGCACTGTGGCCGCACCACGGCGCTCGACATGGCGGCAGCGGCGCCAACCCAGCGCGTCTCGCCGACGTGCGCACTTTCGAGAAGTACTCACGCCCACTGCTCGACGCGATGGCCGTGCTGCCGGCCGGGGAGCAGGTCATGCTCGTCGCGCACAGCCACGGTGGGTACAGCGTCGCGCTTGCCGTGGAGAGGTTCCGGGACATGGTTGCCGCAGCGCTGTTCGTGACAGCAACCATGCCGGCCGTTGGACGTCCGATGGCTGCCACCAGTGACGAGGTGATGTGATCATTAATTGTTTTTCTACTAGACTTTAGTATTAGTAAAGTCTAGCATTCTGTATAGTGTAGTACAGGTGTAACGATAGCAAATGTTTGATTATTCTTTCACACTGTTCTAAGTATTTAGCATTTGTTGGGCCGAACTTCATGGATTCAAAGCACCTCCAACAAGAGAATCCCGAGATCAAGGGCCAGCCACTTATCTTTGGGCCCAACTTTATGGCCCAAAGGCTTTACCAACCGAGCCCACCAGAGGTAACACTTAATTAACGTTGCTGTTTGAAACATATTATATGAGCACCTTAATTAAAAGACATAATAATGGGCATAATCTCCATCTATAACCTTGGTGCTGCTGTTTTATCTTTTCTTGGAACCATAAAATAAAAGGGGGAAAACTCTCTTTGCTTGTAGGACTTGACTCTAGGTCTGATGCTTATCAAGCCGGCGAACGCGTTCACCACAAGCAAGGTGTGTTAGGTTGATCTCCCACCAAGATGGCCCAACGGCCACTTGGGCCTTGACTCGCACCCTAATCGGGGGCGCTCAACCCTTTAGCGGTTGGTGGGCCCCTGTCGCACTGTGCTATACAAGGAGGTGGGGCCAGCGGCTCGCGCAAAGTGGTTGACCGGTAGCCACTCCGCCCCATCGACAAACCCTAGACCGATCCAAGGAGGGTGCGCAGCCAGCGACAGGAAGTGGCCACCGACTTCACCACCACCACTGCACTGCACCACCGGACTTCACTGCACCACTCCCTCTTCATCACCTGTCGCTGCCCTGGCGCAGATCTTCACAGGTGAACCTGTGATGGCTGGATTCGCCTCCTCAACGCCTACCGATGGTTTGTGCCTAACCCTAACTCTCCCTCTCCCTCTCTGTCCCTCTCCGTACACACCATTTCTATGAGAAACCCAAATGAAACCCCACCAATCTACACCATGGATGATCCAAAGATTCTTTCAATGGTATCGAAGCCAAGGTTCCGTGTAGATCAAGTAGGGAAAAGGAAAGATGAAGAAGAACCAAATTTGATTTGAAAAAGAGAACCCAAACCCAAACCCTAACATAGAGAAAAGGGCGGAGGGGAAGAGACATATCTGGATCTTGTTCCCCGTCGTCACCACCACCGATGTCTGCTAGACGGCGGCGGGAAGGACCGCCACCGCATGGGAAAGGAGCCGCCAGTGGGCATGACCTCGTTGCCGCATGGATCTACTCAACCGTGAGCTCAAGAGGCACCGCCACACAACCGTTCGATGGCGGCGCTCTCACCCTCGGGTGGACGCACACATCAGCGAAGGGGCGTGTGGCGGCGCTGCCACACCTTCCTTCGGGCCACCATGGGCGGCTGCCGCTGTTGCACATCTTCAGGTGCCGCTGCAGGCCAAGTAAAAGGAGGGAGGAAGACAGAGAAAGAGGACGGGAGCCCGTCGGGAGCTTCCTCTGGCGGCCCCTCACCACACCGTCGAGACTGCCAACGCCGACGGCAGCTGCAGCCGCTAGCCATGCGCTCGCAGGTGCGGCACTGAGAGAGAAGGGTGAAGGAAGAAATGAATTAGGGTTTGGCGAGCTGGTGGTCGGGCACTAGTTTTGATCGATGGCCTAGAGCTACTGGGCCATTTTTTGGGCCCATGTGGGAGGAGGCGGCGCAGTCAATTCCCAGCCCAGGCCCAGGTTGCAGCCTGGGCGCGGGGGAGGCGCCACATGTGTGAAAGCCCTAGTTTGGTTTTGGATAATTGATGAAACCTAGGGACTAATCATTAATGCTAAGTGTGTAGACATGAAATGATAAAGTCCCATGCCAAGTTGTGAAGCCTAGATGATCATGGTGATGATGGTGATGACCACAATGTGATCAAGGGCTTACTTGGAGAGGAGAAGAGGTAAAATCCTATGGAGCTCAAGGCAAAGGTATAGATAGGATTTGCTTTTGGTGATAAGACACCATAGAGGGTGTGATCACACTTAGGATCGGTAGCCATACTATAAAGAGGGGAATTTCTATAGCTATTGATCACTTAAGTGCCACTAGATAAGGATTTATTTGCATATGCATTTAAATCTAGTCGAAAGCTAACCTAACTCCTTAAAAATGATTGCGAAAAATGTTAACACACATGCATATGGTGATGTATACTTCGTGGTGTTAGCACATTTGCGAAAGAGGTGGAGTTTATTCGGTGCTTTTGTGGAAGTGAAATGCCTTTTTTCCACTACATCGGAGGCGAAGAAATGGAGGCGAAAGGAAGTCACTGGGGTGACCGGATACTGAACCAGATGCTGGATCGGATGCGGCTGGCGCATCTGGTCAGTTCTTCCAGCGTGCAGCGAGTGCACGCACCAGCGCATCTGGTCAATCACGGGACCGGCGCGTCCAGTCAAGCCCTAGAAAAACTACGAAGCACGTGAATTCGATCGGACGCAGTGGTGCGTCCGGTCACGATCGACCGGACGTGTTAGGTCGTGAGTGGGTGCTTACTGAAATCGATCGAACGTTGGCACTGTGGCATCCAGTCAGTTCAAGCGGTGCATCCGGTCGCGTGGTCAGCAATGCGAATCAGTGGCGACCGGACGCCTAGTCGCGTTCGATCAATTTTGATTGGCGTGTCCGGTCACTCTAGTGCGTGAACGAGTACATTTATGTGACTGTTACGATCAAACGAACGAGATTCAAAGCGAGACACGTGGCGTTCATTGGGGAAGTCACACAGGCGTGACCGGACACTGTGTCCGTGTCCGGTCACAACGACCGGCGCGTCCGGTCAGTGCGCAGGCAGCAACAACTTATCCCTAACGGCTCTATTCTTTGGGGCTGCTTATACATAGGTGGTTGGACGGTTTGGGGAGGTCTCTCTTGGACATTTTGACATCATAACATCCTCTTGAGCTGAGCATACTCCCTCCTACTCATCTTCCTTGCTTGATTGACAAATCAAAGTGAGTTTGAGTGATCTCAAGTGTATTTACTTGTGAGCTTGCATCTAGTTGGCACTTGGGTGAGCATTGGCTGCGGGACTCTTGTTACTCTTGGTGGTTGCTGCCACCTAGATGGCTTGGAGGCAGTGGAGGAGTTGTGGCAAGAGTGGTGCTTATTCTTGGCCACCTCCCGGTGATTTTTGAGGGGTGTTGTGCCTTCTCCGGCGGAGCGCCAAAGGCAACTCTAGTGAATTACTCGTGTCATTGAGTTACCTCACTTACGGTTGATTCCTGCGGTGCTCTTGGGGAGCTTAGCTTTGGATTACCAATTAGCCGCCGAACCACGAAGTGGTGGTCGACACAACGGGGATGTAGCGTGCCGGCAAGCACGTGAACCTCGGGAGAAAAATTGTGTGTCACCTTTGCGATTGATTTCTTGGATTTCTCCCGGTGATTGGTCTTCATATTATTGTATTTGGTTCATTCCTCGACGCGGCGGTATAAAGATCACATACCTCTTTTTACATTCCACAAATTAGTTGTAACAAGCTCTTTAGTTTGATTAGTTTTAAGAGCTTGTATTATCTTTGCTAGTGTAGCTTGTCACCTAGTTGAGCTCTTTAGTGTAGCTAGGTTTTGAGAGCTCGTAGTGACTTAGCCATTGTTTGTTATAGTGATCATAGTTATTAGGATTGTTGGATAGGTGGCTTGTAACCCTTGTAGAGCTAGAGCAAAATTGTATTTCGCCATTTATTATACTAACCTTTTGCTCTAGTGAGTTTGTAGAATTTTTAATAGGCTATTCACCCCTCCTCTAGCCATATTAGGACCTTTCAGCGTGCACAGGCGGGGCTAGGCCACGGGCTGATCGCGCTGCCGGGCCGCGCAGAGAAATGCGCACAGTGCGTGTGGGCCGCTAGATAGGGCTGCGCTGGGCTGCAAAGGGCAATGCGCAGCGCGCGTGCACTCGAGATGGGCCTTCGGGCTGGATGCAAAGAATGCATAGTAAAGCATGTAAATTGAGTTTATTATTTTCAGAAACAAATTTTAAAGAATTTTGTTTTGTTTTACATCTCTATTCAATTTGAACCAACAGGATAATTGCTTAGAGAATGGATAAGTACACAGTGATGCTTCTGAATTGGTATTATTTTAAGAATTGTTCAGGTTTCCGCTGCAAAG
The DNA here is from genome assembly GCA_022457205.1 of Saccharum spontaneum. Classification (NCBI taxonomy): domain Eukaryota; kingdom Viridiplantae; phylum Streptophyta; class Magnoliopsida; order Poales; family Poaceae; genus Saccharum; species Saccharum spontaneum. The sequence goes on along the minus strand of CM039589.1, from coordinate 23,804,854 downwards.
TTAAAGTTTATTGTCTTCTTATTAAATTTGAACCAATGGGAGAATTTAATTTGAAGAGCAGTTATAGTTATTCAGTAAATGGTGAAAATTTTATCCTCCAGTTAAAATTGGAACCAACGGAAAAATTTTAATTGGAGAAATAATTGGTTTATAGTTAAGATAAATTATAATATTGTTATTTTCTGACTAACGTTGATGATACGATATTATAAGTTTATTTATGAGTTTAAGTTTAAAGTTAAATTATGGTATTGTTATTTTCTGACCAACGTTAATGATAACAATATTATAATTCTATGAGTTTTATGTTTAAAGTTTAAATCTCTGATAAATTTTGCATCAAAGTGACCAATTTTTCAGAGAATAGATAAAGATCAAGAATGCTCTTAAACTAGAGAAATGTATTTTCATATTTCCTCTGCAATGAAGTTGATTGTCTTCTAATTAAATTCAAACCAATGGGAGAATTTAATTTTGAGGAGCAGTTCTATGCTTTCAAGATTATTGAGTTTCTATAAGTTAATTCTATTTCTACCCAACAGTAATGTGGAATTAATATAGAAGAATGATGTTTATTCTATTTCTGTCCAACGGTGATATAGAATAGCATTATTGTTGATTATTGTTGAATATTTTTCCAGACAAAAGACCTCCATGCTTTCATTCTTGAAGGCAGTAAGAGAATGAGCTGGGTACTTGTGACTCAGGTGATGAAAGGCCTAAGGGCAAGTTATGTATGAAAGAATGCAATTGCTTAAGGGACTGTGTTCTCTTTAAAGAATAGATTGAAAAGAAAAGAATTGAAAGATATTGATCCAAGAAAAGGAGATAGAGCAATAAGAGTTTGTTTAAGAAATGTAATAAGTAACATGCATGTTTAATTTGACTAACGTCGGATTAAGCATACGTGTTACAAAATATTCGGATTTATTTCTGAATTTGATGATTTAATACGAGCCAATCCTGGCATTTATGTCCGTTTAAGGGAATTATCTCGCGTGGCGGGAAGAGTTTGGGATAGTAATCGCATGGCGGAAAAAGTTTGAGCAAATACCCGCATGGCGGGGTAAAGTTTGCATAGTACTTATGTTAATCAATCCTGCTTGGCAGGAGAAGTTTGACATAGTAGTTATCCTGCATGGCGGGAGAAAGTTGTGATGCCTCATGTGCTTTAAGTGTATCCCGCACAGGGAGAGAAGTTTGGGGTAGCTCTCATGCTATCCTAGTATGAGTTTAAGGACAAAAGAAAGTTGCATATGAACCAAAAGATAAGAATGATATGCAAGTGTGACTTGCAGAAGTACTGAAGGACTCTGTTGAGTTCAAGAAGTGGAATGAGATGAATGTACTTCCATATGATTTAAGAAATAATTTTGTTTGCATGACATAATCATGTGTATGAAGTAAGTAATCAATGTTTCCTCATTCACAAAAGTTTTAAATAGTTTTTGAAATTGTGGCAGTAAAGTGTATGCCACATTTCGAAGGGAGGAATGTGACATAAATCAAGAAAGAAAATTGAGAAAGACAATTGAAAGATATTCCCCATTGTAAAGTTTGCATTTAGAGCAAGAGTGATCTATAAAAGATGAATGTGATTGCTAAGGGAGTACAATGGTCATAATAACAATACCCCTAAAGTAAAAAAATAGCTAAATTCCTGGACATTTTATAGTTTCGATAGGAAGATAGCGACGAGACTTAGAAATACTGATACGGTGCTTTAAGCGCCATATGAAGTATACAGAATAAACCCAAATAAGAAAGTTTGAAGATACACTATCTTTACAAAAGATGGAGTAAACTGGGGGAGCATGGTATGAAGACACCTAAGACTTGAATAGAAGTGGCTTGAATAGAAGTGGGATTGTATGCCCACTCCAGTGTTTTAAGAGTAACAAACTGCTTAATACCTGTTGATGTTGTATGACATATACAACACATGTTGTTAGCTCTTCAAATAGATGAATAAGTAAACAAGGATCTTGTAATACAGGAGCCTATAGAACAATTGCTTTTTGGCAAGAAAGAGCAACAATAGCCCCATATGAAAGAAGTGCCATGAGGCCCCAATAGGTCTCAAAGAATAAGAAAATCAGTTGTTTCTGGTGACTAAGAAGTCAATGTTATGAAAGAAATTCAAACAGAGGATGATTCCACCTCATTTGAAGAAGCCATGGAAGGTGTTCACTCGTCTAAATGGCAAGAAGCAAAGGAAGATGAAATAAAATTGATAAATACCAACGATGTTTGGGACTTAGAAGAAATTCCTAATGGAGCTAAAACAGTAGGTTGTAATGTGTCTACAAGACAAAGGTGATTCCAAAAGAAATATAGAAAGATATCAATGAGGGAATATGAAAAGCTATAAAGCGCTACTTGTGGCGAAAGGATTTACACAAAGAGAAGGAATAGATTATAATAAGCATGCAAGGATTCTTTTAGAATCATAATGGTGTTAGTGACACGTTACGATTTAGAGTTACATCAGATGGATGTAACGACATTCCTCAACGGGGATTTGTATATGAAAATGTTTACATGGCACAACCCAAAAGGTTTTGTCGTGGAAATAAAGAATGTATGGGATGCCGCCTGAAGAAATCTATTTATGAATTAAAGCAAGCTCCAAGACAATGGTGCTTGAAGTTTGATAGTACAATAAGAAAGTTAGGTTTTAAAGAGAATGTAGAGGACAATTGTATTTATGCAAAGTTTAAGAATGGGAAATTCATTTTCCTAATCCTATATGTGGATGACAGCTTGCTTGCTAATAATGATGTTAATCTAATGTTGGAGAAAAAGAAGTTTTGTCCTCAAGTTTCAATGAGAATGATCTCGGTAAAGCGTCATTTGTTCTAGGAATTAGAACTTACCGAGACAAAAGAAAAAAGGGGTATTAGAACTATCTCAAGTGTATACTTAGAGAAGATTCTAAAGAAATAAAGTATATATGTGAGTAAACCTGCGCCTATTTCTATAGTAAAGGGTTATGGTTTTGGGAACATTAATGTTCCAAGAATCAACATGAAATAGGTCAAATGAATATGGTACCATGTGCTTCAGTTGTTGGAAGCCTAATGAATGCACAAGTATGATATTACACCGATATAGTTCATGTATCCGGGATGTTTTGGCAAAAGTCCAGTCTAGATATAGATCACTGGAATAGAGTTGAGAATGTCTTGCAATTATGCAAAGATTTATGGGCCTCATGGTGAGTAAGAAAGAATAAGTACTCTCAAATGGTTGTGGGTACAAATTTTAAATTTTAGTGAGATGTTTAGTGAAATCCACATAGTAGCTAACACTCGCAGTTGAAGTTTTATTATGGAAAAGCTCCAAAGAAATAGTTGTGGTGTCATCAGTGATGCGTACCTATAATATAACTTGTTATGAGGCTTAAAGGACAAGCGAAATGGTTAAGTGAACTTATACCCAGAGTTGATAATGGTTGACAACAGCAATAACCATTTAAGTATGTTATTCCTATGACAATGGGTCAAGTGTGCTGCCAAACACATTCATATTAAGTTATTCGTTATAAATGAGAAAGTCCAGAATCATATTGAAAGTATTAAGCATATAAGTGACAAGCAAGTGCTTGTGGATCCGCCTACCAAAGGCTTACCACCCAGTACGTTCAGAGAATACACAATCGACATGGGTTTATGGTATAGCCTATGATTTTCGGACAATAAAGAGCCCAAAGTTAAAGAATCTATTTCAGAACATAGACGTGTATTGTAGCTATTAAATCTATTGGTGATTGACTATGACAATGAAGCATGCTCTATGCGCTAATCTGTAATGGAATGGTAAAAATAATAAGTATAAAGTTTAAGTCTAAAGTTTAAGAGATAAGTTGAGATTAAGGGGAAGAATGTTAGGTTGATCTCCCACCAAGATGGCCCAACGGCCACTTGGGCCTTGACTCGCGCCCTGATCGGGGGCGCTCAACCCTTTAGCGGTTGGTGGGCCCCCGTCGCACTGCGCTATAAAAGGAGGTGGGGCCGGCGGCTCACACAAAGTGGTTGACCGGCAACCACTCCACCCCACTGACTAACCCTAGACCGATCCAAGGAGGGTGCATAG